>VYXC01006607.1:37492-71623 GCA_013397175.1 Platysteira castanea
TCATCCTCCTGACCCTGCAGCATCCCCTGAACCTTCCTCATCCTCCTGACCCTGCAGCATCCCCTGAACCTTCCTCATCCCCCTGACCCTGCAGCATCCCCTGACCCTGCAATGTCCCTTCTCCGGCTGCTCCGAGGGTCTGAGCCGTACTGAGTCACCTCAGACAAGGAACGAGTCCCTGCTTGGAAGGACTGGAGCCTTCCACAGGTCCTGGAGCTGATTCCAGGCACGGCAGGACCCAGGGAAGGGCTGGAGCTGGGCCAGGGAGGGTCAGGCTGGAGATCAGGGAAAGATTCTTCCCCCAGAAGGTGCTGAGGCTCCCCAGGGAATGGTGGCATTCCCAAATCTGCCAGAGCTCCAGGGCTATTTGGACAATGCTCCCAGGGATGCCCAGGGTGGGATTTTGGGGTGTCTGCAGGGCCAGGGGTTGGACTGGGTGGTCCTTGGGTTCCCTTCCAGCCCAGGACACTCCATGATCCCCTAACAGGGATCCATCCCTGCAGCTCCAAAGTGCCACAGTTCCTTCTCACTCCCAAGGCCCCTTTGGAGCAGCATTTTGATTAAATATTCCGGAGTGTTCAGTGCACGAAATCTTTTTATTTCCTGTCATTATCTCGGCACAATCACGGGCACCTCTTTTATTATTTTTATGGATGTGCTCATCAGCTGTAGCTTTTTCCATCCCAGCGGGAATTTCCCTGCCCTGAAAAGCTGAACCTCGCACTATCTGGTAGAAACTGAATTTTTTCCCAGCTGGTGAGTGCAGCACCAGCATCTCCCATTAGCAGAGCTCTGCTGGGGGAAATATTCCTGACCATAATCTGCTGGAACAACCCACCGGGGTGAGTTTGTGCTTCCCTGGAACCTCTCACAGGTGCCCCAGCTGGGACACGGCAATGAACAGAAACGAAGGAGTAAATACACAATGAAAGGGTCTTGCTTGCAACTTGAACTTGTGCTTTACAAGGCAGAAAATCTCTTTTTATACGTTTTGCTATAAAACCGGCCTAAGTTTAATGTTTGTTTGCAGCACGAAGGGATTTTTGCTATCAGCCTTTAGCTGGAGGAGGAACCCCACAGTTACAGTGGAAGCAGCTCCTTTTTTCCTTCTTATTTCCACATCAGGTGGATTTTCTTTTCCTGAGACATTTTTGCATTAGGCTCTGTATAAACTGGATTAATTCGGGATCAGTCCTTGCTGTGTTAGGCTGACTTCACCTGAGGCTGTTTGCTTTGTTCTTACCTGTTAATTTTATACACAGGAAGATCCAAAGTGTGAATAATTCCACCAAATACACCTGCAGAGGATGCGTCAGGATTCTGTGACAAAGTCACTGCAGGTAAACCACCTGCTTCCAAAAAACCTGAATTTAAGAGAGGCACTTTTGGGCTGCACTGTGCCCCAAACTGATCTTTATCCACCTCAGTGTGGATACAGAATCTGCTGCTCACAAGAACTTTTCTTACTTTTTCTATCCCATGAGAGATTCCTCTTTCCCACAGAAGCTTTCAGCAGAGTTTTATAAACCATGGGCACCTGCATGTTGTTTATAGTACAGTGGGAAATATTTGGACAAATGGATGTTGTAGGTGTCCAGCCAATGATCCCTAAGGGGTGGCTGCTCCTCTGACCAATTACACCACGAAGCATAAACCCTGTAAGAAGAGTTGTAAAATAATTAAAATAATTAAAATAATCGTTCAGGCTGTTGGGATCTTGTCTGCTGTCTCTCTCTCTTCTCCTCCTGCGCCGGTGAAAGCACAATAAAGAACACGCTCACACCTGCTGGGTTCAGCAGAAAGGAGGGAAAAGAGAGACTTTATTTACAGTTGACATGTTTTATAAGATTCTCAACTCCACCAGGGATTGGAGGACATGGCACTTCCTCCTCAATCCCACTGGAGAAAAGGATGCTCATCAAACTTTCTCTTATCACAAAAGGAATGAAAAACAGAAAATACCATTCAGTAAACATTGGCTATTGTTTACATGGAACTGTGTGAAAATTCTTTGACTCCAAGGCTAAAACAGAAGGCTTTAGCAAAAACCAGGACAACATCCTCCCTGCTGCCACGAGAAACAACAACACCTCGGCATGGCCTTGATGCTGGAATGTGCCCTGGGATGGGGAGAGGAAAGGGCCCTTGTGAGAGGTGAGGAACACGAAATGTTGGGGTTATGGGCACTTAATTCCCCCCAGATGGGGCTGGGCAGAGGCAAACCCAGACTTTTCATGTTTTTTCCCCTCTCACAGTTTATAAAGAGCAAAACTGCAATTTCCTGCTGCGTTGGAACCCTGGATTCGGAGAGTTTTAACCTCTGGGAGTTAACAAGCACAGATCCCCAAAAATACCCTGCATTTGACCTGAGGGCCTGGAAAAGGCTTCCAAATCTGTGTGATAACACTGAGATCGTTGGTGTGTAATTAATAGAGGTGTGTTATGTCACTGAGTGAAGAGATGGAATTATGGATTTTTGGGCTATGGTAATATACACATACAGGTGACAGGATGGAGGATTTAGGGTGCTGGTTAGCACTTCTTCTTTCTTCCTTCTTCTTCACAAGTTTGAGCAAGTTGGTGACTGGACAGAAAAATCCGCAATGCAGAGGTGAAGTTAACAGATTATTGGGTTGTAAGTAAAAATAAATTTGTTGGCATTATATAATTGGATAGTTTGGCCTTCAAAAGGCCTTGGGAGAAGAACTCTGTGGCCATTTCCCACCTTGCTAACACAGGAGCAGACCTTGTGTAGCTGTAGCATAGATAAGAAATAATAAATGTGCAAATCTAGAAAAGAAACTGCATCTCCTGCGTTTCAACCCAAGCTCTGAGTAAAAGAACACGACAAAAACCATAAAAAATCAAACATAAAAAATCAGCAGTGCTGTCCCTCAGGGCAGCTGTGGCAGTGGCCAGTGGCAAAGGGCAGCTGGAGCTGGCACCCTGGTGCCACCTCACCCTCACCTCATCATCATCCCAGCCCAAGCTCTGCTGCAGCCGGGCCCCAGAACTCTGCCTTTCTCAAATTTCCCCCTTCTCCCACCACCACCCGACCCAGGGTTTCATTTTAAACCTTTTCTCCACATCCAGTCCAGAAAATGGGCAAGTTTTGCTCTGGGCAGGTGAGGACAGGGAATGCAAGGCCTGAGCTCTGCTCTGAGTGGGGAATGAAACAAAGCAAAGAGATTTAATTTAATTTCCTCTCTTCAGCAGGTGGAACAAGCCTGCCTGCCTGCCTGAAACACACATTCCAATGCTCCCCTCCGTGGAGCCTCTTCTTCCTCTTTAGGTTTCCCCCTTATCTGGCAAGACTTCAGCTCATCTCTCCAGAGAAGTAAGCAAATGCAATTTTTTATTTTGTCTTTGTAAGTGTTTCAGATATCCTGGAGCTCCTCATTCTGCGAGAGGACAGGTTTTCCCTTCACAATTACCGAACGTGCTGAAGGGAAGTGAAGGAATAAACAAGGATAAAATTTAAACTTCCAGGAGTGCCCAGGGCCTGCCCTCCATCGGGGATGTGCAGCCTGAAACTGCCCCTCAGCTGGCAAATCTCTGCAGGCAGAACCTTCTGAAAGGTTAAATATTGAGAAAAGGGGCATTGGGACATGCAGGCCTGTCCTTTTTGGGTGGATTTACCAGCCAGGGAGCAAGGAATATTTAGAAATGTTATACACAGACAGAGAAATCAAGAGCAGTGATTAAATGACTCTGATGAACCCAAAATAGATTCAAAATGTCACATTTTTAACCCCTCTTTTCACCGCAGATGTGGCTACAATCCCAGATACAGTAAAATTCAGGAAGGAAAAGGATGGAGGGGCCGTGGTGTGGCTTTGTGCAGGAATAAAACCATAATTTTAGGTGTTAGTGAGTGGATTTGTCTCCCTCCCTGGGATGGCTCTGCTCAGGGGGTGCTCAGAGCTGCCTGGTGGGTTTGGCTGCTCACAAAACCTCCTCCTTGGAGTGATTCCCTGGCGAAGAAAGCCTGCAATGAAGAAGGACCCAGCTCTGGCACCAGCGTGACCCTGATCCTGCTGTGGGGTCCATTTAGGCTGATTTCCTTCTCGGAAGTTGTGGAGGATCTTGGATTCTCTCCAAAGCCTTGACTCCTGAGATTCTGCCCAGTTGCAGCCCCAGTTTGCCCCCCGGGTTCCCAGTCTCTCCAGAGCAGTCTCCTTCCACAGCAAGCCACCAAGCCCACGTTCACATCCCCAAAATTCCAACCTGAGCTCTCCTTTCAGCCCTCTGCAGTTAGGACTGGGGGGATTGGGGGGTTGGGTCACCCAGGACATGAACCACACGCGATTTCGGGCTTTGAATGGATTGAAAACAGGAATTTGAGCTTTGGAGGACAAGGTTTTGCTTTTGCTGCGTGCCTGGATGGAGCCAAACCCACCCAAACCAGCACCAGCACCACCCAGCTCCTCACAGAGATCTTTGGGGGTGGGGGAGAAAGGAAAAGTTATTAAAAGCAGGAGAGCTCTCGAGGAGCCCAACTTTCCCTTTCATTCTTATGAAGAAGCTCTGAATCCAACAGGGAAAAAGCACTGGGAGTAATTATCCAAAATGGGTGGCATAAACCCGAGCAGAAAGTAATGCATCAGTTTTAAAGCTGCTCGTCTCAAACTGTGAGTTAGATTTATTTGACCTGCATTGGGGAGCAAATATTAATGAAAGGGAGAAGGCAGCTTATGGCTCTTTCAGTTCTTTCATTTCCCACTAGATGTCTCCGGTGGAAAAACTAATTAGGAATGTTCTTGATTTAATTTGGGAAAAAAATTGGATGAAGCTTTTTTTTATTATTATTATTATTATTATTATTTCTTTTAAAGTCTTGCAGCTTAACCCTTGATCTTTCTTCAGTAACTACTTCAGCCTCGAGTATGGCAAGAGGCTGCTTAGAAATGACTGAATTAATGAATATTGGCGTTCTTTAAGTAATAAAGAGTTGTCCAAGTATTAGAAGGAATTCTTTATTCCCCAAAATCTTTGGCTGGTATCGGTAGCGCCAGAGGTGGGAGAGAAGTTACATCTTCAGGAATCGCTGAAACCTCCCTGGTTTTATTTCTTTATCTCTATATTGACAATGTGTGCTTGAGCTTGGATCTCCTTTTGCAGTTTCTCTTCCAAGAGCAGCTTCATCATAAAAAAATCAGCCTGTGTCAATGTGCAGAAAGGGTTTCCTTTGTCTCACTGTTTGTTAAAATAACGGGGCTTTGGGCAGGTGTGAGGATGCACCCCCACGGCTGCAGGGCTGAGGCCTCACCCTACAAAGAGCCCAATTTCCCTGGTGCTCTCCTTTAGGAGAACGTTAGGGAGGGGAGCTTTAGGGAGCCTTCAGGGAGGGGTGGCACTTTGGGGAGCCGTGTTTGATATCGAGGAGTTGCTGACCTGCTCACACCTCATTCCAAACAAGCTGGGTTGGGTTTCCTTCTTTTTTAAGCCTGGCTGTTGTTATCACCTGGGTGATATCTGTACCTGCCTGTTGTCCTGGTTTTTGCTAAAGCCTTCTGTTGTAACCTTGGAGTCAGAGAATTTTCACATACTTCATGTAAATAATAGCCAATGTTTATTTAACTATCTATTCTGGTTTTCATTCCTTTTGTGATAAGAGAAAGTTTGATGAGCATCCTTTTTCTCCAGTGGGATTGAGGAGGAAGTGCCATGTCCTCCAATCCCTTGTGGAACTGAGAAACCTATAAAGTATGAGAAATGTAAATAAAGTTCTCTTTTTTCCCTCTTTCTGCTGAACCTAGCAGGTGTCAGAGTTTCCTTTACTGTGTCCTCTACCGACACACCTGCCCAGTATTTCACTGAGAGAATTCAAGAATTTATGTCTGGAAGGAGCAAAAATCCATCTCCACTGCTGGCATTTTGGAGGTGAGGAATGAATTCCAAATGCCAAGCTGGACTGAGGCACAGGGAGCTCCTTCAGTGCGTTGTGAATTTGCTTTTCCTTTGTCTTTTCCCAGCCCAAGGTTTGTCAGCCTGGCCCAGGTGTGGAACTTGTCCCTTGGCTTTGGCCTGGACCTAAGGCATCACTTCCAATGCAGTGAAGCACCTGGGCTGGTGGCTGCACTCCTGAGGTGTTCAGACCCACCTGACTGATTTTGCCTTTTGGCAGCATTTTTGAGCTCCGACTTGGAGCTGCACTGGCAGGGCTTGGGTTGTTTGGGGCACAAGAGGCTCTTACCTGCCTGGGAGAGGCCTCACCTGAGATGGGTGAGGTGTGGGGGGTGCAGGAAACCCCACCTGGATCGGAAGGAAAATATCAGGGATTTACAGCCAGGGTGGGCACGGCACCAGCAGGACAGAGCTGGGACATGAGGAACCTTGGGAGGGACAGAGCTGGGCTGGGTAGAGAGAGCAGATCGTGGAGTCATGGGATGGTTTGGGTTGGGAGGGACCTTANTAATAATAAGCAAACCACTGCCAGTCACCACAGGAAAAGGTGTTCCCTGGGAAATGAATAATCGCCCTCTGTGGACTACCCAGCCACTGCCATTTCAAAATGGTCACTTAAATTCCATCCCAGCCCTTCCCCACCGTCACAGGGAGGAATTTCTCCCCACTATCCCATCCAACCCGGCCCTCTGGCAGTTTAAAACCATTGCCCTTTGTCCTGTCACTCTGTGTCCCTGTCACAAGTCCCTCTCCCTCCTTTTTAGCAGCCCCTGATGTGTTCCCTGGGCAGTTTTGGTTTTTGTTTTGCTGATTAAACAGCACCAGCAGCCAAAAACCAAGGAACCAAAGCACCAACACGAGCTGTCCTTTTCCTTCCCTTTCTTCAACTTCCTTCCACTTCTCTTTGCTGTACAATTTATTGCCTTTCAGACTGGCCCCTGCCCCCCAGTTTGGCCAGTTTTGGCCAGCCCAGCACTGGTTCTGAGCTGCTGGGCCAGGGGAGGGCTCCAGGCACAGCCCCTGCGATCCCCCGGCTTGGCAGGAGGCTGTGGGCACCACTCTAATTAGATAATAGAATAATTTCACATGCAATTGGAAGTGCTGCAGGGGGAAGAGAGGAGAGGTGTTTGGGAAAGTGGATTGTAATTACTTGAGCTGGAATTTGGCCAGGACACGGGGGTTACTCTTGCGAAGAGCACCCGGGGAGCTGCAACGAGCACAAGGAGTCGGGATCTCAGGCAAATCCTGATTTAGGAGATGCAGCTCTCACAGCCTGGTGCCCGCCCAGAGCACCCGACCAGCACTGAGCAGAGCCACCCCAAAAACCACAAGCAATTTGCCATGACAGAGGTGAAAAGGAAACAGAGGGGAACTGGGAATGGTTTTCATTCCGCCCCAAATCGTCCTTGACATTTTCTGCCACGCTTTTCCCGTGAAACAAAAAAGATTTGATGGTGTGGGAGTTGGAATTTGAAATCTGGTGGCTAAAATGATCTGATGGTTACGTGAGGGACCTCAAAAACTGTGACTTAGGCACCACTTCCAGTGGAAGATGAGCTGTGTGACTTGATAGAAACCCCCAGCCTAAAATCTGAGCCTTGATCAGGCTGAGCAGCCCAGAAACTTGAATTTTCAGAAGATGTTGGTGTCAGTAAGGGAGGCTCTTTTACTCTCCAGAAAAGGACCTCTCTCATTTTCATCTTTACTGCTAGTCAGGAAGATATATACTCCCCAAATAATGGCAGTTTCCTTGTGCTGGAGTTATAGTGGCTTTGTGATACAATAAACAGCACCCTGTCATAAGTCGGGGATAAAAAATGGCCTGACATTTCTTTAAAAGTAAAGAGAAACACCACTGCAGCGATGACCTCCGGGCAAGGGCACAGATGTTTCGCATGGTGGGGGAAACTGTGGTTCCAGGCTTATCCACGAGGATATATTGCTCACTTTTCACAAAGAGTTTTCCTGAGAAATTACAGTACATTAAAAAAAGAGAGCCCCCGGCTCGGCCCTTTAGTGCTCATTTTTTAAGTGATACAAAGCAGAATGAACGGGGCAGGGTGGGTTGGTGACTTTTTGTTCTCCCTTCTGTTCACTCACTTTGCACTTTTAAAAAAAAATCCTCAAGTCCCTCGTGGTCCAAACTGGATGGAGTTTTGAAGGGTAAAATGGAGAAGGTTTGTAATTCAGCACAAGTTTGGAGAGCTGCCCGAGTGTTTGGATATTTATCAGGACATCTGCAGGAGCGGAGTGGGGGATCTTGCCATGCTAGTTTATTTCCTGGATTTCTTGTATTTCCAGCAGGTGGGAAATCAGCCGGTGGGGTTCAGTGCCACCCTGCAGCCCTGAAGGGGTGTGCTGAAAGGCTGGAGGTGGTGGAGATGGGTTTCCACCACTTCATCTCTGCTCAGGGAGGGCAGTTGAGCTCCATGCTCGTGGCTCCAGGGGTGCGTTTGACCCTGGATGCCCGGATACTGATGCATCATCACCGAGGAACTCGCTGGGCTCACCAATTCCCCATTTCCCTGGGGATTTTCAGCTTCCCTGCTCTGCTCCCCTGGGGCTCTGTGCAGGTGGGCTCCTGCTCGTGTGTCAGCTGGGGCTGAGGCTGACAGAACTCCCTGAGCTTGGTGGGGTTGGGAAAACTTTGCTGATTTCCCAGCTGAAAATGTTCCTGGACACTTCGAGCACGTGGAACTCAGCGTGCCAGGAATCCTCCAGGCCCCTCCAGCCAAGCGAGGATTCAGAGTGATGGATTTAAGCTGAAATAGCTGTGATAATTCCCTTTTCAAAGTGCCTAACTTAGGTAGGAGGGTAATCCAAAACCTGGGCTGGTTTATCTTCATACGATGAGCTGGAAACTCTGTTGGTTCAGTGGCTGCTCTGTGGATGTTTGGAGATCTCCAAACCCAGGAGCCAGAGCTGAGCTGAGGAGCCCTTTTCCCAGGTTAGAGCCCACAGATGGGAGGGAAATGGCTCTACATGAAGATTTTTGGTGACTTCTCTAGGTTGCCACGGCTGTTTCCCCACGTTCCTGCAAGGAACACGTTCAGCTGTAGCACTGCAAAGCCATTTTCCACTTCCAGCCCCACTCCTGGGGCGGTTCTCTGCCTTGCAGGGTCTGTGCTTGAAGAAGAAAAGTTGATTTGTGCATACACTAAGAAGTTTTTCTTACCCAAACAGCACCTCAAGAAACGTTGTGGAGGAAGGACAAAAACGGCCTTTTTAATTCCAAGATCATACAGCAAAGCCAGGAAAAAACTCAGTTCTGGGGACTTCATTTGGGTGTTTCATGTGTCAGATCAAGCTTTTTCAGGTGTTTCCAGCCTGGTGGCAAAGGAAGGTGACCAAAGCCCAGACTCTGCTGAACAAAATGTTCCTGGGGGAGCCCTCCCTGGGAACCCGAGGGGGTTTTGCAGAGTAAGGAACTCAGGAGAGCAGGGATGTCCTGGGAGAGACACTTTGATCCTGGGCCAGCACCGAGCAGGGAGTGACCCCTGCTCTGTGAGCCTGTCCCACTGCTGATCAGAACCAATTCTGTCAGTTGTATCAGTTTATCAGAAGTGTTTCTGATTGGCTTGGCTGTCAAATAACAGAATTTTAGTTGCCACATGGGACCAGTAAAGCTCATAACCCCAAACTCATCTGTCACAATTTAATGTGGGATGCCCTCCCTGGCAGGGTGGAAAATGATCATTCCCATTGCCTGGGGCCAGAAGATAATGGGGAAACGTCTTCCCTGCCCCTAAACACTGTCCATGGGGCATGGGTTGACTTCCTGACACCCTCTTTAAAGGACAAACAGTGCTAGACATCAATGGGCTTATTCTGGAGATCTGAGGGGTTCAGTCTGGGGCTAACAGGGGTTGATTGAGTCACTTCAAATGATAATTCTTCTCTTCTTTTCTTTAAATTATCTTTATTTAATTTTTAAATATTTTTCCTTAATTTTTTCAGAAATATTTTCCTCTTTAAACTTTTTTCTTTGAATGTCTTTTTCTTTAAAAATTTCTTTTCTTTAAACATTTTTTCTTCAAATTATTTTTTCTTCAAATGTTTTTTCTTCAATTGTTTTTTTTTCCTACTGCTTTTTTCCTTAAATGTTTATTTTCTTTAAATTATTTCTAGTGGGTTTTTATTTTAATGGTTTTTCTTTAAATGTAGATTTTTCTACGGTTTTGGGGCTTCCTTCTTTGATAGACTAAATAGGAATGAATCTCTCTGTTGGAATTCATGCCTGTGACTGACTCAGGGCATCTTCTTTACATCTTCTTCAGTCCTTATTTTTCTAATGTGCCATCACTGATTTTGTGATCATTTTGTCCTCGTGCTGGCACCAAAATTCAGAAGATTTTTTTAAAAAACAGCATGTTAATAATAGTTAACTTCTAGTAGCAGTCTCCACTTGGCAAGTTCAAGGGCGTTAATAAATGAAGGCCCCAAGGATGAGTTGCAATTTTTTTCTGTGGGGAAACTGAGGCAGGGAGACTTTTTGGGGTCATCTGGCAGGTGATGTAAATGTCTGAGCTGTTTTTATTGGCAAACACTGAGCCAATCTGTGATTTAACCCAACATCCATAAATCTCCAGGGGTAGGCTTGGGGATAACGACTCCTCCAGGCCCAGCTCCTGCTTCCCTCGCTCGCTGCTGTGAACTGGGGATTCAAAGAGGGGCAAAAAACTTCCTATTTTACAGAATTAGCACAGCCCCATGGCTTGGCATTGAAAAAATGACATTTAAAACATTTAATCCCTGGGTAACCTGGGAGGGAAGGGCCAGGAGGGAACTTGGATCACACTGGTAATGACAAAAGAAAACTTTTATCTTTCTCAATGAACGTTAATTTAGCGCCCTTTAAAATGTTTCAGTTCTGGTTTTCACCCCTTGACCACTGCTTGATCCATGAAATTGCAGAGCAAACCCTTTGTTTGCCATTTGGCACAAGTTTCATCTGCTTTCCCCTTCTCTTTCATCTCCCAGCCAGTTCTTCAAACTAATTAAAGGAACTTAGACTTGACCCAGGCCGTCCTTTCACTGGATTTTTCAGTCAACAGGAAAAAAAAATCCCTTTATCTGAAAAGCAAACAACCAGCAGCTGATAACACAGTGGAACAGGAGTTCAGAGATAATCCAAAGGGAAAGATCCTGAGTTTCGTGGAGAAGGGGCTTTTGGGCCTCCCCTCAGAGCTGGGATTTTATTGTATATTTTTCCTCCACGAGATGGCAACAACCAGCCACCGACAGAGCCCTCGGAGCGTGAATTTGGGCTTCCCTCGTTTATCTCGGGCACTTTCTGGGAAGGTTCAGCACGGACTGACCTTTGCTGCCTTGGGCTGTGTGGAGAAATGTCCGAGCCGTGTCCGACGCGCTGCCTTTGTTTGAAGAGACGCTGCCAGGGTGTTGTACCCTGGCACTGCCAGCCCTCGGGGAGGTGTCCGGCAGAAGGGGTTCTCCGAAAGGCGTTTTATCCCCCGGCACACGGAGGGGTGTTCGGGAAGCGCTGCGGTTCCCTGTGCTGAGGGGGAGGCTGCGCTGAGGGCCGGCCTCGGGGGTGGCTCTGGGCCCAGCCTCCATTTCCCGCCCGTAAAACCGGGGTGCTCAAAATTCGTTTTTGTGAAATAGCGAGAAAAGCTTGGATGTCCAGGGAAGGGAGCGGAGCTGGGGAAGGGGCTGGAGCACCAGGAGAGGCTGAGGGAGCTGGGGAAGGGGCTCAGCCTGGAGAAAAGGGGGATCAGGGGGGCCCTGGTGGCTCTGCACAAGTCCCTGGCAGGAGGGGGCAGCCGGGGGGAATTTGGGATCTTATCCCAGGGAACAGGGACAGGAGCAGAGGGAACGGCCTCAGGCTGGGCCAGGGGAGGCTCAGGGTGGGCATCAGCAGGAATTTCCCCATGGAAAGGGTGCTCAGGCCTTGGAAGTGCCCAGGGAGGTTTGGAGTGCCCACCCCTGGAGGTGTCCAAGGAACACCTGGAGGTGGCACTGAGGGCTCGGGGCTGGGGACAAGGGGGTTTTAGGTCACAGCTTGGGCTCGATGGTCTCAAAGCTCTTTCCCGACCTTGCTGATTCTGGGATTCTGTGAAACCACCTCACACCCACCCACAGGTGGAACAGGGGGAGTCGGGTCCCTTTGGGGCAAAACACGGAAAAACCAGGTTCCCTCACCAAAGTTATGACCCCGTACTGCTTCTCCACCTTCCTCCTGAGCTCCTTCTCCAGGCTGGACAGCAGCAGGAATTTCCCCTTGGAAAGGGTGCTCAGGCCTTGGGAGGTTTGGAGTGCCCATCCCTGGGGGTGTCCCAGGAAGGGCTGGAGGTGGCACTGAGGGCTCAGGGCTGGGGACAAGGTGGGCATCGGGCACAGCTGGGACTCGATGTTCTTTGAGGGCTTTTCCAACCTCAGTAATTCCATGATTCTGTGATTCCATAAGGTTGCTGTATGAGAAAAGACTACTGAGCACGTGCTGGGGATGTTTCTGTTTGCTTTGTGTTTTGGAAAGCCGTGTGAAGGGAATTTAAAGGCCCGACTGGCTGAACGATGCTGTGGAGTGGCAAAATACTCAAGACTCGTGTATCCCTGAGAATCCAAAGCGGTGTGAGGAGCACCTTCCCTGCAACTGCCCTGGCAGGAATTTCTGTAGTGAGGCACAAACACCTTCCAGGATGTTCTGCCACGAGAGCCAAGTGGGTATTTTCAGTGTTTTCTTTAGGTGGACTTGAGCATTTTCAGTGTAGGCCTGGGACCATCACCTCTCATCCCTGGATCTACAGAACTCCAGGCTAGAAATGGGAAATTCTGTCCATTTCCACAACTGTTTTGCAGCTGAGGGAACCTTGTGCCTTTCCCCTGTGTGGATTGAGCTGTGTGTTATCACTTTAAAACCAACAGGCTCTGGGGTGGGCAGGGGAGTGTGGAGCCTTCAATAATTAGACTGGAGAGTGCCCAGGGACACCACAAATGAATCTTCACTGCAAGATAGGCTGAATATTTAAACTGAACACACACAGCTGGTGATGCTGTCCCCCACCACGAGGCCCAAAGCTGCCCACCTTGTGCAGGGAAGTCCTGGGCGGTTCTGGGTGGTGTTGGTATTTTAACCAATTTTGGAGACTCCTCAAAACTGAACAGGGTACCTGGTGGAGGGAACGTGTGTTCAAACCACTTTAGATAATTAAAAAGTGCAAAACAAGTGAGAAAAGCCATCAAACCAAGCCATTTGGTGTGGTGAACTCTGCAGTGTTTGGTGTGAACACCTTGGGCAGGGACATCTTCCACTGTCCCAGGGTGCTCCAAACCCTGTCCAGCCTGGCCTGGAACACTTCCAGGGATCCCACAGCTTCTCTGGGAATTCCATCCCGGCCCCTCTCCACCCTCACAGCCAAGAATTCCTTCCCAATATCCCATTAAACCTACTCTCTTTCAGTTTGAATCCATCTCCCCTTGTCCTGTCACTCCATGCCTTGTAAATAATCTCCAGGAAAAGAAAAATAACAGCAAAAACTAAGAAACAGTTAAATCTTATGCTTCCTTCTTATGTTTGACATCACTTTTTTTCTCCTTTGTGCCTCAGATTCTCATCTTGAAAACCTGCTGGGGTTTTATTTTCCCTTCCCCTCAAAATTCTCTGGAATTTGCAGGTGAAGAGTCCGAAGTTTATCTCTGATGATCTGGATGTTCCTTTTGGGAAGGAGGAAACCACTGACTTCTGGCCCGAACCTCCATTGCTCTGCAAAGATGTTTGGACCCTGAATTAAAGCTCTCAGGCCCTTGGAATTGTGCAGTGGAATCTGCCCCTCGCAGCTGGACTCTGTGAGGGCATTTTGGAATCCTGGGAAAGGTCTGGATTGAAGATTTGGTCTTGGTCTTTAACTGGCGGAGGTTGAGGGCGGTGTTTGGAGGTGCAGCAGTTCAGAGGGTGTTTTATTTGCTCACTAAAGGAGCAGAGCAAGGTTCTGGCAGAGTTTTCATTTGAGAACCTGGGCGTGCTAAAACCCGGCCGTGATTTGAAGCCTGGGATGGCGTTTTGGGGGTGGGAGCAGGGGGAAAACAGGGAATAAGGTGTGCAGAGCAGCCTCAGCTACGGAAAGGAAGCTCTGGCAGTTGGGTGCAGATTTTTCCCCCACGCTCTGCTCGGTCTCCAGGCACAGACGGGATTTGTTGGCGTCGCCCAGGAAGTGTGAGATCGTGGAACATATGGGCTGCAATATCACGGCACGGGAGCCTGGGTGAGGGAGGCAGCAGCTCAGAAAATATCCCCGCTTTTGTCAGCTTAAATACATGCTGTTGGAGGCAAAACATTTGGATTGGGGGGAAAAAAAAAAAATATATATATAAATGCTCTGCAGAGCGTGTCTCCAAGAGATTCCTCCCCCCTTCCCAACCTGTGTTGTGTTTCTGTGGCTGCAATAAGGAACAAAAAAACCCCAAGAGAAACCCGGAAAAGTTTAAGGGCTAAAGAACAGCTCCAGTGCAAGAGAGTAATGAAGGTTTTGGAGGAGGCAAGTCAATGGGAGTCTTCATTGCCTGAATAGATTCCAAGGAATAAATAAAGGGTCTGGTTGTGAAGGATCATGAGCCCTTTCTGCACTGTCTGGGACACCAAAAGAGTGCATCTGGGGGCAAAAGCACTTTGCAAATACTGTNAATAGATATAATAGATATATTATACATAAAAAATACGGTTCTGATTCAAAATCCAGCAATTCAGAGCTTTTATGATTTTAAACATACTATAATTTTAAATTTCGTTCAAGGGGCTGCTCCTGCGTTGTTGCCATCAGTGGGGAGGTGCAATTCCAGCCCTGTTTGTTCTCCCTGCTTTCTGCTGAACCGAACTCCAGCTCTTGTCAGTCCTTTGGAGAATTTGGCTTCAAATGCCTTTTGCATTATTGTAACCGACAAGTCTAAGACACTGCCTAATGTTAATGCTGCTCGTTGCTGCCAATTATAATCAGAGCTAGTCAAAATAAACAAATTAAACAAATAAACATGTCAAAACATCTCAGTCCTAGAGAAAATAAGCCAAGTCTGAGCCCTCTCAGCGCTGCAGCGTAACCGATGTGCTGCCTGTTGTGAAATGTTCCATCAGGTTTTCCACCTTTTTTTGGGGGGAAAGGGGAGAAAAGTTGGGTCAGTTTAGAATTACGGCCGAGTTCTGCCCTGCTCAGGAGGCTGCAGCTGAAGCCAAATGAAACCCAAATGTTCCTTCAGCTCCTTCATCCACCCTAATGATCATCTGCTGTATGTTTTAAATGGTTTTTAGTGTTTGGGTTTGGTTTTTTTGTCTTGTTTGAGTGATTCTTTGCTGTCAGAATGCCAAGATGCTAAATCATTGTAGGGGCTGGACGAGATGCAGGTGAAAATATCCCAAATGTGGCTGTGCACATCAATATAAAACATGCTGCTGCTGGGACCATCCCAAAGGGTAAACACGGTGCAATTTAAATTAAAAGCACCCCAGGTTTAAAAGAAAAATACCCAAAATACACAAAACATATTTTTGCTGCACAGAGGGACATCACAGCCTGGATTTGCTGAGAATTGGTGGTAATGGGAGGAGGCTTTTTTTTTTTTTTTAAAGTGGTGTGCTAACCTTAAAAATCTGTTGTGAGGTTAAAGGAAAAAGCTGTCGCTTTGGACAGGTGGTTCTTGTAAAGAGGTGATCTTTTAAAGTGCACTCAGCATGTCAGAGCCTGGGCAGAGATAAAGCTATAACACAGGTGAGTGCTGGGACTCTTCTGGTGTCTGTCACAGGGCTTTAAAATCCGTTCAGAACTTGCATTTGGAGAGGGACTTGGTGGTTTTTTTTTTAATATAAGACACATGCAGCAAATACCTGCCTCAAATAGAAACGAACCCGGGAAATGTAAAGCACAGAGACCACGGCCTTGCTTTCACCCACTTTGGGGTATCCCTGTGGGTGAGGGGATCAAAAGAACAACTGCTGGGGGGACCGTGCGTGGGTTTTTTGGGAAGGGGCCACTGTTGTAAATGGCTGTGATCCCACTGAGATCAGGTATTCCATGGTCTCCGAGGGATGGAGGGAGAGGAACGTCCTCCAGGAGCCACCACAGAGCTGCCCAGCAAAGCCTTGCTCAGGCCCAGAATAAAGCTGGGAAAAACGCCGTGCCCTGCTGAAGGAAAAGCCAAGCAACTTCTTTGAGGTGCAGCTTGGGGAGAGTGTGAATTCCCCACAAAACCACTCTGGATTCACAACTTTTCCTCCTCTCCCTGCCTTCCTTCTCTTGCCCCCACGATGTTTTTAGAGCGTGCAGGGGCTGGGGGAGCAGAGGAGCCCCGTGCCTTTGAAACGCTGTTTGCTGCAGACAGTGCAGGGAATCTCGGTTATTAACAGCCTCTCACAAGACAGTTATTTTTGGAGTGGCCTCTGAGGAGGCAACCTCTTGGAATCGAGCTCATTTATTCTGCGTTTCACTGTCCTGCCATTTCCTGCAGAGAGAGGGGAAAAGTGAAACCACATGTTTGGAGGAGCGAGCGTAGGAAACCCCACTGAAGACAAATGACTGCTCCTCTCCCCTGGCAATTAGTCAGGGCCGGGCCGGGTGCCAGCCCAGGTGTTCCCGACTGTGTATAAATTTGCCAAAGAACAATGAAAATAGCAGCTGATTGTGCTGACAGATTCTTCTGGTAATTTCCTGTTGTTTGGCATCTTCAGGTTACTTTCCCACAATTATGGGTCCTCATGAAGTCCTGGGCCTTCAAATCCACTTTTTTCCACTGGAAACAAAGTAATTGTGTTTGTGTGTGGACCAACCCTGGCCCGCTCTCCAGCCCCTGCCTTTCCTCCTCGCTCCCAGATGTTTTAATTTAATTCATTTTGCGAAATACATATTTTAATGAGTCCAAATTAAAAAAAAAAAAACAAAACCAACAAAAACCTCTTTGCACCTGCATCATATAGAATTTCAAGGCAGTCCCACTGCAGGTTTTGCCAGGATTCCTGCTTGTTCTATCACCCAACCCTGCCACTTGGAGGCTTTTCCTCTGGTGCCCTCCGTTATCTTCTAAATCGGGGCTGGTCGAGGAACACTCGTGGATGGAGCTGAGCCTTGGGCCCGTCGTGGGCTGGGGAAGGAGATTTGGCAGCTGGAGATGCTGGAGAGGTGGTGTTAAAAGTGAGTTTGTCTCCAGGATTGGCTCTGGGTCTGGGGGAGCAGTGGCTCACCCCGAAGAGCCACAAGTTTTGTTGTCGGGAGAGAAAGGAGGGAAGACAGACTTTACAGGGATCTTAAAGCTCTGTGCAATCCAGGCTGTCAGGAAGTTGTAAATACTCGTTTGGGTTTCTTGAACAACTTAAGGGGAGTTTTTTTTGAGCTGGAGCAGAGCTGGATGGGCACCAGGGGACATCAGCCCCAGGCCCGTGGTCTCGTTCCTTCCCGGAGCATCCCAAGGAGAGGGAGAGCAGGGCACGGGGTCTGACAGGGAGGGGGAGTCTGCCCAGCCTCTCCTCTGAGCATTCCCTGCTGCTCCAGTTATTCCCACAAGATCAATTCCAAGGGTGACCCTGAGTTCTGAATTTTTTTATATATAGTTTAAATATGCGTTTTGGCAAGATCTGACTTGTGTGATTTTAAATGTCCTGCCTTGGCTGGAAAATTTTCTACCTTTTTGTTATCCATAAAGGGAGGAAATTTTGCTTTACTTGTGGGACAGGTGAATTGGAACTGAAGTTGATTAAAATCACCCTGCTTTTTAACTCTTTCTCAGAAAATTTTTGGTTTGACTGAGTTAAAATCTCTGCCTTCCCTTACAAAAGCCAAAATTCCCAAAAAAACCCTAATTAGAAATCTTGGGTAAATTCTCTGAGTCTGATTTGTTTGGAGGAAAGGAAGGGTAACCAGTTTTGCAGGTTGAGGAAGGATAACCATTTCTGGAGGTTGAGGAAGGATAACCACTTCTACAGCTTGCAGACCTTTTCTTTTTGCCTCTTTGCAATTCCCAGTGCCCAGGTACAAAAGGAATTGTTGAGGAATTGTGTCCAATATCCCAAAGAGTTCCCATCTTTGAGGCCGCTCATGCAAACAGCTCACAAAGCATCCTGTGCCTCACCCTACCATCCATCCCGCTGAGAAATTCCTTGGGAGAGATCTCTGTTCCTTCCAGAAGGTCCCTGGCTGTGCTGGCAGCCTTTGCAGGGACCATCACAGCTCCCTCAGTGATAATGGCTGTTCCCAAGGAAGCTCCCATGTGGATTTAGGAAAAGCAGGGAGAGAATGTTGTGAAGCTCCCCCCTCCCCTCACCCTCTGGTTTGCATCAAAAACTGTTTTCGGTGGAAATCTTCTCCCAGCTGGAGTGTCGCCTTCTGTTCAGCTCCCTAAAATTAGACTGAGAATCTTCTCTCACTTCAACAAATCTGTGCTGTCTGCCTGGCAGGAATTCTCCTTCTGGAGCAGAGATGGGCAGCCTGCAGGGGTTCTCTGAAGATGGAAAGCCCGGCCGTGCTCCTCAGGCTCCTGGGTGAGGAGGGAGGGCACGAGGGAACTGCAGCAGGGTTGAGGAGGCTTCTCCCACAGGCAGGATTTGCTGTCCATGGTGTGACTTCACCTTTCAGGGCCTGTTCCAAGTTTTGGCCCTGGGGAGCTGCTGGTTCTCAACCCCCTCAGCCCTGTTCAAAGCCTGCTGAAGGCAATTAGAACCTTGGTGCTAATTAGTGTATAATCATGGGGTGGTTTCAGTTGGAAGGGACCCTAAAAACCCCAGGGTGGGATTTAAAGTCACTTCCAACTCAAACCATCTCTTGGTTGTGTGATTTCTGTTCCACATCTCCTGCTGATGAATTCTCCCTCCTCTTTTCCTCCCTGTCTCCTTGGAGCCCCTGTTTCCCAGGACAAGGACTCTCCCTCCCAGTGCTTGTCCAGTTCTTAGTGGCCACCAGTTCCTGTCTGTATTTGTGGTTTCCCAAATACTTCAAACACTGTTGGGTTCTGCCTGAGCTGGTGCAGAGAACTGGGACGGGGATCTCTCAGCATCTGCTCCTGCTTCTTTTACAAGCTTCATGCATGACTTTGTTTGACATGCATGTGCCTCTGTTTCATGGAATCATGGAGTTGGAAAGGTTGGAAAAGACCTTTAAGATCATCAAGTCCAATTTTGAGCCCAGCAGCACCGTGGTCATTAAAACACATCCTCAAGTGCCACATCCAGGGTTGGTGACTCCACCACTGCCCAGGGCAGCCCATTCCAATGTTTTAGAACAATTTTCATGATGAAAAAACTCTTAATATCTAATCTAAACCTTCCCTGACCCAACCTGAGTCCATTTCCTCCATCTCTGACACGGAGACAGGACCTCTGCCCCAAACCCTGCCTCACAAGGTCCAGAGCAGAGAGATGGGTGCCAGAGCTGAGCATCATTTTATTCCAATTAAATGAGAACAGAGATGTCGAAGACCTGATTTTGGTCTGTCTTGGGACTTACTTCTGTTGGCTTTAAGCTGACAAAAGGGTGCAGGATAGGTCATAAAGTCACCCCTAAAGTACCAAACCTGAGTGTTTCTCATGAAAAGCAGCCCCTGGAGCAGGTGGTTGGCAGGACTGGGGCCTGGAGCAGCAGCAGGGCCCTGGGTGAGCCCGTGCTGGAGGTGTCGTTTCCCCTCCCAAAATCCCCCCAGCCAAGCCCTGCAGCAGCTGAGGAGGTGACACGGCCTTTACAAGGATTTTACTTGCACCAACTGGGATTTTTATTCTGGTTTTAATTCGGGGGAAAAGCGCTGCTTTCGGGACGTCCCAAGGAATTTGATCAGCACGTTGCCCGTAAAACGGAGGCAACTGGCACCTAAACCCTGGTGGCTGCAGTAAAAATTAGTGCTGGGGGCTTGGTGTGGTCAGATAACAGCACTGCTTGGAGATGGGGCACAGGAGCTGAGCAGGGCCCTTGGTTCGAGTGGACTCCCTGCTTCCTGAGCAGTTTTCTGTGTTTAAATCAAAGTAATAAATAGTGAAAAACATCCAGGCCTTCCCCAACAACAGCAGGCTGGGAGCTGAAGTGAAGTTTTCTCTTCAGAAAAGTAACTTAAAAGAGCTTCTGTATTAAAAAACATCAAAGAAACCAAACTTTTTGATTAGATTTTCTATAAAGCACAGGATCCTAGCAGAGTCACCTGTGTTTCTAGGAAAAAAATAGAGAAAATAAGGTACTTTATATCAGCTAAGTAGGATAATACATTATAATTCCTGATTATCACAGAATTCTGGAGTGGTTTGGGTGGGAAGGACCTTAAATCCCACCCAGTGCCACCTCTGCCATGACAGGGACACCTCCCCCTGTCCCAGGCTGCTCCCAGCCCCATCCAGCCTGGCCCTGGACACTTGGAAAAAAAAAAGATTTTTCTTGCTATTGCAAGAATTACATTGAATTTTGTGAGTGGGAAGAGTGGGGATGGAGAACTCACTGGGAAATACATTCCTGGACTTGGGATAAGCCTATTAGTGTCCTTCAGCTTTTGTAAGTCAGACTGTTTAGGAAACAAATGAAACGTGTTTAAAAATGGTGAAAACAAGCATTTTCCCCCCTCAGACCAGTAGGAATTTCTATCCCAGATCTGCTTTTTTCAGCTGTGGAGTTTGGTCCATCATTTTCTCTGGTGTCTTGCAAAAAAAACCCCAAAACCCCCCAAAAATTCCTGTCCTGTGAATGAGATATTTTCAAGGTGTGGTTGCAACTTCTGAATGTTTTGAAATTACTTTCCTGAGGAGATCCATGTTAAATGTATTACATAATACATCTGTTAAATTATCACAGGAATCCTTCTGGAGCTGTCCCTGTAAGAAAGATCAGGCTCTTCCCTCCCTGTTTGTGCATTAACGTTCTTCCAGTAACTTTCAACCTCGGGCTTGTGACCTCTGAACACAAACTCAAAAATTAATGATTTTCTCCTCTTTTTTCAAGCCAGTGCCTGCGTTTCTTCAAGTCACTTATCATGTGTCACATGACAAATGAGCTTCTGGAGCACTGAAACTTCTAAGAATATTATTTTTCTTCTTTTTTACTCTGCTCTGTCTGAAAAACAGCTCAGTGCCTCTCCGTGTTGGACAGAAAGCTGAGCTAGAGAAAATCCTCCAGGCTGCACTGAATGCCTTTAACTGGGCAGTGGCTTTTAGGTGTCATTTCACCTCTGATGCACCTTTTTAGCTGCTGATTCTAAAGGTGAATATTTTATTGATTAATAAAGGTTGGAAAAGACCTCCAACTTCATCCAATCAGTCCTTGACCCAATCCCAGCACGCCCAGTAAATCACTTTGGGAAGTGCCACCTCCAGGCATTCCATGGACACCTCCAAGGACAGGGACTCCAGCCCTCCATGGGCAGCCCCTCCCAAGGTTTAACAACCCTTTTCCATGAAGAAATCCCTCCTGATGTCCAACCTGAACCTCTCCTGGCTCAGTTTGAGGTTATTCCTCCTGGTGCTTTCATCAGCTGGCTGTAAACCTGAATGGGAAAAGGAAACGCTTGTTGTGCTGCCAGGACTGATTTCCTGGGATGCAGTGGCTTCTCCCGAGAGGGAGGGTGTGTCTGGGAAGACACGAGAAAGAGGCTCTCACACCTGCCAGGTTCAGCAGAAAGGAGGGGAAAGACTTTATTATTGACATATCTCACATTTTTATACATGTCCCAACTCCACAAGGGATTGGAGGACATGTCACTTCCTTCTCAATCCCACTGGAGAAGAAAGGTGCTCATCAAAGTTCTCTTATCACAAAAGGAATGAAAAACAGAAAATACCGTTCAGTAAACATTGGCCATTATTTACATGAAACTGTGAGAAAGAATCTGACTCCAAGGTTAAAACAGAAGGCTTAGCAAAAACCAGGGCAACAGGAGGGCTCAGCAGAGGGGTGGGGTGTAGGGCAAGGAGCAGTTGGAGTGTTTGGGGTTGGGGTTGGTGTTTGTGACAGGAGCAGCTCCCGTGGGACACCGGAGTGGGGCGGCCCCGCTGGGTTTGCCCCGTGCCCCGTGTCCATCCAGCCCCAGAGGAGTTCGTGGAATCAGGGAATGGTGTGGATACAAAAGTTGCTGCTTGCAGGAACTTTTCTGCTTTTCTCTAATCCTGTGAGCAAGCTCTCTTTCTCACAGAAGTTATCTCTGCAGTTTTTTAATAACTGTGGACACCTGCTAATTGTTTATAGCCCTAGTAAAGAAAATGTTTTCTTTATAGTTGACCAGTCACCCCAAGGGGTGGTTGAGGAATTCACCAATTGAACCATGAGAAAATGATCCTATAAAAGAGCTGTAAATAGTTAAATAAATCACTTCTGCTGCTGCATCTCCCTGCTCCTGCATCTCTCTCCACTCCGCTCCGGGACACGAAATAAGCGACGACAGAATGGTTCGGGTTGGAAGGGACCTTAAAACTCAGCCAGTTCCAACCCCAACACCATCTGCTATCTCAGGGTGCTCCAGCCTGGCCTTGGACACTTCCAGGGATCCAGGGGCAGCCACAGCTTCTCTGGGAATCCCATCCCAGCCCCTCCTCACCCTCACAGGCAGGAATTTCTCCCTGTAAGTTCAGCAGTGCCTCACTGTAATTCAGGAAACCTTGAACCACGTGGGCATTGGAGAACTTCTGAACTTTTCCTGGGTGTGGACACTGGACCTGTCCTGCTGGGGGAAGGATTTTGGATTTTCCCTGTCCTTCCCCTTGGCTGGAATGTCCTGACCTGCTCCGTGTTCGTGCAGTTTTGCTGTGGCTTCACCCCAGGTCTGAACTTCAGCCGAGCGCTGAGGTTCCCTCTGAAACACTTCGTGGCTCCATTAGGGATGAAAAACCAAGATTGATGTTATATTAATGGAAAATCTGGGAGCTAAGTTTTATTTCCAAAGTGAAAAATCTGACTGTGGGTGAATCCGTTCCAGGGCTGTCCAGTTTGACTTCTCTGAAAGGGAATCACTTATCAGCAAGGCAGGTGTTTTTCACTGGATTTCACTCTGGGTCCCTGAAAATCATTACTCATGACTGGAAACCTTGTTCCTGTGTGTTAAATTTTCCTTTTCCCCTCTTTCTCTTTTTTTTTTCCTCCCCTCCCTCTCCATTTCTGAAGCTGAGCAGCCAAATGTTGGGAATTACTGGTCTCTCGGAGACACGGAAGATTTTCAAATGGTTTTCATGTTTTTTGGAACAGTTTACATTTGGCTGATCTCTTCTAGCAGGAATTCTTGGATTCTCCCCCTTTTTTCTCTTTGCAGTTATGAAAACCAGGTTTGCTGCCTTGGGGGAAGGGAGAGGAGCTGAGGAAAGCGAGGCTGGGAAGCAGAAGATGAATTTATTCTGACTTTATCTTTCTTTCATTCTCCCAAGTTAAATTCTACACTGCTTCTCCACGGCCAGCTGGTTTTAATCATTCCAAGAGAACACTATTTATTAAGTGTCTGTTTCAGGCAGTGTCAAATCCTTCAGCTCCTGCTCGATTCTCCATTGTAAGCAGGAACATCAGTAGCCCAGGTGGGCTTTGAATAGCTTTGGAAAGTGGGGAGGTGAGAATCTATTTATTACTGCCTGTAGATCTCAGTAGACAGAGACTCCAATTAAGGCAGGAAGCTGACACACTTTGCCAACTCCTTCCGAGCAGAGGATGCAAAATGAGGGAATAAAAAATTAAATAAAACACCCCAAACTTCTCTGCGTTCTCTCCCACAGCCTGGAACTGGAATTCCTCTGTGCTTTGCTTTTTTTCCTGGCCTCCTTTTGTGCCTGGTGAATGCAGAAAGCAGAGGGGGAGTTGGTTTTGTTGGGCCTCCAGAGCACAGGTGATGCTCGGTGGTGGAAAAGTCCACGAGCCAGTGGATAACCTTCAAATTCTTTTACTACAGGACTTGCTCCCCCTTTATCCCCGTGCCTGAAATAAATTAATTTACACTTCTGAAACTGGTAATTGACATCGTTGTAACTCACCATCACGATCAGATTTACAGTGTCTCATTTTTAAAGCATCAAATAACATTTTATGTTCCCATTTAGCCAATATCTGCATTCAAATCCACAGAAGAAGTCCGAGATATCAAAAGGCAGATTATTTATTGTGGTGACAAATGTGTGGATTGTAAATACACTGAAGAGCAGGAGGAAAGGAAAAAAAAATACATTAAAATCTGCTGATTTTTACTTGTGTCTGCTGACATCTAAATCAGAGATCACAGGATCTGCAGCAGCTCTGCTCATTCCTGATGCCCTTCTCACAAATCTCAGTTCAGCCATAGGAGTATCAGTTCCTGTAATCTCATTTAAAACAATTCAATTGGTAGAAATAAAGTTTTTTTTTTTAAATAAATTATCATTTTGTGTAATGCAGATGTAACTGGAATTTCCACATTTGACATCTCTGCTTCCATTCTAAGGCTCATTAAATCTAGAAGTTCTTTTCAGGCACGTTTTTATTGCAACTTTGATTTTTCTACAGCATTTCACCCTCTGTTAAACTGCTTTGAAAGCAAAGCAGAATAAAACAGGGAAGAAAAAAAAAAAAGAAAGAGAAAAAAACCCACCCATCATCAGAATTTCCACCTCTGGATGTTTTCCAGTAAACTCTTCCTGAATGAAAGCAGTGTTCTGTCCTCAGTGCAACGCTGGCTCTGATGGAGATAAATCAGAGCACTCAGTTACTGCTCCGAGATCTTTAAAGGAGAGGGGAAAACCCCAAAGAGAAGAATCATCCTGGCATTTATTGAGCAGCTCAGGAGGAGTTGGTGCCTGTTGAAGCACAAAGTGCAGCTGCTGGTGCTCGAGGAGGGAAATCTCTCCCTGTACTTCTTAATTCTCTTTTTTCTGGAGAACTCGCAGGGCTGTAAATTATTTGCATTGAGCCCTAACCCTGCATTCTGGCACAACACAAAATAGGTTTTCTTTCTTCTCCCTGCCTCCTTCCAGCTCCTCCAAAAAGCCTCTTCTTCAATCAAAAATAAACTCAAGATGCTGCATTAGGAGGTTTTTGAAGCCTTTTCCCACACCTCCACTTGGGTAGTTCCTTTCTGCACCTGTTGTTCAAACATTATTCCAAGGATGAGTCCTTGGCTCGGGATTTGAAGCTTTCCCAAGCTTTGAAATGCTTCAAATTCAGCTACAATTTTTTTTCTGTCACTGGCGTCAATCTGTGAAATAAATACATAAAAATATTGAAAGCTGTGGGAAGAGTGGCAGGAAAATAAAAGAATCAGGGAATCATGGAATGGTTTGGGTTGGAAGGGATCTTAAAATCATCCAATTCCAACCCCAACACCTTCCCCTGGTGCTCCAGCCTGGCCTTGGGCACTTCCAGGGATCCAGGGGCAGCCACAGCTTCCCTGGGAATTCCATCCCAGCCCCTCCCACCCTCACAGGGAGGAATTTTTTCCATCTATCTGACCAAAATTTCCCCTCTTTCAAACAAATTCACAGAAAGAGTTTCAGGGGCTGAGTAAAACAGATGCTGATTTTTTTTTTTTTTTGAGGCATTTAAATAACTTCTGATACTTCAAATTTGCATTGATAATATTGGGAATTATTGTATTTTAGAGCACACTGGAGACAATTTTTAATCAGTTTATGGGGTGTCTGCACTGAAGGCACTGGAGCTGCAGCCCCTGGGTTTGGGCTGGAGGTGCCTTTGCTCTGCAGTCAGGTGTGACCTGATTTTGGGGCACTGAAGGGCTCCTGACCCCCAGAACCTCCTGAAAATGAGCCCAGAGGTTTTACTGGGAGTTTCCTCTGTGACAGATCCCCAGCTGGATCTGTTCGAGCATCCTTTGGGGGCCAAACATTTTAACACAACTCATTTTGGGGTGGTTAAGGGAGAGCTGGTGTGGTCCAGCCCCACAACAAAACAGGAATTACAGAAACCCCACAACAAAACAGGAGTTACAGAAACCCCACAACAAAACAGGAATTACTGAAACCCCACAACAAAACAGGAGTTACTGAAACCCACCAGCCCACGGAGAGAACTTCACTGTTCCCACCCATCTCCTCCACCTGACATTTCTGCAACCTTGTGCCATTCTGCAGCACATCCTCTTCAGATTAACAGCAATTCATCATTAATCCATTTGAATAATACTTTATATTTTTTTTTTCCAACGGAAAGAGACAGAAAACATCTGCATATTGAGTAATATTAGCTGCAGTTTGTGTCTCAAGTGAGCCCAACTGACAGCCCTCATTTGTTATGACTGTGGAGGCTTAATTGGGTTGACGTAGGATTTGGACTTCGTGAAAGGAGAAACAGTTTGAAAATGTTTTCCTCCCCCCCCCCAAAAAAACCCCACAACAAAACACTTCTAGAGAGGGAAAGAGCAGGGAGAGGAGTGGGGGAGGAGAGAAAAAAAGGCTGAAAATGTAAAATAACAAGGCTGAGGTGTCCTGGTAAGGCCCAAGCATTCAGGAGGTGTTTTAATAACAATGCTTAAATGAGAGATTAGTTATTAAGCCATATGGTTGGGATTACAGCTCTCATCTTTTGTTTCCTGCTTATGCTGTCAGGCATTAATGTGATTGTTTTGATTCTTTAATGCCTTAATGCATCATTCCTCCCCGTGCATTAGGATAATAACTTTGCTCCTCCAAAGGGCAGCGCTGCCATTCATTACTCCTCTGGTTTTTGGCTGACCAGGGACGTGGAAACGACTTGGAAAATATTCCATGTTCCAATATTTCTGGAGCCAGCACAGGGGGATCACCCAGGAAGCCTGAAGGGCACCAAAAGCCCCTCTGTCACCGTGCTGGTGACACTCATGTCCTGCCCAGGCTGGCCCCCTGTGTTGGTAAAGGCACAATAAAGGAAACTCTGACACCTGCTGGGTTCAGCAGAAAGAGGGAAAAGAGAGAGTTTATTTACATTATCATTCTTTATAACATTCTCAATTCCACCGGGGATTGGAGGATATGGCACTTCCTCCTCAATCCCACTGGAGAAAAAGGATGCTCATCAAACTTTCTCTTCTCACAAAAGGAATGAAAAACAGAAAAGACAGTTAAATAAACATTGGCCATTATTTACATGAAACTGTGTGAAAATCTCTGACTCCAAGGCTAAAACAGAAGGCTTAGCAAAAACAGGACAACACACTGTGTCCGCAGAGACACAATAAAGAGGCTCTTACACCTGCCAGGTTCAGCAGAAAGGAGGAAATGGAATGGATTTATTTACATTATCTCATTCTTATACACGTCCCAACTCCACAAGGGATTGGAGAGCATGTCACTTCCTTCTCAATCCCACTGCAGAAGAAAGGTGCTCATCAAAGTTCTCTTATCACACAAGGAATGAAAAACAGAAAATACCGTTAAGTAAACACTGGCTATTATTTACATGAATCTGTGTGAAAAGAATCTGACTCCAAGGTTAAAAACAGAAGGCTTTAGCAAAAACCAGGGCAACAACACACCTCCACCCCTGGGCTGTGGGATGTGGGATGGATGTGGGATGTGGGGTGTTGGTTGTGGGCTGTGGGATGTGGGATGTGTGTGCTCCACCCTGAGCCATCTCCCACCCCGCCCGTGCCTGGCTGAGCCCCCGGAGAGGAGCGCTGGGGCTCGGCTGAATTAAACAATGAGAAATATATGCCAGCTCTTTCCATTTGCTTATTAATAGGTTCTGTGTCTCGTGCTCCAGGGGGATTGTCCTTGCCTTGGAATTGCTGCTGGGGAAGCATTCAAGCATTCAGTGCCCGTAAATGGAGAAAAATGGGGAAGGAGAGGAGAGGAGAGGGTTTCAGGGAAGGTTGGAGTGTGGCTTCAGAAATGTGAGATTTTGCAGAAGTAGGGATGCTCTGGTTTCCAGGAACTTGGTTTAAATGCTCAGGGTTTTGGTAAATCAAGCACTGCCTGTAAATCCTGTGGTTTCCTGACACCACGGGCAATTCCTTGGGCTGGAGCATCTGTGCATTCGTGGGACACTCTGTGTCTGGGAAAACACAATAAAGACGCTCTCACACCTGCCAGGTTCAGCAGAAAGGAGAGGAAAGACCCTTTATTTACATATCTCACATTCTTATACAATTCCCAACTCCACCAGGGATTGGAGGACATGTCACTTCCTTCTCAATTCCACTGGAGAAGAAAGGTGCTCATCAAAGTTCTCTTATCACAAAAGGAATGAAAAACAGAAAATACCGTTAAGTAAACATTGGCCATTATTTACATGAACTGTGTGAAAGAATCTGACTCCAAGGTTAAAAACAGAAGGCTTTAGCAAAAACCAGGGCAACAACACTCCACAGTGAAATTCCTTGTTGAGATGAGCAGGTTCAGTGTGATATTGTAGGAACTCAGGAGCAAATATTTTATCCTCTTCCCAAATTTCCAGTGACTTGTGAATACGGGTCATATTTGTGGATGCAGACAGGAGTTTTGAGCTCCTCATTCTCTTCAAATCCTTGGTTTCCAGTCAGTCCTTTAGGGTTTGGAAATCTCAGCTTTGTGGTGGTTGTTTCCCCAGAAACTCCGGGTGGTTTAACAAATAATGATACGTTCCTGTAAAGATCACTGCAGCTGCAGTGTTTAAAAGGCAGATTTCAGTCCATCCTTAACCTTTTCTAAAGCAGCTGTAGGATAATTTGGGTGGAAAGGGTGTGTGGAGGTCGTTGCTCCAATCCCCACTCCAGGCTGGGCCACTTTGGAGTTGGATCGTGTTGTTCACAGCCAATAAACAGATTTAGACCGAAGGAAAATAAATCAGGCACAAACCTGGAATGGGTGGAAATTTGAAAGTGCTTAGGTGTTCCTTTTTCAACAGCAATTTTGGAGATTAAATTCTATTGTCTTTCACTGTTTGGGGTTTTTTTTTGCCCCAATTTTTGAAGGACATTGTTCACGCGACCATTTTGGAACCCAAAAATTCCTTTTCTTCGGAAAGGGGAACACAGGCTCCCATCTTACACACTGACTTTATCTTCACGTCAATGAGGTGATTTCCTTTGATTAAATTGTTGCAATTCCTCACATGAGCAGGGCCACAATCTCTGGATGATGGTCCTAAGTTAGCAGATCAGTAGATAGACTTGGAGCTGATTTTTTGGTGCCAAATGAAAAAATTTGGGGGTTTCAGATCTTGAATGAAGCGTGGTGAGGGCTGAGGGGATGCAGGACTGGCTTTGTGGTTTTCCAACATGTTCTTGCACGGTTTTCTCGTGGCACCTGGGCAGGTGTATCAATAATCTCATTTATCCTGGTGTTGTACCAGTGGCTCAGGGGTTTCTCCATGCACGGGATTTATCTGAATGTGTGAGGTTTTTATGCACGGAGGGTTTGATTTGCACCAGAAACCCAAACATTTGGGCTTGGTGATCCTTGTGGGTCCCTCCCAGCCGAGCAGAGCCTGTGATTCTGCATCCAGGGGATCGTTCACATTTCCTTAATTTGGGCACCCACGGCCTAAATGACCACAAACTGGGCAAACCCAGCATCTTATTCCTGAAATTCCATCAGAAAACCAGTGACACCTCCCAGGCCAGGCACTCCAACGAGTTAATTAAGGAGGAATTGTCTATGATTCCATCTCCCCTTATTTTCCCACCCCCAGCCCCAGCAGCAGAGCTGCCTCGTGCCCCCCGTGCCAGGATGATTAATGGGGGCAGCACAACGAGGTCAATTAGCTGGGTCAGGTTGGAGCTGAGAGGTGCAGAGTGGTTCTTTATTGAACGCTGCATTCACACTCCAGCCCCTGACCTGGGCTCTGGTGATTTATTGCAGGGGCAGCGTTTTGATCACTTACCTTCAGTACCTCACCTTGGCTCCAGAAATCAGCTTTTCACTGTCAATTAGGGGCTGGGGAAAGAGATCCGCTCCAAATCCGAAATGTGAGCCCCGAGAAAGGGGATGGGGAGCCTGAGGATGCTTTTTGAAACTGCCTTTGTAAGTAACAAAGAAATTAGATTGGGTTCTCTCTATCTCGGAGAGGAAAAAAAATCATCCAAAGCTGGAATTTTACAGCGTTTTTCCCCCCTGAGCTGCAACAGAGGAACCAAATCTGTCCTAACAAATTTGGAAGAGCTGCCAGGGAAAAAACCCTGCACTTAACATTTGTATGGATTTGAGGTGGAAGTCACAGGAGAACACCTCCTGCTAGTTTTGAAGGGTTAAAAAGCTCTCCTGTGTGGAGAGAAGGTGTTTATTAATGAGTTTGAGCAGTTGTGAGGCCTCTTGCACCAGAGGATGCTGAACTGAAGCTTCTGATGATGGAGTTGGGGAAAGGAATCACTGCTGGTCCTCCTTGGAGTGCTCAGACTGGGATATCCTGGGATGGGTTGGGAGAAAAGAGGAATTGAGGCTCCAGGCAAAGTATTTGGGATTTTTGGGGGGTGTTGATTTGTTTTGAGGCTTTTCTGCAGCTGTAGGGTTTTTTGTTGGTGGGTTTCTTCTGTTCGTTTGTTTTTGGCTTTTTAGGGAGGTTTTTGTTTGTTGGCTTTGTTGGGGGTTTTTTTTGTAGCCCAAATTGTTATTTTTATTTCCTTATTGCCTCAATCAGCATCTCAACCCTTTGGCTCACAGTCTCACCCCTTGGTTTATGAAGCATTTGCTTTTTCTTGTTGCAATGTACCTGTACAGCGAGGGCAGAGCCTCTCCTGCCTCCCAGAACAAAACAAACCCCATACCACTAAAAACACAGATTAAAGATGCCATTTAGGTGAACTTCCTCAAAGATTTCTGAAATACAGCAAAACCCATTCTGATTCACCTGAGATGTAACCCAGGAGTAAAATTCTCTCAGCTCTGGACAAGAAATTTTATATTTCAAATACAGCAGTGTGATTGCCCCTGTATCTCCATGGCGTTTAAGGGTGAATTATTTCCTCTTCTAGACTTCTCCCAAGCTTTTACTGCTGCTGCAGGATTTAAAACCAGAGCATATAAGAAAAGAAAACGTATTTAAAACTTCACCTGTCCTTGTAGATTTTGGAGTAATTTCCATGGCATGCTGTTTTATTCCTACAGCCTGCTGTTGACTCAGTGCCTATTAATTTTTATAAGACTCTCTCCATCAGGCTTTGTAAGGGAGAGGCAGATATTTAGTCCCTGGTCTGGTAAATTTTAGTGACAATTTTGCATGCTTGACTTAATTCCTATTTTTCGTGTCCCACTCGTGCCTCTCCCTCACCTTGTTCTTTTAGGGCTTCCTTTGGGGCTGATCCCAGAACACACTTCAGCATCTTCTCCCTCAGATTTAACACAGAGGGTTTTTCCGAGGTGAGTTGGTCCCCAAATCTCTCTGGATTCCAGCATCCCCACTATGGTCTCTGCTGGTTTTTAAGATGTTTTATGGCTGTTTCTTGATCTTAGAAAGTCCCGTGCCAGAGCCAAGAAAGGTCGGAGACGCCTGCGGGTTCGTGTTCAGGTTGTTTATTGTTTCTTATCTCTCAGTGTCTGGAGCAGGCACAGCATGAGCTGCTCCACCGAGATCCACAGCAGGAGTGACGCCCCGCAAAGGCGATTTCTCCTTTTGATCTCTTTTGGGAAAACCACCCAAGTTCCACAACGTATTATTGTTTATCAATTTTTCCCAGTTAATTTCTACCTTTTCTTACCATGGCAGTGCTGCCTCCACCAATGCCCATCCCCATCGTCACAGCAGGAGATGGAGGAGAGAGAAGAAAGAGGAAGGGGAAGGGGCACCGCCCTTTGCCCTCCGTGTTTGCTTTTTTCTCTCCTACCTCCATAAATCTAAAACCTACATTCACCCAGTGATAAGATAAGCTAATTATACATTTTCTTTCCGTTTTGTAGTTCTTCCCTCAATGTGGGTAATTTTTTCCAAGGACAAGGATCAAACATAGAGTTCTGTGCTTTAGTCTCGAGTTCCGAAACTGCCTGGCAGGGCTCCAGACCCCCCTGGACGGTCAGAGGGACACTCTGGGCTGCCACAGCCACTGCCCTCCTTGCCTTCCACGCCAGAACCGTGACACAGGCACTGCAAGAGCTGTAAAACAGGGTGAGAAAACGTCTCTTGTGTTAAATCCCACACGCTGAAATAGTGGGAAAGGGGACAATTTCCCACTCCTTTCTGCACAACTAAAAATACAGTGCAACAAGGATGGTGTTTGTTGTGCTGTTTTTTGCTAACTTTCTGTTATAACCTTGGAGTCAGATAATTTTCACACGGCTTTCATGTAAATAACAGACAATGTTTACTTAACTGTCCTTTCTGTTTTTCATTCCACTGTGGTGAGGGAAAAGTTTGATGAACATTTCTTTTGTCCACTGAATAAAAGAGGAGGTGACACTGTCCCTCCAATCCCTTGTGGAATTAAGAAATCTATAAATATAAAAATTTCAAAAGAAATCTTCTTCTTTTTCTTCTTCTCTTTCTGCTCAAGCAGGTGTTGAGAGTGGTTCTTTCTCGTGTCCTATAGCCACAGGTGTTTTTCCTCCTGCTCACTGTCCTCAGGCCTGTTGCCCTGTTTTTGCTAAACCTTCTGGGTATAACATGGACTCAGATAAAATTTCTCACAGAGTTCATGTAAATAACAGCCAATGTTTACTTAACTGTCCTTTTCTGTTTTTCATTCCTTTTGTGACAAGAGGAAGTTTGATGAGCATCCTTTTTCTCCAGTGGGATTGAGGAGGGAGTGCCATGTCCTCCAATCCCTTGTGGAACTGAGAACCCTATAAAGTATGAGAAATGTAAAATCTCCTTTTTCCTCTTTCTGCTGAACTCAGCAGGTGTCAGAGCATTCCATCCAGCTCTCCTGCTCTTTGTTCCCAGAATCCCAGAATGATTTGGGAAGGGACCCCAAAGCCCAGCTCATCCCAAGCCCTGGGATGTTGCCTGATCAGAGCCTCAGAATTTGGCTGCAGTGGGAGAGCTGATTCTGGGTATTAGAAATGGAGTAGAAAGCCCGAGTTGTTTCCATCCCTTTGGAGTTATTTACTGCCTGAGTTGTAAAACACAGTCCTGGGCTTCCAGATAATCTTGTGTAATTGCTCTGCAAATAGAACTACTGGTTTTCCTTCCCAAAGAGCAGCTTGCAAGCCAAAATCCCAAATTATTAATCTATTTGTCCCCACTGTGGGCAGGATTAAGTTGATGGAATGCTCCCTGAGCCCCTGGGTGCCCTCAGGACCTGACCCTCCCTGGTTTTCTCCTGTGAATATTTACTTGGGAATGGTGCTGCAATTACAGCCTCTCATACTGGGAATGAAAGCTGCTGGAAATCAACAAAAAAACCCCAAATAGTAAATAATGCCATAATGGATTTCCCATCTTGTGACGTTCCTACAGAATTTCATTGAGGATTGGATCCAAACCATTGCATTCCCCAGGACACCCTGCGAGCCCCATCCTTGAAATAACCCATGGAAATGATCTGATTTAAATCCTGGAGTGTTTCGAGGTGTATTTATAGAGGTCTTTTTTGGCCTCCTCCCCAGTAATCACCATAAAACTTTCCCTGAAGGGACCATGAATATGTGTAAACCTTGGTGGGAGCAGGAAAATAAAAACAGAGCCACGAACCAAATTTGCAGCAAATACCAACTCTTTTAACTCTCTTCAAGATGAATAAAGCAGCCGAGGAGCTGCTGCTCAGTTCAGGAAAAAAAGGCTCCTCTCCTTTTCTGAGCCGCTTCTGCAGAGCTGAGAATGAATTTGGGGTTTATCCCTTGCAGTCCCAATAAATTCGTGTCCTTCCTTTGTGTGGGCACAGGGCAGGGTCGTGGTGGCTCCCAGCGATGTCTGTGCCTTGTTTTAGTGTGGAGCCCCTCCCTGGGGGGCTTGGGAAGCCCAAATTGGGGTGATGATGGGGGGCCAGGATGGGGCACGGGGGCATCTGAGCCCTGAGCCGGTGCCAGGCGCCCTGCGCTGTGTTGATGCCTTGGGTTTTAATTTCTGTGTTTTTCAGATCCTGTACTGCCCAGCGTGTAACTCTGAAGTTCCTTGTAGCTCGTGAGCTGCTCTCTTAGGCCAGACAGACACAACAAAGCCTCTCTGAGCTGTTCAAGGACACTCGGGCTGTCCTAGGCCCAAAGGTGTAAACTGGGACCATGAGAGAGGTGGAGAAATTGAAGAGAGCTGAAGTTTTAATTGGTGAATTTATGCTGATGTGCAAATGGACCAAACCTATATCAGTGTGAGGAACTCGTGACTCGGGGTCCATCTCGGGGTCCATTTTATGGAAGCAGCCTCTGGCTCCCCAGGGTGTGCCTTGAAGGCCTTCAAATAAATCCCTGCCTTTATTCCCTTATTCCTGTGTGCTCTCTGTTTCTGGGTGGCTGGGGAAGGCAGCAGCACCGGGCTCATCACCCCG
>VYXC01006607.1:75642-107111 GCA_013397175.1 Platysteira castanea
AGGGTGGGGAGGGGCTGGGATGGAATTCCCAGAGCAGCTGTGGCTGCCCCTGGATCCCTGGCAGTGCCCAAGGCCAGGCTGGAGGGGCTTGGAGCAGCCTGGGACAGTGGGAGGTGTCCCTGCCCAGAGCAGGGAGTGGAATAAGATGAGCTTTAAGGTCCCTTCCCAACCCAAACCATTCCAGCATTCCATGAAAATTCTGTGTAATGGTTTCAGACCAGGAGTCCGCTCTCCTGAGCACTCCTATCACAGAGTTTTGAGATTCTGCTAAATCCATGTGCTAAGAGCTGTTCCTGGGATTAACTTGGAACTTCAGGATGCCTCCCAAAACAGGAGCACCTCTCCAGAGTGCATTCAGGTGCTGCCTGTCCTTGGTTCCCCCTCTGGACCCTCTCCAGCAGCTCCACATCCTTCCCGTCCCACCCCCAGCACTTAACGAGGCCATGGAAAATCATCCCCAGGTTGGTGGGAGATTTGAGGGTGAACTGCAGGGCTGGACCTGGACCTGCTGTGGGACAGATCCCTGGAATTGCCCCCGAGGCTGCTGGGCACTGCCCAGGCTCCCAGGGAATGGGCACGGCCCCGAGGCTGCTCCAGGGGCGTTGGGACAGCGCTGCCAGGGGTGCCCAGGGTGGGATTTTGGGGGGTCTGGGCAGGGCTGGGAGCTGGATCAATGATCCTGGTGGGTCCCTTCCAGCTCAGGACATTCCATGGTTCTGTGATTCTCTTTTCCCTTGACCACGACAGATGCAGGGAAAACACTGAATATTTTAATACCCACGTGCCATCCAAACTGCAAGGCCAGTGTTGGCAAAGGAGCCCCAGGCAGAAGAGGGGGAATCCTTGGGAAAAAGAAGATATTTTCCACTTAAATTAATGTTGCACCCAATTTGGTCGCCCAAAAGGACAATTCTACATCAAATAACAGCAGAGTCCTGCAGCCTCAGCGTGCAGACTTGTGTGGAAGGAACAACAAAACCAAATGAAGGCAGTTTGGAGGCATTTCCTGGGAAAAGGATTCATGATTCTGTTTCCATGGAAGCGACAGCACATCCCAAGTGGCAGAGGGAGCTGACAGAGCGCGGCTGGGAGAGGGGAAGTGCCACCTCCTCCCTCCCAGCAGAGCAGGGGGGCAGAGCTGGGGGAAATGGCTTCTAAAAAGGAGCCAGGGAAATGTGAGAGGACAGACGGACATCTGGTCCCACGGCAGGTCTGGGGAGCTGGGCAATTCTCAGCTCTGCCACAAACTTCCTGCGTCCCTTTGGGCAGCTCAGGGAAGACGTCTTCCAGTTCCTGTGGAAATCAATAATTGATTTCTTTGGGCACGAAATCAGAGCTTTAAACATCCCGGGCAGGGTTCAGGCTGGGTCCTTTGGCTCCCCGTGGCTCAGGTCCAAGTCCAGCTTGGTTTTCCTGGTGGTTTTTTGCTCTCCTTAGGGATGAAGCCCTCCCCATTTCCCCTGGCTTCTGTCTCCCCAAAACAGGGGGTTTAATATCTGCCCCTCCAGAACTTTGCACAAAACCCCTCCAGTCCTGTGCTGGCAGCTCCAAAGGACTGAAGACACCTTCAGGGAAGCCTTTCCTTGCCTTTGGGTCAGACAAATTTGTCACTGTGTATTTTTTTTTTAATTTTAGATACGACATGATGAGTAGAAGTGTTAAAGAATGAGGGGGGTGAGGAAGGGGAAGGAAATCACCTGAGTGTGTGCAAGCATCACTGGTTGCACTGGAAATTCCCTCTCAGCCCCTGCAGCCAGCCACGTCCAGAGACAGGAGGACCCTGCTGTGCTCAGGGAGCAGGATTTGGGATTTGTTCCCTCTAGAAATGAAAGCCCAGTGCAAAAGGACAGGAGAACATCAAACTGCAGCTTATTACAAATATCTCATCTATTTTTTGTTCTGCTTTCTAATTCCTCACTTCTTTTAACCTGACAAAGTATAGTTGGCTCACGGGGATTTTTTGGGGAATGTTTTAGGGGCAGAGAGAGCAGAGTGCAGAAAAATCCTTTTTTTTAACAGAATTATTTCGGCTGAAGTTTAGTTTGTCTCAGATTTAAACTCAGCCTTTGCCCCCTGGGACAAAGACTGTGATGGAATCTCAGCCTTTCCTTTCCTCAGCTCTTTGAGTGACTTTTGGAAAGCAGCAGGAGCTGGAGCTCAGGGTGCTGGTGGGATTCTCCAGCCCGTGCTGCACAGGAGAGGGAGTTCAGTGAGGGCACAGCTGGCCTGAGAGCCCAGCACATCCTCCCACAGCCTCCTGGCCCCACGGGAGGGATTCTGCAGATCCCAAATAACACAAGTGGGTTTAACCAAGCCTGGCCACAAACCACCAGGTCTGGCCACCAGGGCTTCCCACCCAGCCAGAACCCAGCCCTGCCTTCAGCCCTGCACTGGCCAGAGCTTTAATTAACACAGCTTCTGCATTTCCATCCTCCTTCCAGGAGCCTGAGCTGAGCTGGAGTGCTTGAACTGGGGCTCCCAGAGCAGGAGCTGGGCTGCAGGGCCATCCCCAGCAGGCAGGGCGAGGAGCTGCAGTGTCTGGGCTGTGGATGCTGCTGGGTTTTTGTTTTTAATGGTTTGTGGCACTGCATTTCAGCGAGGTAAGTGCTTTGTTTCTCCCTCAAGTGGCACTCAGCTCCCTGGGGTTTCCTTATGAATGCTGAAGGAGAATGTCCACTCGCTTTACTTCTGTTGTGTTTGTACTGTACAAGCTTTGGGCTGTCTTTGCCAAGGGAAAAGACAGCTTGCTGCTGCTTAGAAGAAATATTTTTAATTGCATGGTATTGATTTTCTCTTTTCCTTGGTGGAGGCTGTGCTGTGCTGCTGACGGATGCAGCAGAACGTGGGGCTGGTTCGTGAGGATGGATCTGAAATAACAGAATTTTGTTGGGGTTTAAACCCGTGCAGTTATTTTGGGGCAAGTTTCCCTGCATTTGAGCCACGCAGAATTCAGCTTTCCACGCTGGGTGTGCTGAAATGCACACAACTGAGCATTTCCCTCTTTCTGTGCTCTCTGCACTGATCCAAACCAGAGCAGCACCACACGCTGGCCTCGTGTCCACACCTGTGCCTGCTCCAATTCACATTTTGGGTTCCTCCTCCTGCTCCTCTGCCCAGCCCGGGGTGGATCCCGGCCAAGGGAGATGGTCCCAGGTTTTTCTGTTGTTACCCCTCACCAAAGGAAACAACCTGCAGAGCCCTCAGCATCCCCAGCAACACCTCGAGGGGAAAAGGAGGAATTCTGCAAATGCTTGGATGTGCACAGGCTGACCCAGAGCTGTGGAGCAGAACCATTTCCTTTGTCATTGCTCTCCAGTTGGGATAACACCCAGCTCAGAGCTGGTAAAAGGCACGTGGGTGTTGATGCAGGGCCAGGGAGTTCTAAAATTGTTTTCACATTTATATGTGAAGCAATTACTGATGATTTTTTTTTTCTCTGCCTCATAACCTGAGAAGTGGAGCAGACATGCAGGAAGTCTTACTTTTTATTTCACTCTGGTAGACTTGTAAAGCAGGCAGCCCTGGTGAACAGAGCAACAGGAGTCAAATGAAACTGGAATTTTCTTTTTATGGCATTACTTGCAGCCCCATAATGCAGGCAGATACCTTTGGCTTGGGGAAGGGGCTGAGCGAAGGCCCAGCATGTTCTGACAGCCCAAAATCCATTTCCAACAGATTCCTGGTGACCAGAGCATCACCCAGCACCCTCCTCTCTGCCCTGGCTGCTCTGATCTGCCCCGGTCAGGGTGCTGGGGGATGCCATTGAATTTTTTTCTCCCATTATTACTCTGCAAACTGCTGGCTCAGACCCTCCTCCGAGCCCACACGTTCTTTCCTGAGGTGTAATTAATTCATTTGCAGAGTGGGTGCTGCCCTCCCCGCTCGTTCTGCCGAGGTGCCAAGGCTTGCAATCCCAGAGGAGGAACCTGAACAGATTTGTTTTCACATCCCACGTTCCGAGGCTGATGGAACCAGAAAAAAGAGGCATCCTGGAGAACCCCAGCAGAGTTTGGGTCGGGATCTCCCCGAGCTGAGCCCTGCTTTCCCAGTGCCCAGCCCTGCTGGGGCTCTGCCCTTGCTGCAGCCCCTGGCTGGGGCAGGGAAAATGCCTCATTTCCCACCCTGGGGTGGGAGCACGCCCTGGACACGGAGTTTCCCTCTCCTGATGCTGATGTACCAGGTCCTGTTTCTCCTCCTGGCCATTTCAAATGTTCCCCCTGCCCTGAGAACTCTCTGCTTTAGGTTGGTTTTCCCTTCAGGCTTTTGTGCCCAGACTCGGAGCCGTGCGGGGCTGGAAATGAACATCTCTGAAACATCCATGCCAAAGACCATTCCCTGTTTGTTTCCACTGGCACTGCTCTCTTTGGGAAGGTTGCAGGAATTCTGGCTGCAGCAAATGGTGGAGAATGCGGGCAAAGTGCTAGCAATCATCCCTGGAGACAGGGAATAGAGGAACAGCAAAGGATTCTGGAGATCCACAAGGAATCAGTGAGCGAAAATTCCCTGGGTCTCTCTCCTTGCCTTTGTTCTGCTGGTCCCTCTTAAACTGTGGAGGAAGAATCGTGGCTGTCTAAGCCACAAAGGGAAATCCATCTTCAACTTGAAAAAACCCTTGCAGAGGAATGCATGGATGACAGCTTTGCCCAAACTCAGAGGGAACAAAGACCCTTCCTTATTCTTTCCACTGGCACCTCTGTCTTTGGGAAGGTTGCAGAAACCTGACTGCAGCAGGGGTGGTTTGGAGCCTGTGGCAGCCCAGAATACTCCTTGGACCGTACAGGGGGGTCTGGAGCCCTGCCAGGCAGTTTCAGAACTCGAGACAAAAGCACAGAACTCTATGTTTGATCCGTGTCCTTGGAGAACGCTGCCCACATTGANGCTCGGGACTTTTTAAGATCAAGGAACAGCCATAAAAAACCACAAAGAACACTAATAAGTGGCGTCCCTGGGTGGGCTCGAACCACCAACCTTTGGGTTAACAGCTGCCTGCAGCTCCCGTCCATCCTGGGGCCTCATCCTGGGGGTGTGCAGCCTGCCATCACAATATTCCCTAAAAAACGGGGGAATGAGGCTCCATGGTGGCTCTGGAACATCTGCTTTCCACAGAATTATAGAATCCTGGAATGGTTTGGGTGGGGGTGGACCTTCCAGCCCACCCAGTGCCACCCCGTGCCATGGGACACCTCCCGCTGCCCCAGGCTGCTCCAAGCCCTGTCCAACCCTTCATCCACATCCTTCATCCCTCCTTCATTTGGAACAGCAGTTATATTTATGATTCTAGAGACATAAACCCAGCTCTACTGAAGAGCCAGAGCTGCTGGTGTGGGGTTTATGGTGGTTTATAGCCCGAGATGTTTGTTTTCTGCAGAATCTGGATGTGCCGAACCCTAAAGCGCTTTGGTTTTCTCTGCAAGCTGCGTGGCATCCTAAATAAATGTATTTTAATGTGCTGAAAGGCATCTAATCAAACAAATCAGGTGGCAAAATGCCTCTGAGTATTTCAACTTTCAGGCATCTCCTGACATGAGTAGTTCAGATTTGACTTTATGTGCTGATTCCACCCTTGTAGTGATGCCTGGACATGTATTAAAAACACATTTTAGGGTCCTTTTCTGGGGGACAAGGGGCTGTTCAGTAGCACTAGAAAGAGACTCCACATCATCAGGGTTATGTTTTTCAGAGCTCTCCCTGACCAGGCAATTTTGAAAGCTCAGGGCTTCAAAAAATAAAAAAAAAAAGGAGGGAAAAAGCTGTTACTAACAATAATTTATTGTGGAAAAATATTTACATAGATAAAAATATTGCACTTGGCATGTTAGGACCAGGAATAAACCCGTCTCTTGTCCTGTAGCTCTCATCTATTATTCATTCTTGCTGTTTGGCTCTTTTCATGTGGAGATCTCAAAGCATTTTGCAAATGAAGATGTAAATTGTTCTCCTTGTTTCAGAGAGGAGTGGCTGAGACAGGGAAACAACTGCACTGCACTGGAGACCTGGAATTGAGGGCCCTCCACCAGCCCAGGCCAGAGCTTTGTCCACTGCATTCTGGAGATGCCTTTTCTTGTAAGGGTAGAAAACACGATGGGATTGATTATCTGGGAGGAGAAATCCAGGTGGAGAGGTTGGTGGTGGGGGAAGAAGAGAAGGGAAGCACAGAACCGAGGGTTGAAGGGGGTTTAGGAGAGGTGGGAAGAGCAGATGTTGGGTAGGGAGAGGGTGAGGGGATTTGGGGTGGTCGGAGTGCACTGAAATGACCAGGGCTGGCAGGGATGTGTGCTCTGGACCTCGGGTGGTGTCCAGGGAGCTGGAAAGAACTTCCAGGAGTAGCTGTGTCCATGGCTTTTCCAGCAGCTCTGGGGAATCCCAGAACAAGCTGAGCTGGAAGGGACCCACAGGGTCATGGAGTCCATTGGAGGCACTGACTCGCAGCCCTGTAGAGGCTCCTAAATTTGTTTTTGTACCTTCATAATTAATAACAAAAATCTACCTGCCTGTTGCCCTGGTTTTTGCTAAGCCTTCTGTTTTTAACCTTGGAGTCAGATTCTTTCTCACAGTTTCATGTAAATCATGGCCAATGTTTACTTAACGGTATTTTCTGTTTTTCATTCCTTTTGTGATAAGAGAACTTTGATGAGCATCTTTCTTCTCCAGTGGGATTGAGAAGGAAGTGCCATGTCCTCCAATCCCTAGTGGAGTTGGGAATTGTATAAGAATGTGAGATATGTCAATAATAAAGGTCATTCCCTCCTTTCTGCTGAACCTGGCAGGTGTGAGAGCCTCTTTATTGTGTCCTCCCAGACACACCTGCCTTTGCAAATGGGAGAATTCACACCCCCGTGCCTCAGGAATCTGTTAAAATGTGACCCCTTGTCCCTGTTCCTGGTGCTGGCTCCGTGTGCAGGCGATGCTGCTGGCTCTGCCTCTGAGCATCCACAACGGGCCCATCCAGGTGAGGGCACATCCTAAATTCCTGAGGCTGGAAACGTCGCTCTGGGCCCGGAAGGATGTTTGATTTCATTCCAGGCATCGAGTAACAAATTGCCTTTAATGGCAGCATCACCAGAAATAGGCTTCCCTCGCTTTTTCATGTCACTTCCAAGTGCCTCGTTGATATTTTTATGGATTTTTTTTATCCAGCTTGTTATTCAGCAGAGCCATGCCAGGTTCTGGAGGATCCGCGGGCAGGGGGGGGCTGAGCTGGAAGAAGAACTCCTGCACTTGTGGTTTTGATATCTTTCACTTCAAAGCAATGAGCTGATGTGATCTTTCATCATCTCAGCTGTTGTTTACCGGCTCCCTACAGATGCTGTTTGAGCTAACAAACCCCACATTTCCTGGCTGGAGTGAGGAATTCCCCGGGTGCCTGCAATCCCTTCACTCGGAGGCTGAGCCGTCCTGATTGAATGATGCCACTAACGAGGAGGGGATAAACCATTTAAACGCTCAGGATCACCTTTCAGGCAAGGAATAACTGCCCAAATTACTCGGGCTCAGCTCCTCAGCCCTGCTCCTCATTTTCTGCTGCCAGGGAGAACCAGCAGCAGCCCCAGGGCTGGCTCTGGGGTCAGGGTGGTCGGTGTCTCAGGGACAGAGGGACGTGCCCGTGGTGCGGGGGCTCCTCTTTGGCTCTGAGCTCTGGCCAGGGGTTGTTTGGCAGCAGTCTCTGAAATGAGCTGAAATCCAGGAATTACAGGTGAGGGAAGAGCTGCGAGGTCAGCTGTGCTGAGAGGATCAGAGCAGGGTCTTCAGTGCCTGTGACTGAAGTGTGAGAGGGGCTGGGAGGGAGAAACAGCAGCAGCTGCAGTCAGGTTCCTTTCCTCCTCCTGCTCCTCCTTTTTTCCCTTTTTCCAAGCCCAGTGTGCTCCTGCTGCTTTTATCCCTTTTCCTGGAACTGCAGAAGCTGATGAAGCCTTCAAACATATTGAAATAAATAAGTTATAATCAAAAATGGGCTGAGGCTTTTGCGTGCCAAACTGGTCTTCAAACAGGTGCTGATTTTCCTTTTGGCATAACAGGGTAGCAACCCACCAGGACTTTTTTTTCCCATTATTTGCATCATAAATCAAGGAATTATTTGGGCTGGAAGAGACCTTGAAGAGCTCATCCCACCCCCTGCCATTTGCAGGGACACCTCCCTCTATCCCAGGTTGCTCCAAGCCCCATCCAACCCGGCCTTGGACACTGCCAGGGCTGGGGCACCTTCCAGTCCCTTTGTGAATTTATATTTTTCTGGGAATATTGTTCAGCTGCAGAGCCATCACAGCATTAAACCTGTTCCCCTCTCACACCCAACATCCCTGTCCCTGGCAGCTGCTGCTCTGAGCAGGGAAGGGTTGGGACTAAAAACAGATTTGGGAAGGGATTTGCTGGAGGTGATTCAGTGAGCGGGGGGCAGGGGTGGGAAACAGGAGGTGATTTTATGGGCTGCTCTTGGTTCTGTTGTTCTCTGGTTGCCTTACTGGTGAAGAAATGCTCTTTAAAGTTGAGATTTGTGCTAGACCTGACCAGTAAAAATCAGCTTTTTCTGGAAAGGGTGGCCTGGCTGTAATGAGTTTCAGACTTCCAAGAGCAGGGTGGGCAGGCAGTGACACAGAAATGTATAAATTTGTGGAGATATCTGAGTTTAGATGATCTGAATTCCATGAAGCTGCCAGTCAGGAGCTGTGTGTCTGTCCATGGGATACGTGGAATGTCTCTGGAAGCTGTGCCATAATTCCCTTTCCCTCCCATCACTCTCCTGCAGGCTCCCTTCCTCCTCATTCCAAAATTTATGTGGAAAATCGGAGCCTCAGAAACCACTTATGCCCAGCCAGCTGAAAATGCCCCTTTTTGGGTGCTGGCAGCCTCCAGCCAACACCTCCTGTTGGTAGATTCTTGTCTCCAGTGCAATTTTGGTGAACAAAAGTGTTATTGACCTGAAAGAGAAACTAAACTGCTTTTCAAAGCCACCAGTGCACCTAAGCAAAATAAACAATCCCTAGGGCAACTTCCATGTCATTTCTCTGTTGACTTTCGGGGTTTTTTCCCTGCCAAACAGCCACCTCTCAGAGCAAAAGGCAAAACCACCGTGCTGGAGTCTCCTCTGCTCTTCATATTTCCTAATAAAACGGCATTTTAAAATGAAAAGGAATTTTTCTAAGGAGTGAGTGTGGGAAAATGATGGAGAGCCTCGTTTCGTGCACATCCAAGAATAATTTTTCCACTGTTCAGGATGCTTGGCTATTTAGTCTGCATCCGAGGCATGGGACTTTTATCAATCAAAGAGCCACTTTGTCATTAAATGGAACCTGGGAGCCGCACTGAGATTCAGCTGCTCGTAGAAATTGGGAAATCAGGGTCTGCTTCTCAGGCACACTGAGGCTCCTTTGTGCACCTCCAGTGCCAAAAAAGGCCCCCAAGACTTCATTTCGCATCAGATCTTTCATGAAATCTATTCACCCAAAGTGCTCCAGGGTTAAAATTAATTCAGTTAATGAGTTAAATAACTGCCAAGGGAGAGAGAAATTAAGAGTCATGGGCAAGGGGGAAAAGAGATGCTTCCAGCTGAGTTTAGAAGGGAGTGTGAATGAGTTGAAGGGGAAAAGACATGCAAAGGAGATGCAGTGATGGGCAAGAGCTGCCGAGGAGAAAGCTCGGATGCCCCGGGGGTCAAATTATGTGAAGGGAGGAGGAAGGGCCCCTTTCTGCAGGAGAATTGCACCAGTGGCAGCTGATTTAACACCCAGCACAGAGCAGCAGGAGAAGCTGAAGGTTTGTACCCAGTGTAGCTCTGAATTCTGCCCAGGCTGTACAAACACTCATTTTTAGTGTTTATAATGCAATGGAATTATCGTGGGGTAGGTTCCCATTGCATCAGGCGTTTTGGAAAAGGAAAGGCAGACTCTGACTTGGTCTTTTGACTGCCAGGGTCGCCTCAGAGAATCGTGGAAAAACTGAGGTTGGAAAGTCTCTCCAAGGCCATCGAGCTGTGCCCCATCCCCACCTTGTCCCCAGCCCTGAGTGCCACCTCCAGCCCTTCCTGGGACTCCTCCAGGGATGGGGACTCCACACCTCCCTGGGCAGCTCTTCCAGTGTTTAACAACCCTTTTTTTGTGAAGAAATTCTTCCAGAATTTGGGCCAGACAGAGCTGTGGCTGGTGGATAACACCCTGCTCCCCCCATTCTCTCAGTCCTCAGCCACCCCCTCACTAACACAGGTTGGGCTCCTCTGCATCTGGGTCTGTCCCTGGTCTAGAGGACAAAGAACACTTGAACAGATGTTTTCTGAGTGAGCCATTCCTTCCCAGCTTCAATAGAACCTCTCACTTCACCTCAGGCAGGGCTTAAGTGGGTCTGAACCTCAAAGAAACTGTGCTTTACCAAGCTTCAAACAGCCCCCAGCCCCCAGCGTGGTCAGGCTGGTGACGTTCCCCACACTTTAAGAAGCCTCTGAGGCTCACAAACAGAAGTTTTACGTTTAATAGTGTGGATATGACCAGCCCTGATTCGTTTCCCTCCTTGTTTTCCCCTCCCTGCTCCATGACGGTGCATTTATAGCACAGGAAGGTGCCTTGGAAGCTGAGAATAGTAAATGCAGGCCTGGATTTGCTCAGCAGAACTTGGTCAGGGCTTTACAAGGAATTTTCAGACAAACTCATCTGACAAGAGTTGGTTTGAAACAAAAAAAAACCCCACCAAACCCAAACCCACAAAACCCCCAAAGCCCCAAGTGCCTTATTTGAGGAATGTAAATAAAACACGTCCTGGATTTTCTCTTAACTCTGGCTGATGTAAGAGGGAATTTGCCCTGGGTTAGTGCTCACTTTGTGTGGAGTTTGCTGCTCTGTCCCAGGTTGTTGGGAGCTCTTTAGAGCAAGGCAGGGAGAAGGGATGGGGAGGAGGGAACTGGGAGGTTGTGCTGGTAAAGGCACAATAAAGGACACGCTCACACCTGCTGGGTTCTGCAGAAAGAGGGAAAAGAGAGACTTTATTTACATTTCTCGTACTTTATAGGGTTCTCAACTCCACAAGAGATTGGAGGACATGGCACTTCCTCCTCAATCCCACTGGAGAAAAAGGATGCTCATCAAACTTTCTCTTATCACAAAAGGAATGAAAAACAGAAAACACACTTAAATAAACATTGGCCATTATTTACATGAAAGTGTGTGAAAATTCTCTGATTCCAAGGCTAGAACAGAAGGCTTTAGCAAAAACCAGGACAACAGGAGGTTTGTGGGTTGTACCCACACAATGTCCCTCCCTCCATGGGTGGATGGGTTCAGCGTAAAACACCAGGAGGATCCTCAGGACTCACATTTCTTCCCGAGTCCCACTCAGGACGTGGGGGAAGGATTCCCCGGATGTGGTGTGTTGTTGTTGTGCTGTTTTCTTGCNGCCCCAAGTGCCTTATTTGAGGAATGTAAATAAAACACGTCCTGGATTTTCTCTTAACTCTGGCTGATGTAAGAGGGAATTTGCCCTGGGTTAGTGCTCACTTTGTGTGGAGTTTGCTGCTCTGTCCCAGGTTGTTGGGAGCTCTTTAGAGCAAGGCAGGGAGAAGGGATGGGGAGGAGGGAACTGGGAGGTTGTGCTGGTAAAGGCACAATAAAGGACACGCTCACACCTGCTGGGTTCTGCAGAAAGAGGGAAAAGAGAGACTTTATTTACATTTCTCGTACTTTATAGGGTTCTCAACTCCACAAGAGATTGGAGGACATGGCACTTCCTCCTCAATCCCACTGGAGAAAAAGGATGCTCATCAAACTTTCTCTTATCACAAAAGGAATGAAAAACAGAAAACACACTTAAATAAACATTGGCCATTATTTACATGAAAGTGTGTGAAAATTCTCTGATTCCAAGGCTAGAACAGAAGGCTTTAGCAAAAACCAGGACAACAGGAGGTTTGTGGGTTGTACCCACACAATGTCCCTCCCTCCATGGGTGGATGGGTTCAGCGTAAAACACCAGGAGGATCCTCAGGACACACATTTCTCCCTGAGTCCCACTCAGGACCTGGGGGAAGGATTCCCAGGACAAGGTGTGTTGTTGTGCTGTTTTCTTGCTCAGCCTTCTGTTGTAACCCTGGAGTCAGAAATTTTCACACACTTTCATGTAAATAATGGCCAATGTTTACTTAACTGTCCTTTTTGTTTTTCATTCCATTGTGCTGAGGGCAAAGTTTGATGAGCATCCTTTTTCTCCAGTGGGATTGAAGAGGCAGTGCCATGTCCTCCAATCCCTTGTGGAATTGAGAAACCTATAAGTACCAGAAATGAAAATAAACTTTCTCCTTTCCCTCTTTCTGCTCAACCTGGCAGGAGTCCATCTCTTTTCTTGTGTCCTGTAGCCACAGTGTGCTGCTCGAGAAGCTCCTGTAAAGCAGCTCTGGGTAAGGCACCCATCCACGGGGCTTTAGAGCTTGGGAAGGCTCAGATCTCCTCAAATCCTTCTGTGAACCCACAGGCAAGATTTGGGTTTCAGAAGCTGAGTCAGCCCCGGTTCTCCAGGTCACAAGCAAGAGCTGGGTGCCCGTTCTGGGGGAAAAGGAGCAATTAATGTGATTTCTCCTGACTGTTTATATCCAGAGCCCATGGACTCTTCCCTCCCGTGTGGTTTTGGTTCTTCTCCACTCCAGCCTGGTCTCCGTGGCTTGGGGATGAGCACATCAGAGTCTTTAAAGCAGGGCTTGCCTCCAGTCTGCTGGTTTTGGGTCCTCGTGCACCCTGTGGTTGATTTGGACATACCTTGAGCTACCACGTGGAGGTCTGAGGGAGTTTCTCTGCAAGCCTCATTTTCCTCTCCTCTGCGAACCAGGGTGGATAATTCCTGCCTTGTGGGCATGGAAATTTTAATAGTTTGGTCCCCCAGTTCAGCAAAGCGCTCGAGTACGTTCTGCTGGAGTAAATGGGATTTTAATTCTGTGATTACATTTTTTGGGTGAGCCAGGGCCACAGTAAAACACTGGGAGATGGTTGGAATTGGAGGTGTTAGAGAGCTGTAATGTCATGATCAGTACTCTGCAGTAAAACAAACCATGGTGATATTTATTCCCTACCTCCAGCCAGGAATAAATGGGGCTTGATCATCTTAAACACATAATTTACATGTGACAAATAGCCTGAGATGCCCAGGAAGAATCGTTCACCTGGTTATTTTGGGTTAGTTTTGTTATTTAAAATGCAATAATTCCGTGGCTTAATGTGCTTTTCTGGGCTTTGGAAGTGCAGTTTCAGCTCCTTTCTGCCAGTGGTTGAACCCACAGCTGTGGGGTGTGTGTCTGTCAGGGAACGGGTGTTAGTTCAGGATCAGGAGTTCTGTGCTTTACATAAATAATGCCATCATAAATATAAATAATGTCAGCAAACAGCCCAGCCCAGTCCTGTGGCTGCAGGGTTTTGTGTGGATGCCCACAGCTGGCGTGGGGAGCAGCAGAGGCAGGCAAGGAGCAGCACAGGGCAGGGAGAGCTCCAAAGATCCCAGAAAAAGGAGGAGGAAGCTGGAAAGGGAAACCCAGAGGCTGGGCAGCTTGTTCTTATCACCTCCCCGGGCTGATTGCAGCTTATCACACCCAGACAATCCCCTAATTGTCTGTCCCCGCTCAGCAGCAGCTCTGGTGACATTCCAGACCTTGACCTCTGCCCTGCCCAGCGCCAAAGCAGTGCCACTGGGAATCGGGTAACGCCGGGAATTAGGGATGGCTGGAAAAGGCCAGGGGTCAGCCTGCAGTGGGGCTGGAGCAGCAATCCTGGACCCAGCTGCTCCCCCCTTCCCAGGGCTGGGAAATCTGGAGGTGAGGCTGGGCTGGGATGTGCGGGGAAGGGGGAATGGGTGAGCCCAGGATTGCTGAGGAATTCCATCCGGTTTATAAAGAGTCTGGGCAATGCTTGGCCAAGAAATGTGCTTTAAATATTTTATATTTAAGTATTCTTGAGCCCTGGAGCTTGGAGAGTGAGTGTGCAAAGGTCCTGGCAGCCAGAGAAGGGTTGTGAGGGTGTTGGAGCACCACAAACTCCAGCTGAGATCCAGGGATCTGCGAGAGGGGAATCAGCACCAGCCACTGCTGAAACTCTCCAGGAACCTGCTGAAGGAAAAGGCTGCACGAGTTTGTGGTTGCAGGAGGAGATATCAGCCTTCCAGAGCATTTTCTGTATCCAAATCCCTCCTCTCCAAAGGGAACTCTGTGCTTAACTTATCCAAATGAGGATCCTCCTGCCTGTGGCTGTCAAAATCCCACCTTCTGCAGGTGCCAGCCCACAGATCTGCCACTGGAAACGCGGGGTTTTGGAAGATGAGGCACTGAACTGATGAACTGAGGGTGCAGTTCAAGGAGATAATTGAGGATATTGACGGATTCAAGAGACCTCCCATTAGGCACGTCCTGAAATGCAGTCTCCACCTCGTCTGGAAATCTCTTCTTTAATAACAGCTGCTCTTATCACTTGAGTTTGATTTTCTATGCAGCGTTCAAGCTGAACCTTTTAAATAATGAGAAATGAGCTTGTCTGAGCTTGTAAATGTGCAAAAATTCTCGGTGAACCCTCCGAGTGGTGCAAACCCAGCAACCATTAAAATCAGTGGAGCTCTGCCAGTTTACATCCGTTAAAGACCTGACTCTATTCCCAGGCATGTTAGAGGTGTTACTGCGTAAATGACTGCAGAAATTATTGCTGAAAGGGTTTTTTTATGCTCCAAAGGCAGATCAGGTGTCTGGTCCAGGGAGGGCACATCCATTGCTGCAGGAGGAAATAAAGGCAGAGAAATTCGTGAAGTATTAACAGAGATTCTTTAGGAGCTTTATCATCACAGGTCACATTCCCGAGGACTATAAAGTGGCAAATCTAACACCAATTATTCAAGAGGGGCAAAAAAAGATGGAGCGAGCAATTACAGCTTAACACCAGTTGTGGGAAAAATATTGGAGAGCGTTTGAGGGGGTTTGGGGAGTGAACAGCTTGAGAAGGGTAATTTGATTAGAGATGGCCAACGAGGGGGGTTTGGGGTGGGTTTTAACTGCCTGAGGATTCTTCCCAGGTATTGCTGCCAGGGGAGGGCTGGGTGGGGGTGGGATGAGGGGAGCTTGCATTTTGGAAGTGCCAGGCTGGGATGCAGCAGAGTTTCAGGGGGCTGGGCTGCAGAAGCCACTGGAATGTATTAAAATGAGGAGGGTGATGGATTCTCTTTGCCAGGCAGGGGGGTGAAAGCCAGATTTGGTTTGAAGAAGTGAAATGAAGTGTTGCCCTGGTTTTTGCTAAAGCCTTCTGTTTTAACCTTGGAGTCAGATTCTTTCTCACAGTTTCATGTAAATAATGGCCAATGTTTACTGAACGGTATTTTCTGTTTTTCATTCCTTTTGTGATAAGAGAACTTTGATGAGCATCTTTTTTCTCCAGTGGGATTGAGAAGGAAGTGCCATGTCCTCCAATCCCTTGTGGGGTTGGGAATTGTATAAAATGTGACATATGTAAATAATAAAGGTCTTTCCCCTCCTTTCTGCTGAACCTGGCAGGTGTGAGAGCCTCTTTATTGTGTTTTCCCAGACACAACTAAGGGCTTGGTTTTTGTGTTTGGCTGCCTGAAGGTCAGCAAAGACCATCACACGGGGGGAAAACAGGAGCTGGGCTGTTGCTATAGGACACAAAATAACTGCACCCACACGCTGAACTGAGAGGGGCAGAAAGAGGGACAAACTTTATTTGTCCTGGTATTTATACATTTCTCAGTTTGACAAGGGATTAGAAGGACGGTGTCACTTCCTCTCCAACCTCACTGGACAAAAAGAATGTTCATCAGAATTTCTCTCCTTGTACAAGAATGAAAACAAAAAAGAACAGTTAAGTAAACACTGGCTGTTATTTACATGAAACTGTGAGAGCTCTGACTCCAAATATGCAAAATATCAGAAGGGTAAAGAAAGAACTGGGCAAGCTGGGCAAGCTGGGCTCCCATGCCCAGCTCTGGCACCCAGAGAAGGGTCTCTAAAGGAGCTTTTTTGGGTGTCTCAGTGCAGTTCAGGTGCACAGACCAGGGCAGTGTAACTGTGCCAGTGGGCCTTTGCCCACGCGCACAAATCCTCTTTTTTTTTGGTGAATCACCTGGAAATGTGCTTTCTGTTGCCTTTTCAGTTGCAGCTGCAGCTCTGGGGCTGTCTCTGTGGGCCCTCCCTCGCCTTGGCCTGTGGCTCTGGCCAGGTTTCCTTTCTCTGCTGTTTATTCCCCCTCAAACCTCCTCTGTAAGTGCAGGGGGTGTCTGGGACGTTCTCCTGCCACCTGAGGGACAGAGCTCGGGGTGTCCCTGGCCCTTGTAGCTGGGTAAAAAACCCCCAAATATTCATAATAATTAAAACAGCTTTAAACAAAGAAACAGAGGGGATTCTCCTCCTGAGCTACCAAAAAACAACTTAAGATCCATAATTCACCCACACCAGGTCTCTTGGTGGGGCCAGCAAATGACCTCAGCCCCTGGCTGACTGTGCTGGACCATGGGGCACCCACTGGGTTAAAAATGGGATTTTTTTGTCATGCAGAGATGCCCATTTCGGGAGGGAAGAACTGGAACATTGCAAGCAACACCCACAGATTCCCTCTTCTCTCTCAAAATGCTTTTTCAGCCCAGTTTTAAGCTCTTTGGGGCCAGCTCTCCTGGGTTTTGTGGTTATAAACACCTTCCAGCCACAGTCCAGCATGGCCTTGCCTGGGTGCTGCTCCAGGACAAACAGAAACTGCACTGGAAATGGTGGGAAATGGTTGGGAAATGGTTAGGAAATGGTGGGAAATGGTTGGGAAATGGTGGGAAATGGTGGGAAATGGTTGGGAAATGGTTAGGAAATGGTTGGGAAATGGTGGGAAATGGTTGGGAAATGGTTGGGAAATGGTTGGGAAATGGTGGGAAATGGTTGGGAAATGGTTAGGAAATGGTGAGTGCCCGCGTGCCTCTGTCATTGCAAACCCAGAAATGTTTACTCCTTCCACTGAAATAGGTTCGGATCCTCGCGGATGAAAGTGAAACAAGATACAAGCCTGCAATGACATGCATAAATACATAATTAAGTGTATTTCCTTTCCATATGGAGAGGATTAAGTCCCCTGCCTCAGCAGGGAGTTGCTTTATTTGGTGTCTGCTTTGGTGTCCCTCTCTCTCTGACAGCTTACGGGGGACGCTGAAAGGGAATTTCACTCGCTGCCTAATGAATCTTGGAATAAAGACTTGGAGGGGGGAGAATAAGTGATTACCTCAGAAAACAGAAGTTTGGGGACCTGAAGGACCGCCCTGGTTTCTCTTTCTGACCTCTAAGTGGGCCCTGTGGGATGGCAGTGCCCACCTTTGCAGGACTTATTGCTTAGTCATAAATCCACCCGGGGGGAGAGGGATGTGCCTGGCGAGTGCTGAGGCGTCAGCAGAAGCTCCCGAGCTCAGGTTTCATAACTCGAGAAATATTTTATCACCCCTGCGAGTGAAACCTCTGAAAAATCAATAGAACTTGAGAGTTGCCTGTATTGATCTGAGGGGCTGAGCTGTGCTGAAATATTCATGGCCCTGGGTGTTTGTCCGTGGGTGGTTTGGGGACCGAGGCGTGGGCAGATTTCGGGGGGAAATGCTCTCATTTTTCACTTTAGCTGGATTAAGGTGCCTCGCAAAGCACAGCCTCAAAAGGCACTGAATTTGTTTGTCTCACAACCAGCCCGAGAGAAACGCATTCTCATTATTATTATTATTATTATTATTTTCCTTAAATGACAAACTGTTGGGAGGAAGGAGTCAAGGAGATCTGATAAAATTAGCACCACGTCCTCTTGGGGATCCCCGGGCTTGCTTTGTTTGCAAAGCCAATTTGGACACTGCCTCTTTGATCTTCACTTTCAGTATTTGAGCAGGCATGTTTAGTATCACTCATTTCACTGGAGATTTGGGATTCAGGTTTCCCCGACGAGCTCCAAAGCAGTACATTAGAGGGGGAATTGTCTGCCAGGCGTCTCCGAATCTCAATACCCTTGATACTAATTTGATGTGATGCATTTCACCAGATGTGTCTACCTGAGCACTGCTTTATGCCCACGGGGGTTGTGCTACTGTGGAGTATTCGAGTTGCCTCTTCCCCCCCTCCCCTCTTTCCTTTTCTCCCTTTTTCTTCCAAAAGCAGCTGAATGAAAAGCATCTATAATTTTAATCTGGTGTGAGGAGGTGCAAATATTTGGAAGGAAGAGAGAGAGTGTGTGTGTGTGGGGGCAGGATTTATGCAAAAAACCCCACTGCTAATAAAGCTTCAAGAATAATTTAAGGAACTCCAATAAAGCTTCAAAAATATTTTAAAAACTGGTGTTTAAATATAGGCTAACTGATTAATTTATCCCCTCCAACTCCAAAACCTGCCTTTTTACTTTTTCTGTAATTATGGATGTAAGGGGAAAGGCTGAGAAAGGAGAAATGGAGGGAAAAAAGGTGAAAATTAGTCTTTAAGAAAAAATATTGGCTCTGTAGGCTGCCAGGGGGCTGAGAGTGCTGTTATGGGACTGAGCAGCACCATGATCTTTATGATGAAAGATGAGGGGTTCAGGCTGTCGAGGGTTTGTGGGTGGTGCTGGAGCCCAGATCCTAAATGCAAGGGAAAAAAGGGCAATTAGAGCTGATCTCTTCCTCAGCTCTCTGCCCCGTGCAGATTCACCCAGGGGTAAAAACAATCCTGTGAAATAAAAATGAGCACCCTGGAGAGGCACTGCTGCAATCAGTGCCTCAGACTAAGCAGCAAACTTTATCAGCAAAGATGATAAAGAAGCAGATTGAACACTCGGAAATTAAGATAATTCCCCCCTTCAGTTACAGTACAAAAATTTTTTTTTTTTTTGTTAGGATAATTTAAAGTTTAAAACTGAAGTAGACATATTCATTTTACAAACAAGATATTATTCCATAAGTAGGACCATTAAAAACAGTAAACAAAAAACCCTCAAACCCAAAAAGCTATCTTTACAAAAGCTCTGTGCATAGCAACTTCATACTGTGTATAACTGACAAGGCAAAAAAAAAAAATCAACCAACCCCAAAAAACAACCAGCCAACCCCCCAAAAACCCCAAAACTATACAGGAGGGAGAAATGAGGTGCTTGGGGCACCTGAGATTGGCTGGTGATGCCAAAGAGAGCAGGAACAGCTCGTTCCCCCCACCCAGGGAAGTGTCCTTTCCCCAGGGAACGGGCTGTGAAGGTACCTGCTGCTGGTTTGGGGTCTGGATTGCCAAAATTGCTTCCCCCACCCCCTTTAAAATCCAATAATCTGAATTATTGCTGCTGTGTGGAGATCCCAGAACGGGGAACCTCCAAATTGTGTGTGAGCACCAAGTGCTGCTGGAGCCAGGCTGTGGCACTGAGTGTGCCCCGAGCTGGTCCTTGCCACCAGGGTTTCAGTCACTCAGCCTGGGAGGGCATTTTTTCCTGCAGGAATCCCATTTTTATCCACGTGGCTGCTACAAACCTTCCCTGTAGAAAGCAGGAGGGGGAAAAAAGCATCCTCGGCATCCTTTATTTATTTCCATTCCTCAATGGCAAAGTAAACGGAATGTTTAAGCGACTGACATCAAAGATGTGATTCCTCTGAAGCTAAAAAGCCCATTAATCACAATTTTAAAGTGTTCTTTAATTACCCTGTAATAAAACGACACGCGCAGAGCGGGAGGAAAAATTGTGTCCTTTTAGAGCTCCCCGTGCTTGTTTGTGTTTCAAATCTCCCCGGAAATCCTGGCTGATCCCTCTTGCTCCTGCTGCTTAATCCCACCCTGCCACGGCTCCTGGGCTGTGTCCTGGGCAGCCCGAGGCAGGGAAAATGTGGGGAGGACAGGGATGGGGTCTGGAGGAGTGGGAATTCCATCCCCGGAGCGCTGAGCTCCTCCTGGGCTGAAGGCTGGGAATTCCATCCCCGGAGCACTGAGCTCCTCCTGGGCTGCAGGGTGGGAATTCCAACCCTGGAGCACTGAGCTCCTCCTGGGCTGAGGGCTGGGAATTCCAACCCTGGAGCACTGAGCTCCTCCTGGACTGAAGGCTCAGCAAATGTGGCCTTGAGGGGCCAGGGGCCATTCCCACCCTGGACTCTGTGTCTGGGCTGTGTCCCGGGAGAGCTGGACCTGGAGTGCCTCCCTAAAAACCAGCCTGAGAGATCCAGGAGCAGTGGATGGTGCTGAGGCGACAGAGCAGAGGCTGGAGCTGGGCAGGACCAGCACAGCTCCTGCCAGGCTTCACCTCCCACCCTTAAAAACGGGCTCTGGGTTGGAGCACTGAGACAAGGAGGCACCAAGGAGGGGCTGGGTAATGCTTGGAGGGATGCGAGCTCTCCAAAAGAGATGTGAGGAAAAGGACAAGGCGAAAACTTGGTGAAAAACCTCTTGGTGAAGCTCAGATTTGTAAAGGAAGGAGTGGAAAATCAGAGCAGGGTGGGGACCCCGCTCCTGTCACTTGCAGGGAGGTGCTCGGGGTCATGGCAATAGAGAAAATCTTGGGAATACAAAGTAAACTCAGAGGTCAGCAAAATGATTGGCCTCGCCTCGCCAAAATTCCAGGTCCTGCAATCCAATAAACCTTTGCAGGCCCTAGAAACCCTCTGCAAATTTTTAAAAACCTGAGCTGATCCATAAAAGCGGGACCTGGCAGCGGTGAGCCCCGTCCCTGTGGGCAGTGTGGGTGATCCCTCATCTTCCCGGGGCAGGAAAAACTTGGAGCTGGAGGTGGGAATGGCACAATCCCCCTTTCCACACCTGGCTGCTCCAGGCCGGGGTGGTTTGGGCTGGAATTCTCTGCTCCTGCCAACCCCAGCCGAGTGGGTACGCTCGGAGTTGCTCTGTTTTCAAACCCAGACAGTTGTTAATGAAACAGTTGCTGTTTTGTTGACAGAACATTAATTACTTGATCTTAGGACTTGGTAATTGCACGAGCCCCCTCTGTATACATCACTAATTACATTAGCAATTATATGGCGTTTTAAAGACAAAGAAACCACTGCAGCAATTGCAGTGTCAGGGGGGCCCTGCTGGCAGATCCCAGTCAAGGGAGGTGTTGGGAGAAGTCTTCTCCATCTCAGCCCCACACAAACCCCACTCTGCTGTGCTGTGCTGCCACTGAAACCAGCCAGCCTCGAGAAAAGAAGTGCTTGAATTTTCCATCCGAGTTAGTTACACTCCTAAAACTGCTCCAAAGCATTCTCAGAAGGCTGCTTGCTGTTGGAAATATTTCTTTCTCTATTGCTCTTAGAGATAACTGAGTCGTATCTTAAAAATCACTGCTTAAATTAGAAATAACCACCACTGTAAAAACGGTGTAAAACGCCTCTGAAAAGCTGCATTTCCAAGGATCTTCCTTGTTGTCCTGGTTTTGCTAAAGCCTTCTGTGTGTAATGTGGAGTCAGAATTCTTTTCTCACTGAGTTTCATGTAAATAATGGCCAATGTTTATTTAACTGTATTTTCTGGTTTTCACTCCTTTTGTGATAAGAGAAAGCTTGATGAGCATCCTTTTTCTCCAGTGGGATTGAGGAGGAAGTGCCATGTCCTCCAATCCCTGGTGGAATTGAGAACCCTATAAAGTATCAGAAATGTAAATAAAGTCCTCTTCTTTTTCCTCTTTCTGCTGAACCCAGCAGGTGTGAGAGTTTCCTTTATTGTGTCCTCTACCAACACACTTCCTTTGCCACTGAACGGGCCAGAAAGTGACTTAAGGAGCTCCAGAATTTGGAGGTTTGTGTCCACATCCCCCTGGGGGAAAGGAGGTGCCAGGGGCCAGGTTTGTGTTTTCTCAAGCTGTGACTTTGCCCAGACCCGACACAGGACAGCAGATCCCATTTCCCTTCCCCACCCTCCCTGCTGTGCTTCCCCCAGAGTTCCTCTGTTGCCTCCATGGGACATTTTTTGGTGCCTTCCCCTGTGTCGGTAAAGGACACAATAAAGGAAACTCTCACACCTGCTGGGTTCAGCAGAAAGAGGGAAAAGAGAGACTTTATTTACATTTCTCATACTTTATAGGGTTCTCAACTCCACAAGGGATTGGAGGACATGGCACTTCCTCCTCAATCCCACTGCAGAAAAAGGATGCTCATCAAACTTTCTCTTATCACAAAAGGAATGAAAACAGAAAAGACAGTTAAATAAACATTGGCCATTACTTACATGAAACTGTGTGAAAATCTGACTCCAAATACGTAAATTATCAGAAGGCTGAGAACAACCAGGGCCACATTCCCCCTCAGGAGGGAGCAGTGTTGGGTTTCCCCTTCCCCTCTCCACCCCTTGGTGTTTGTTCTCCTGCTCTGTCTGCACCCCCAGCTCCATCCCCAGCTGCTGCTTAATCCAGCCCTGCACTCGGAGTTAATGAGACATTCCTGCCTAAATAACCTGGTGCCATTAAACCTGGGATCTCTGCACCTCAGCAGCTGGGTGTTGTCACCGAGATAAATATTTGAAGCGGGCTGGCAATTCCCTGCCCGCCCTGCACGAGTGGCTGAGGGAGTGGCTTTTGTTCCGCCGTTTATTGAGGTGAAATTTGGATTTTTTCCACCTGGAAAGGAACAAAAAACAGGGTGGGAGAGGATGTGCTGTTCTAGAAGGCCCTGCTGAACCCAGGCAGAGCAAGGTGGCCGTGGCCAGACATGACTGTCCCCTCCCTGGGGAAGGACAACCTGCCCTGGGTGGTCACTCACCACTCCCAAAATTCCCATTATCACTGCTCTTAGCAGGGATATTCCTTTGCTCCTCCTGATACTCCACAAATTCACAGCCACCCAGACACTCTGCCCTCAGAACAACACCACTTTCTGTGTCTGCTGTGACCAAAGTCACTGAGTTCTGCCCAATGGGAAGGGAAGGTTGAACATCTGATCTTCCTGTAACCCCTGGTGAGCCAAGGATTTAACAAGGGGGAGGTTTCAAGACTTTCCTGGTCTTAACATTGACCAAAAATCCTCTTTTCACACTGTTTTTTAAGAGTGGAGTAAGACTGATAATGGAATGGGTTCATGCCAGGGATCCCAGAGATTTTTGCATGACAATGATCCCAGAGATTTTTTCATGCCAGGGATCCCAGAGATTTTTTCATGACAGTGATCCCAGAGATTTTTTACTTTTAAAGACATTTCTGTGCAGATAACCCTTGACAATCTGAGTTACTTGGGATTGGAGGGAGTTGTTCATGTGCTTTTTTGAGTTAAAAACTTGGTTTTTTGGCCTGAAACTCTCTCACATCTCCTTCCCTCCCCCAGCGTTTTGTTTGGAAGCTGCTCAGGCTCGTGTTTGCCCCTGTCCATCATCAGCTCCTTCCGAGCTGTAAGAAAAGCAGGGTGGAACAGCAGATCTCCAGCTTTCATCTGCCCACCAAACTTCCTCTGCAGCTCGACAGTCGGGCCCTGTTAGAGACTGAGAATCTCTTTCACAGGAACTGGGACTTTTATCACCAAAATCATCACTTAAAACACTGCTGGGATTTCTCAGGGGGGGTGGAAAAGGAGCTGAATCAGATTTTCAGGAGAATGGGCCTCTGTTCAGGAGGAGATGAAGGGTATTTCAGCAGGACAGCAGAAAATTTGGGTTTCAGTGCTGGATGAAGGGCATCTGCTGGTTGCACATTATCCTGAAAGGAGGAGTTGGTGCAGCTTACCAAAAATCCATTTTCTCCTCAGTTTTGGGCTGATCGTGCCTCATGTTTTCAGATGCTTTCACTGACATCTGGCAGTAGTTTAAACTCACATCCTGTCAAAAATGTCAGTAAAAGTGACCTTCGTTGTTAAAATTTTCATTTGTTTGAACCTTTCCAGTAATTTTCATTGAAGAAAACAGAATATTCCTGGTTCAAATGACAAATTATCATTTTCCAAGCAGTTTTCAGCACTCTGGTTTTCCCATCCCTGTGGCTGAAACGGGCACTCTGCACAAGAGGGAGTGAATACATCCAGATTATTTGGGGGAGCCAGTGGGATTCCCCTCTGCAGCATCACTCCGTTGTTTGCTCAGAGTTTTGCACAAAGGCAGTGCCTAAAACAGGACCAGCCCCAAATTTAGTCCAGGGAAAGGCCAGGATTGGTCAGTCCCAGTTCTGAAATTTGATTTTGTGCTTTGACCAACTGTATGCTCGTAACAAAAATGGGGGGTGTCCAAAAAGGGCAACCCCTGTCCCCCCTTCGAGTCCTCTCCTCCCCCAAAAAGGACTGAACTCTCATAAAATGCTGCCCATTTATTTGTCCAATAAAGGAATGGTCAACAAGACCATTAATTATCTTCTTATTCCTTAATTATCCTCTCATTCCATGCCCAGCAGAACCTCAACCTGGCTCTTGCAAATTGTGGTTGGGTGTTTTACAGGCAGACCTTCAAATCTTGCCTTAAAAACTCCCACATAACATTTTGCACCATTTAAAAAATGTTATTCTTACCCTGAGTGACCCATAAAGATGGTAAAGAAGCAGATTGAACACTCAGAAATTAAGATTATTCCCCCCTCTCATTTACAGTACAAAAATTTTATTTTTTTTTTTGTTAGGATAATTTAAAGTTTAAAACTGAAGTAGACATATTCATTTTACAAACAAGATATTATTCCATAAGTAGGACCATTAAAAACAGTAAACAAAAAACCCTCAAACCCCAAAAAAGCTATCTTTACAAAAAGCTCTGTGCATAGCAACTTCATAGTGTGTATAACTGACAAGGCAAAAAAAAAAAAACAACAACCAACCCCCAAAAAACAACCAGCCAACCCCAAACAAACCCCAAAATTGTACAGGAGGGAGAAACGAGGCCTTATTTTACAGGAGGTGGTTTGGAGAACCCATGCATGTTGGAAATGTGCAAAGAAAGAGGGGCAGGGAGCTGCTCCACCAGGATAAATTGGGAGATCAAACCAGCTCTTCCCCAGTTATGGTGAAATTTGGGGTTTCCTATCCCCACACTTTGATTTTCCCCGTGGCAGAGAGGAAAACCCCCAGGGAACTCCAACAGCAGCCACTCAGAGAGGTCAGGGTTGCTTGTTACACTGAAAAACCCCCCACATACCAATTTTTATTTTGTTTTTCCCTTTGTGTCGAGTGTTTTGCCATTGCCAAAATCCCTTTTCAAGGATCTCTGGTGGGGTTTATTTACAGGTGTTTTGCTCTGAAAAGCTCAATTCTACCCTGCTCTCCAGTGCCATGAGTTCCCTGCATCAGCAAAATCCATCGTTTTGAATGGATTTAAAACCCAGGTTTAGTTTGTTTTCATTTTTGTTGGCTCAAAGCAAACCAGATTTTCCACCAACACAGGCAGCTCCTCTCCTGCAAGGGCTTGGGGCAGATTTTTAGGGAGGTTTCTCTTTTCCACTTGCACTCGTGCCTTTCCCACTTGGGCAACTGGACAGAGCTGATAAAAACAACTGAAGGGTGAAGGGAATGTTCAATATTCCAGAAACTTCCCTTTTCTTTTTTAATTTTTTATTGCCAGAGTCATTTTTCCCCCGAATCTCCCCAAGATCTCAGTGATGTGGTGGAACTTTTCCTCACGTGCCTGTGCTGACTGACCAAAAACAGAACAGAAGGATGGACAAAACCCAGCTTTTCCCATGAAATACCTCAATTTTTTTTTTTTTTTTTTAAATTGGAAACCTTCCTGACTGAGAGTTTGTAACGAAAATCTGATTTGTTAAAAAAAGGGAGAGGATTTAAGGTAACAAACTGCTGCTCTCCAGCAGGTGGTCTGAAAATTCTTGTTGATCTGGAATATTTGGCAGACACAGAATGTTGAGTTTATTTGATGATCAATTTTAGAAGTAGCCTGTGCAGAGAAGGACAGGGGGAATATTCTCCATCTTCAAGCTTTGGAGCTGTTTGGGGTTTTTAGGAGGTGGGAATGGAGGAAGGGATTTGATAGAACGAGCCTGGTCCACCAAGGCAATTTTTGGAACTAGAACTCAATGTGTTCTCACTGAAATTTATGGAAGTTCCAATCCCAACTTTCCCAGTCCTTAATCTGTTTTTATCCCTGGATAAATGCACAATTCCAAACATGAATTTGGACCTCCCACTTAGCCCTGCTGGGCTANTCGGTACCATGAATATATGAAATATTTGGGGGGTTTTGTTGTTGCTGTTTGGGATGTGCAGCTCAGACCCTGTGCCCGCTGTGTTCTCAGAGGGACAGTGACAACTCCAGAGTTTTAAACATCTGATTCTTTGCTGTTTCAGAGCTCCCTTGGTTTCAGGGGTGCTGTTTGACCTCCAGGGACTGCCACACCCTCGGTGGCACCAAGGGCACACAGAGGACCCGTGGGGACAATCAGCCTGCAGCCTTAATTACAATTATCGGGGATTTATTTTATTTCTATTTTTTTTTTTTTTTGGAACTCACTTTCAGTAGCCTGGCTGTATCCACATTTCTTAAACCTGCATTATTCCCCCTGAATCTTTCTTTAAATTGTCTTTTTTGCTGATATAAGCTGGGCCTTGAGTTTTAGAAGAGATTAACCCCCTCCAGCTTTTTAAAACGGGGCTCAGTGGCACTAGAAGGCACCGAATGAAGACACTGCCAAACCTCACAGCATGGCCAGGAGTGCAAAACCCCTTCCCAACCCTTTGGGAGTGGCCAGAGCAGCCCAGGTGGTGCCTCCAGCCCCTCTGAGATATCCTTTAAAAACTCCCCGTGCAGTGAGGGGATTTATCCCATAAACTGAAGTGTCCAGCAAAGGGGACTTGGAGGACCTGGTCCCATCCCTGGACGTGTCCCTGGACGGGGCTGGGAGCACCCCAGGACAGGGGGAGGTGTCCCTGCCATGGCAGGGGTGGCACTGGGTGGGATTTAAGGTCCCTCCCACCCCAATCATTCCAGGGTTTTCTGATTCCATGCCCTCCTCTCCTGCACAGGCAGCCCTGAGCCCAAACCCTGCCCTCAGGTCATCCCCCCTCAGCCTCCCATCCCCATCGAGCTGTGGGTGAGGATTTTTGGCTCTTCCTAATCCCACTGAGCTCCACAGCAGCCCCAGATGAGCTCAGCCATGGAAGCTGTCCCAGCTGGACCACCCCGAGCCCAGCACGGCTCCTCCCAGCCCTAAAGGTCACCACGAGCACCATTTTCCTTACCCAGCCATCAAACCACTGGGCAAATGGACAAATTCCCATCCAGAGGCCTTATTTAGGGTTTATTGACTAACATCAAGGTGTTTCCATAGGAACAGCTCTCCATGCAGCCGTGAGTTGTGGGGATTTTAGAAGGGTCTCCGTAGTGTAGCTGATTTTTGTTTTTGTCCCCCACTAAAAATGGCTTTGCAACAATCAAATTCTTTTGGGTGCTCTCTGGTTTAGTTGGATAACTCGTGACTTATTTTATCAGAATTGTTCTCACCTTCCAGGCTCAGGAGAGGAGATGCAAAGGAGAACTAAACTCTTTTTTTAGGCCGAAACGCAGAAAAATTCAAAGCAATTGATTACCTCTATGAACTTCAACATATAACTGGCAAATACTTACCATTTTTAATGAGTCAGGATAAAAGTGCATAAATCATTCAGATACATGTTCACCCTTTATAAATGCACCCTTCATATGAAGCATAACTGAACTCCAGGTGTTCTAACTACGTGGAAAACCCCCGAGAACCCTTCCCCTCCCAACTCACACACTGAACCTATAAAATAACCCCAGTACCTCGTGAAAAATCCGATTCACTCAAACCCCCAAGTGCCACTCACTCGTCAGCTGGGTCTGTGAGACTGAGCAGTTCATCTGAGTACCTGAATATTTTAATTGAAGCAAGAAATGGAAAGGGGGGGGGAAAGATGAGGAGGGTGAAAAATTCCAGCTTAGCACAAGGTAGGTGAACATTTCTGAGGGGTTTTGTTAATCAGAAAGAATCCTACACATCCTTGCACGTGAATTCAGTGAGAGGGGGGAAGAAGTGAGGAGCAGTTGCAGCAGTAATAATATATCTCAAACCTATCACTACGTTTTTGCATCGTCTTTCTTCATTGTACAACTGGAGGAAAAAAATTCCGAAAAAAGGGTTTAATTTCTACCTCTACGTACAATAAGTTACAAGTTTATTTATTTAAATAATTGTAAAACATCTTACATTTTTTTAAAGAGGTTAAACTATAAGCAAATACACACATACACCAAAGTTCCATCATTCATGTCTGTTTGTCCTAGAAACTCTTTCATGCTGGTACCCTGTTTTGTTGAATTGTTTTTCTGCATAAACTAAATCGATATCTGAAAGGCTCCATAGAAAATAGAAACTTCAACTTTTTTTTTTACCCCTACAAAGTAAAACAAATTGTATCCAAAATATCAAGCTTGAATCGTTTTGCCAATTTCTTGTTTTCCTTCGAGTGCGTTACAAATCTCAGGAAGGTTTTCGTGTCTTCCAGGAAAGATTTTGCATTTCTGATTCCCTTCTGCCAACTCTTGCTCGTCCTGGCTCTTGCTGATTCTTCATTCCCAATGCTTGAGGAGTTGATGTGGTTGTGTCAGAAATACGAAACAGGTAAAAGATGCAGATTTCTATCTTGTCCAATCCATAAAAAATGTTCCTTTTTTTTAATTTTTTCTTTTCCTGGGCCTGGCTTTCCCCCAAAAAAAGAGCTTGTAGTGCTATTTTTTTCTTTTTAGTGGTCCGTCACAATAAGTAGTTTTGTGCTGTAAAAGAAAAATGAAAAAAAAAGAGGAAAAAAGGGAAGAGGGAGAGCAGCAAAGCTGCCCCGTCCTTACATCGGGGGAACGACAAGACCAGTCATGGCTGAAAAAGAAAAGTGAAAAAAGATGAAATTGAGGTGAAATGTTATGGAAAAAAAATATTCGAGCCCTTCGCCCTCCTGAGAGCAGTCAGGAATCACAGAAGGGTCTGAGCTGAGGTTAAATTAGGGTTTTATTGTGTCTTTAATGTTTGGGGGCTGCAGTGAGAGCTGTGAGGACTGACTGTGACAGGGCAATGGGCAAAGGGCTATTCCAGGGAAAAGGGAAGGAATTCCTTCCTGGGAGGGTGGGGAGGGGCTGGGATGGAATTCCCAGAGCAGCTGTGGCTGCCCCTGGATCCCTGGAAGTGTCCAAGGAGCACCCTGGGACAGTGGGAGCTGTCCCTGCCCTGGCAGGGGTGGCACTGGGTGGGATTTAAGGTCCCTTCCCAACCCACTCCGTGATTTTCTGATTCTGTGAAAAGCCAAGGCCTGCCAGGGTTATTAAACGGATAAAAGAGAGAGAGGAATTATTCACTGCACATGCATTTGCAGGAAAACCTTTCCATTTTTGGATGCTGATCTCTGGAGGGAAGTCCTTGGAGGCGGACATTGCTCAGAACTGTCCCCAAAATTCAGACTTCTCGAGCTGAACACTCAAAANCCAGGGAATTCCAAACCCTGAGTTGGGGGCCAAGGCCCAGGGCTGGGTTTTGCCAGTCTGATTCCAGTGGAAACCACGGAGCAGCCTCCCTTGGTGAGCTCTGAGTGGCTGCAGCCTTACCTGGCACACTCCCAGAGCTCGGGGTTTATGTAAATTATTTATTGGTCACTCTCCTGCCTTTAATTGCAGCTCCACTCCTCCTAACCCACAGCAGCAGCACTCGGAGCTGCCTGGAACTGGCGCTGCTCCCCGAGGTTTTGAGGGGTAAATTTGATGCCTTAGGTTTTAATTTCTGTATTTTTCAAATCCTGTACTGCCCAGTGTGTAACTCTGAAGTTCCTTGTAGCTCGTGAGCTGCTCTCTTAGGCCAGACAGACACAACAAAGCCTCTCTGAGCTGTTCAAGGACACTCGGGCTGTCCTAGGCCCAAAGGTGTAAACTGGGACCATGAGAGAGGTGGAGAAATTGAAGAGAGCTGAAGTTTTAATTGGTGCATTTATGCTGATATGCAAATGGACCAAACCTATATCAGTGTGAGGAACTCGTGACTCGGGGTCCACCTCGGGGTCCATTCTATGGAAGCAGCCTCTGGCTCCCCAGGGTGTGCCTTGAAGGCCTTCAAATAAATCCCTGCCTGTATTCCCTCACTCCTGCCTGCTCTCTGTTTTCAGGTGGCTGGGAGAAGGCATCGAATTGAGTTTGGATATATTTCTATAACAAATGAGTGAGTCAGGTTTTCAAAAGGGGCCTCGGTGCAGTGCGGGGTCCTAATCCTGCAGAGATTTATGTTCACTGAAATTTGTGGGATTATTGGTGTGCTTAAAGCCCCGTCCCCCTGAGAATTCTTTCCACCCTTGCGTTGAGAGGGGTTTAAAAAAGTGCTTTGGGCAAGTTCCTGAGCCAGCACGAGTCTGTCACTGGAGCTGTGTTTTTAAACAACTGTGGATATGGTCTGTGATTTAATACAATAGGAAAGTAAATATTTTCATATTTTCTTACTGACTGGGGCTAAAGTCTCTGCCAAGTTTAGCAGATAGCTGAAAGAGAAAGTGAAACCCAGCAGCCCAAAGTCAAACAGACACTTTTTGTAATTGCTTTGGAATTTGCTGTTGCTCCTCGTATTTTCAACCCTAAACAAAGCAGGTAAACACTTCCTTGCCTGGTTTTGGGATATGCGTGAGGGCATTAGAAGAGAGGATTTCTGCTGCTGCTGCTGCATTCCTTCTCCTCACCCCCAAATCCCCAAAATAATCCTAAGGGTGGTGTCCCAGAGCGACATGGGGAGCTGGCTATTGACCCCGTGCCTGCCTTTCTGTCCTGAGAAGGGAAAATTTGATTTATTCCTGGATTTCTGGGCTGCTCCAGGCTCTGCTGGGCTGGAGGGAGAGTGAAACACCACTGGCCTGGCTGGGTTTTTGCCCAAAGCAGGGAAAGGAGCCCCTGCACAGACCTGTCCCCATCCAAGGTGACGTTTTCTGGCTGTTGGATCTCTGGGCACAGGGGCTGCGCCCTGGAACAGCTCAGCACGGCCGAGTTTCAGCCCTTCAGGGACTGGGCCTGGGTAGATTGAGCTCTGTTCCCAAGAGAGTCACTCCACAATGGCATAAATGCTTTTTTGTGATATTATTTTTACAGTGTTTTCACTTTTTTTTTAAATTAAGGAAAACTTCCAGCCGAGCAAAGCGAAGTTTAAACCTGAATTCTGCCATGTCTCCTTCAAAAATATTTTGAGAATATTTGTAGATGCATCATTTGGGGAAGTTTCTTAACTTTAAATGAAAGTACATTTTTTACTCTAGGATTAGAGATACTACCAATAAAATAATATATGCTATTATTATATGTAGTATCTAATATAATAAATGGAATGGAACAGGTTTCCCAGAGAAGCTGGGGCTGCTCCAGCCCTGGAAGTGTCCAAGGACGGGTTGGACGGAATTTGGGGAAGATGAAAGTTTAACAGGGAAGTTTCACAGATATGAATGCTTAGCAGAAAATTGTCTGAATATAAAACCTGTGAGCAAAATAGAAATGAAAGCAAGTTTTGATATACAGAACAGTAAAAGATGTTTTTAAGGGTGAAGATTGTTGAACCAAGCTGTTATTGAATGAGAAAGCAAAGGTTGAAGATGAGTTGGAAGGAAGTTTTATGGCTAGAGCAAAGG
>VYXC01006607.1:107519-119524 GCA_013397175.1 Platysteira castanea
TCACTGGCATTTCATTCTCAGCCTCTCCTCCCGCCACAAAGAACGAGGCAGTCGAGGAATATTGGCTGGAATCCTCACCTGGTTTTCCCCAGCTCATCTCCAGGCTCCTCTCTCTTTTCACACCCCCTGCTCTGCCCCTTTCCACCCCACCTCCCCTCCCCGCTGGGGCTGCACTGTCAAAAGCCTATTCCCAGCCCGGATCGCTTTTTATTGAATGTTTGGGAGGTTTGGATTAAGGTCTTACACTGCTAGCAAAGCTGTAATTATTTTTGCCTGTATTACTATATATTGAATCGATGTAACTTTTCAATAAAGGTGGTTCAATGCAGGACACTCCCTGATGAGTTGGGAATATAGCAACCACCAGTCATTATCCCAGAGGGTCTTTTTTTTTTTTTTTCCTCTTGGAGGGAAATGGAAAAAGAATTAGAGATGAGCCTTATTGTATTAACCTTGACAGCTTGCAATTATCAACCGAAACACTTGATTAAAATTGTCACAAGGTTGGGGAATTTTTTTATAAATAAATAATCAAAGATGGGTAGCACCCAGATGATCTGGTGATAGGCGCCTTTAATGGGTGTAATTAATAATCATCATAAGCCAAGTGGCCTTTGGAAAACTGTCTTGGAGTGGAAAAGGGCTCGCTGCAATTCCAGCATGAGAGCTGGGAGGGGGATTAGTGCTGAATTCCAGGATCGTGGAGTGGTTTGGGGTAGAAGGGACCTTAAAGCCCAGCTCATCCCACCCCTGCCAGGGCAGGGACAGCTCCCACCATCCCAGGCTGCTCCAGCCTGGCCTTGGGCACCTCCAGGGCTGGAGCAGCCCCAGCTCCTCTGGGAATTCCATCCCAGCCCCTCCCCACCCTCAAAGGGAGCAAATCCCCCTAAAATACGTTTTTGGAATAAAAACCCTCCCTGTCAACTGCTGGAATAATGGGAATGCAAATCTGAGGAGGAAGATTGCACAGCTGCTCCTGTTTAGGCTGGGTTTAATCCAGGCTTAAACACTGCTGTGGCTAACACTTATGGAAGCTATAATCTAGATTTTTCTGCTGCCTGTAAGGAGAGTGGCCTGTTCTGAGGGGCTGGTAAATAATAATAATAATAATAATAATAATAATAATAATAATAATAATAATAATAATAATAATAATAATAATAATAATAATAATAATAATAAGAAGAAGAAGAANATAAATATATAATCCTATAATACATATAATAATTATTCTTATATATTGAGGAGATATTTTCCACGTATCATGGGTGGGGAAATTCAGAGTTCATGGGCTTTGGGAAGGGGCCTGCACACATTCATTGCTTGCCCTGTGCTTTTGCTGTTCTCTCTCCAGCAGCATTTACTGCTGCCTAAGTTTGATAAATAAGTAAATAAATCCTAAATTCCATGCCCAGCACACCTACCCCTGGTTTCCATCCCCGGGGGTGGCGTGGCAGAGGGGATTCTCCATCTCCCACTGCCTCAGCCCAGGCAAGGAGCCTCTTTGGGAGCCTCCCGTTGACTTTTTGGCCACATCTGTCTGTCAGCACTGTGGGAACGTTAATTTGGATATCAGGCTGTGTGTACCTGGCCCCTTTCCAAAGCATGTGCTCCCCAGCTTGCATCAATTTAAATATTTCAGCTGGAATTGCCATCCGTGGCTGAAAGAGTTCAACAGTTACCAGGACCTGGCCTAGCAAACCTTGTTCCTCTTGTTGTGTCACTGCCCAGTCCTGTTCTGCTGGGTACTCACATTTAATTCATTAATTAATAGTAGGATATTGATATTCTTGTGTTTGTGTTGGTGTACAGGCAGAAATCCCACAAAGAAAGGGATGTGGGAAATAAATTCTGCATCCACTTAGCTCTGCTTTTGCTAATTCTGCAATTATTCACGCCCTTAACTCACAGGTTAATCCTGACCTGCTTGGGAGTGGACTTAGATCAGTAAAAATGGGTGGATGTCAGGTTTGAGCTTTGAGATTTTGTAATATTTAATATTAAAGCTCCACTTTTAGAATCTCTCATTGATTACTGATTTATAGACTGGATAAAATACATTGTAAACACCAAATGACATCAATGGCACCAGCTGGTTTCTAGTACTTTGCTTCCTTGTAGGTTGAAAGGGAGATAAACTCTTCCTAAGCAGAGGCTTGAGTGTTACCTTCAGGAAAACTATTAATTTAAATACTTCAGTAGGTTTTTAATCTGTCCTTTTTCCATCTCCCAGAAACAGCCTGAGTGGTTTTATCTCTGATTTGTGTTCAGCACCACCTCAGGTAACTCTTTAATAGTCAAGCTTAATATTTAGGCCTTCTCTACACAACAGTTAGGCAAGTTTAACTTTAAAGCAGACTTAAATCTGTGCATTCCCATGGTGAGATCAATGGATCTGCCCATTCGTGGGGAGAAAACGATCCCAGGAAAGGGTGGATTTCCACATAATTGGGGCAGGGGAAGAAGTTGTTTCAGAATTCTCCGAGTTACCTGTTAAAAATGTAACTGGTTTTGTTCAGCACACTTAGAATTTCCTTATTGCATAAAATAATCACACTTTCTGCGGGTCCCTGTGGCCCAGCTCAGGGTTTACATCACACCCAGCCCAACAGGTGCTGTTTGTGGGGCTCTTTTGGAATTACCACCGGCTCTTGGCACGGCTCAATTACCAGAGCTGTGCTTCCTGGGCTATCTCCAGTGAAGCTGAAGGAGCCAGATGACTCCCCAGACCCTATAAAGGCATTTTTTATGGAGACTTGGAGCATATTTATGTGCTGCACACTCCCCCCCAGCCTGTTAAAAGCAAGAATTCGGTGCAGGTTTCCATTCTTATCTCACTGCTCACATTTGTTTCGCAGATCACCTTTAAAAGGGCTGTAAATGGGCTGTGGGGCTCAATTCCCGGGCTGAGCCTAAACTTGCAGCAGGTTTGTGTTCTGGGCAGAGCCCGGGATTAACTCTGCTCTGTTTAACAAGTCCCCCGAGCCTGAGGAGAAGTCATTCCCCACAAAAGAGCTGGGATTCCACCCTATTCCAAGGAAAGCTGTCCCTGCCTGTGGTGAGCATTGGAATGGGATCTTTAATGTCCTTTCCCACCCCAAATCACTGTGGGGTTGGAAGGCAGCGTTGGGTCAGAGCCCTCCTGGTGGAAATCAGTGCCTGGCCCCTTCCTGAAAGCCAAAAGCTTGGATTAACCCATTAATCCCAGTAGACTGGGGCAGATTTTCACTCCTGAGCCCTGCAATGCCCGTGTGGTGGCACTCGGGTGGGGGGTGGTGGCACTCAAGCAGGGGTTGGTGGCACTGGGGCAGGGGTTGGTGGCACTGGAGCAGGGGTTGGTGGCACTGGGGCAGGGGTTGATGGCACCCAGNGGGGTTTGGTGGCACTCGGGCGGGGGTTGGTGGCACTGGGGCAGGGGTTGGTGGCACCCAGGCAATGATTGGTGGCACTCAAGCAGTGGCTGCATTTACCCCAAATTAAAGCCCTAACATGAATAAAAAAGCTAAAATTAAAGCCCTAATTTTAAATTAAAAAGCTAAAATCAAAGCCCTAATTTTGAATTAAAAACTTAAAATTAAAGCCCTAACCGTGAATTAAAAAGCTAAAATCACAGCCCTAATTTTGAATTAAAAAGCTAAAATTAAAGCTTTAACATGAACCAACAGGAGCACGCTGCTCACCCCTGAAGCCGTTGCCGTTGCCGCTGGCGCAGGCGGGCGAGGGCGAGCCCTGGGGCCGGATGACCGGGGCGAAGGCACTCTTCTGTTTGACCGCGGGGAACACCGACGAGGAGAACGGGAGGATGGAGGAGGCGCTGGAGGAGCCGACGGTCGGACTCGAGGACATCACTGCCGGAGGGAAAAAATAAAGGGATTTCTCAGCAGGGATTTGGTGAAACTGCTGCAAGAACCCGTTGTCTGATGCCTTGTTGGGCCTCTCGAAGGAGGTGTCATTCCCTCGGTGAGTATAATTAGAGTAAGTCTGAAGTAGGGAGGGACTTGAACTGAATAGTTCAAGAAAAACGGTGCTTAATTCTTTCAAAAATAAGGGTGAGGGTGCCGGAAAATTGAAAGGCATCAAAGGAAAAACGGAGTCAATAGGAACACTAAAGGCCTGTCCACTCAGTGCCCTTAGAATTTGGGAAGGTTGGCAAACCCTGTGTCTTTCCCAGTTTTTTAAAAATTAAATTTCCTTGGCTTCAAGCTGCTGCTCAGATTTTACTCTAAATTGGCTACTTTTAAAAAAAGTGTCTTGAAAGAAAAAAAACCCTTTCTGTGTCCAATAACTTGTTAAGGAACTGTTTGCTGAGCTTCCAGACCAATATCAGCCATTCCTCAGCACGAGGAGGAACAAATAACAATATTTCATGTGAATTCCCAGGTCTCTTGGAAGCACTGGTTTGAAATCACAGGAATAAAATGCTGGAGACCCGGTCCTTTCCTTATGGAAAACTCCAGAAGAGGGGATGATGATCATGATGATGATGATAATGATAATGATAATGATAATAATAATAATAACAATAATCTGTTTAACTCTTCATCCTTTTTTTGTATATACACATATAACATATATTTAATTATTCACTTCGCCGTAGCTGGTGGTGTATACATATTTTTGTTTGGTTTTCACACATTTCCTAGCCAGAGGGAAATGAAGGTATGGAAGGAAGAATGGCTCGTGGTGAAACCAGCAGAAATTGGGAGCTTAATTCCACTGTATGTTCTATTTCTGGTTATGAAGTTAATACGGCTTCACAGGAAATTAATCCCCAATTCAGCCCTCAGTTATTGATGATCCCTTCCAACTCACAAACATTATTTCAGAGTGGCTTTCACCCAGGATTTGCAAAAGTCTCTGTGCTAAAAGCAGCGGCCACTCCCTTCCTAAAGCTGCCAACCACACCTCATTTCCTTTCCCACTCAGGAATCTGCATCCGGATAAAAAACGGAAGAAAACAAAGAAGTAAATCCCAACACCCAAAAAACCGCAAGCATTTTCTCATTTGCACCCAAACACCCCCAAACCCGAGCAGACCCCCAGGCACGCCGTGCACTGAGCCCGTTTTTGGGGGGTTTTAGGGAGGGAGGATGAGGACGGGGCCGTACATCCGTAGGGGGATCCCGTCGGGGAGCCGTTGATGAAGCCGGGGGAGCCGGGCACGCCCAGGTTGCCCATGGGCACGTTGCTGTAGCCGTTCATGCTGCTGCTGGAGCTGCTGTAGTTGGATTGCTGCGGGGTGGAGCTGGACGAGTACCCTCGGGGGGAGATGCTGCTGGTGTTACGGATGTAACCTGGGAATAAAGAGCATTTCTCAACACCGCCGTGGCTTAAAGCTTCCCCCCCGCTCATCCCCTGCTTAAATAAATGTCATTTAAATCCAGATTGTTTGTAACATTTAGGTAATACCAATAAATTCAGCAGTTTTGCCTGAAATTTAAGTTCTAAACTAACCTTTTAAAGTGATCTGATGTCTATTTTTATAATGAAATTTGATTCATTAAAATTTTAAATTCATTCCATGTTGCCCTGGTTTTTGCTACGCCTTCTGTTTTTAACCTTGGAGTCAGATTCTTTCTCACAGTTTCATGTAAATAATGGCCAATGTTTACTTAACGGTATTTTCTGTTTTTCATTCCTTTTGTGATAAGAGAACTTTGATGAGCACCTTTCTTCTCCAGTGGGATTGAGAAGGAAGTGACATGTCCTCCAATCCCTGGTGGAGTTGGGAATTGTATAAGAATGTGAGATATGTCAATAATAAAAGTCATTCCCTCCTTTCTGCTGAACCTGGCAGGTGTGAGAGCGTCTTTATTGTGTCTCCCCAGACACAGGGGCTCACCCTGGTTGTTGGCCTGCGCCGACTCGGAGATGCTGACGCCCAGCTGGCTGCCGTAGGAGTTGATGCCCATCATGGAGCTGTGGGCAGGCGAGCTGGGCAGCGCGGGCAGCTGCGCGGGCGTGCGCGGCACGCTGTACAGCGCCTCGGCGATGTCGGCCGCGCGCTTCAGGATCAGCTCCTGCGGAACGGGACGGGCACGGCTCAGCCACGGCTCAGCCAGGGCAGCACGGAGCCCGCCCAGGGCCGGGGCCGGGCTGTGCCACCCCCGGCTGCCTCACCTGGTTGTTGTGGGGGGTCCCGTACAGGGCCTCGACCAGGTCGGCGGCTCTTTTCAGCAGCATTTCCTGCGGGGAGAGGGGGGAAAGGGGGTTTTAATGGCAAAAAAATAGCTCTGTTAAATGAAACAGAGTGAAATAAGTACATAATAAATAAANACAATAAATAGAGAATAGAATAGAATAGAATAGAATAGAATAGAATAGAATAGAATAGAATAGAATAGAATAGAATAGAATAGAATAGAATAGAATAGAATAATTAAATAAATAAAATAAAACCATGAGCTAGTATTCTCGCCAGTGACTCCCGTGTTTCTGTGTGCTCACTCTGAAGCCCGGGTACCTTCACCAGGTGTTATTTTCCAGGTACCCGAGGAATTGGAGCCCTCACAGTGGGTCAGAGCAGCCCCCAAAAACCACGGGTCCCTTTGGAGCCACCGGGGGCCGGTCCCCGGCTCGGCCGTGCCGTGTCCGGGGCTCCGCCGTGACCCGGAGCTCTCCAGAGTCCTGAACCTGCTCCACTTCAGCAGCACCGAACACGGGGACAAAGCCCAGATGTCCCCGCTCCCCGGGGGATTCCAAGGTTTCCTTTTGCCCGGACACACGAACCTGGCAGGATTTAATGTGTCCCTTTGCACGGACACAGCATCCGGGCTCGGGGATTTGCCACCACGGATAAATGCGGGGGGCAAGGACAATGAACTGGGAACAGTAAAATCACACAGAGGCTGTTTGAGCTCCAGCACATAAAAATCATTCTGGGTTCCACACAATCCCATTCTTGCTGGGCTTACAACTAATCGGTGAACTCATTTAAGATATAATTGTGTGTCTTTTATGAATTAGAAGCGAAAAAATGTATTTGATGGGCTGAGTGAAATGCTTAAAATGATTTTACCTTAGCTAATCTTTCGGGGTCCCCGGGATGTCTTGGGATGACCTTCTGCAGTCTTTGGAAGCCGTAATCTATGGTAGGTTCATTTAAAGCTGGAAGGAAGACATCAAACCCCACCACATTACATGAGTGTAGCTAAACATGTATTTTTATATGGCTCTGCCTCAATAGGGGAACAAAGAAATCACGTCTTCTGCACTTAAAACTGCTCCAGTTTCCCTGGCTGACTTCTCATCCTCTATCCAAGGATGAATAAATCATTTGGAAGATGCAGCAGCACTGTCACAAAATACTCCTTTAAGGGTGAATGTTTCGCTCTGGACAAAACCATGACAGCAATAAAGCAAATTATGAGACAAAGTCACACCAGAACAGGTCTTCCCCTGCTGGTTACACAGCCAGGAATCAGAGAGCCACGTTTGCTCCTCTAATAAACACATTCCACACACGCCCCCAACGTTTTGCAGTCCCAAAGTAGGGCACAGCTCCTGATTAGACACATTCCCTTCCCCAGTTGTGTGTTCTGCATACGCCGCCACTTCCTTGTAATGATCTTAATCTCTGGTGGATAAACCAGGAGATTTTGACCCAGATCCTCAGTCAGCAATAGCTGGCAGAGCCCTACTGGCATCGCTGATGATTTCACAGAACTTCAGACACTTTCACAGTCTCCGCTAGGAAATCGCAGCGATAATAATCGAATTTCTGATTATCTAAACTCTAATTTAAATCGGTGCAGAACCCAAAAGTCAGCTCACAGCACTCTGTGTGCCCGGGCTCTGCCTGCCTCCAACACCTCAGCAGTGCCACTGTGCACCAGCACAGCTACAGGGATGGCTTTCTTTGGATTTCCTTGTTCTTCAGAACACACGTTTTAAGACAAATGACACATTCATGCTGAGGATCCTGCAAAGAATTTCATGACACATTTAATAAGGAACATATGTAAGTCCTGTAGCACCACCCTCACTCAGTGCTGGCTTACACCCTCTTGTACCATTTGTGGTTCATTTTGGGGAAAAAAAAACTTTATTTTTTTTAATTACTGGTGGCACTGGCACAGCTGGAAACCCCTTCTTGCAAGAGATGCTGATGGCTCTTATTGAATCATCCAAAATATCCTGAGCACCTTGCAGGAGAACCATCTCCTGCAGCAGGAGAATGAACCCATCAAGTGAGACAGATTTTACACGGATCCAGGTTCCCTGTTTATCCCTGCCTGCCTCTGGTGTAACAACATGAAGGTAAAAGGTCACATTCCCCACTGAGATACATTTTATATTTACTTTTTATTAAATAATTATGGCGTGGCATGAAGTTTAAATATTACAGGAGATAATCGAGTGGGAATTGAGCAGAGAAAACCCAGACCTGAGAATTTAGTCTTGGCTATACTTAGAATGTCTTTGCTCTCCACTGGGAGCCATTCTGGTTTGCTTAAGGAGTTTAATAATACACATTTCAACTGCCACAGAATCTGCATCCCGTTTGGGAAGAGGGGTTTTTTGAGGAGTGGGTTATTTTGCCAACAATCCTGGGAATTAGAAGCCAATTCTCTCAAAAGCCTAAACATCATTATGATTTGTCATTTCTCTTCTTGATCACAAATATATTCATTTAAGTTATGTATCTAAAGCTAAAGAAATGTGAAATGTATAGGAATTCAAACATATATATATATAAATATATATATAAATTTACTAAAAATAGCTAATGGGAATATGCCAAATGCTAATTCAGGAAGAAGAAGCTGGCTGTTACTCAACAAACGTTTTTCCAATGGATCAACATGGACGTTTTCATCCTGACAGATCAACAGCAGCAAATCATTTCCCAACAATGCTGAATTGTTCTCGGGACTCAGCCATCCCGAATCAATGCCTACATTATTTCTTTCAGCACAAAGCTTTTCTGTACAGCCTGCAACAAAATTGCCCACTACTGGTTTCACTCATTAATGGAACAAAAATATCTCTGTCGTGAAATCTAGCTAAAAACCAACACTGAGTATTTGGAGGAGTAAATGCCACCTTCCCAGCTGGAGGCCGAAGATGGAGAATCCACCAGCAAGTTCAAGCAGCTTCCCCACAATCCCACTTCCACTGAGGAGAGAGCTGCTGGGTCAGGAGTGATTTATGCGTGTGTTCCATAGAAATATGCCAGAATTATATTCAAATCCTTCGGGGTTCATGGATTCAGAAACCATAAAGGGGTCTGACACACGAGCAGGCTGGTTGTTATTGCCTAGAAATCAGATATCTGGAATGACACCCCTCAGAAAATGGGTGCAGGTACAAAATCCCTTTGGCAACCCTCAAATCCAGAGCTTCAGGCTCAAGGGGTCTCTTGAACTTCCCAAAATGTGGTTTAAAAGGTTGGGCATGGCATGGTATAACGTGCACAAAAAGAGAAGCCACCAAGGGAACAAATTAAATTATCATTGCGCCTGTAAACCTCTCCCCAGCACAACCGTTTCAACAGCAGATTTGCTGTATAAAAGGAGGGAGAGCTCTAAATGTGTCACCAGCTACCTGACTTCATCCATGTGAGGCTCAGAATCCGGACAGTGCTTCCTCCCTGATGTTCTTCACCCTCCAAAACCTGTGTTTTCCCCTCACAAAGCTATTCCAACTCGCTGGAACAGGAGGAGAATGTTGTCCTGTTCTTGCTAAGCCTTCTGTTTTAGCCTTGGAGTCAGAGAATTTCACACACTTTCATGTAAATAATGGCCAATGTTTATTTAACTGTATTTTCTGTTTTTCATTCCTTTTGTGAGAAGAGAAAGTTTGATGAGCATCCTTTTTCTCCAGTGGGATTGAGGAGGAAGTGCCATGTCCTCCAATCCCTGGTGGAGTTGAAAACCCTACAAAGTATGAGAAATGTAAGTAAAGTCTCTCTTTTCCCTCTTTCTGCTGGACCTAGCAGGTGTGAGAGTTTCCTTTATTGTGCCTTTACCAGCACAGGGGAAGAAGAATTCCCACAGCTGAGCAAGTTTTGCCACGACCCTGGGCTGTGCCTGCCAGAGCTGCAGCTCGGCCGCTCTCTGCAGGCCCAGCTGTGGCCCCCACCCAGCACGGTGCTGGCATGGAAAATATTCCTTATCTCACCCCTCATCAAAGCACTCAGAGTGCTGTGAGAGGAGGAGGTTCTGAAGACCCCCGTGATTTACCCCGATGGCAGCAGCTCGTGCTGGTGTCACCCTGGGAGATGTGGGAAAGGGCCACATCCAAGGACCTCAGCACAGCTCTGCAGCTCACCTTGGAGCCACCCCACAAAGCAGAGAGAAAAAACCCAGGAGAATCCAAGTCTTGGCACCTCTAGAATTATCCTGAATGCATGAAACTGAGGCAGAGTGAGAGCAGAGCTGGCAGTGGGACACCCAACTTCTGAGGTGGTAACAGAGAAAGGCACTTGAGGTCTAAAGTTGGAATCATGGACTCATGGAATGGTTTGGGTTGGAAGGGACCTTAAAAACCATCTTGTTCCACCCTGCTGCCATGGGCAGGAACACCTTCCACTAGTTCTGGATGCTCCAAGCCCTGTCCAGCCTGGCCTTGGACACTCCCAGGGATGAGGCTCCTCTGGGCACCCTGTGCCAGGGCCTCAGCATCCCCACTGGGAGGTATTTCCTCTGTAAATCCCACCTCAATTTCCCCTCTTGCAGTTGGAACCCATTCCTCCTTGTCCTGTCACCACAGTTCCTGATGAAGGGTCCCTCTCTGGTTTTCCTGTCACTCTCCAGATCCTGGGAGTCTCTTTTTCCCTGTGTCTCTCACAGGCTCAAGCAGTGACAGCAGGAAATGCTTTGTCACCTCAGCTTTTTCTGTCCAAGGGAACTCTCCCAATTTAAGGAGCTCTCTGCATCCCTGTAAGTGCTGTTTCTCACAAGCAGACAACAAGACCTCCAATTTCCTTACAAGATTTAGCAAACCAGCACCTTCCCACCCCTGGATCCTGGCACGGAGGCGGGTACAGCACAGCCCAGAGCCCAGCCTTTCCCACAGATGATTTTATATTGCTTTGCTCTGACAAGGTAACCCCTGGAGGATTTCTGCTCAGCAAGGAAAATTATGTTCCAAATCTCCCTGATACACACATTTCCAGGTTAGCATCTCTGTGACAAAGTAAATGCAGAGCTGTGATCAAAGCTGAGCTCGGAAAGCCTGCAACACGTGCCCTCAGCTGGCATAAACTGGTGTGTTATTAAAGCCAAGGGAACTATAATGGAACCACTTACAGCAGCAGAGAATTTGAATTTGTGTCGTATTAAAAGCAGAATATGAGGCTACAGCAAGATTAGCAGCAGAGAACAAATGTCTTATTATTGCAGCAGGGGCTGATGAGGGGAAAGCAGCTCAGAGCAGGGATGTGTGTGCAACCTGTATCCTCAGCAGATGAAGGCACACACGGGGACTGAATGTTGGGTTGTGGTGATTTAAAGATGGGCTTTTATCTCTCACTTTTAGCATTTTATCTCTCATTTCGCCTGCTGAAGTTGGTTCAGCATGTGCCATTCCCCTCCAGTGAGCCATTTCCCTGGGTTTTTGCTGTGCTCCCCAGCACATCGTGTGTGTCTGCAGAACCCTGCTGGCTTCACTCTGACGGGGACTTTTCCACATGGGAACCTGATGGGAAAGTCCACACGTCCCATTTTGGTGATGAGAGGAGGCTGATGGCCGGGCTGCAGCCCCCTGGGTGAGAGCACTTTGGAGTGGAATTGCTGAGAGCCCCGGGAGTGCAGCAGTGCCAGCACAGCACACTTTGCAGGAGCCCAGGATAAAAACACACCACAGGACACAGATGAACTCCCACAACAGCCTCACGGTGCTGTTGGATTTGCCCTTGAAATGCATTGCTAATTTTTATATTCATCTTTCCAACAGTTTGTCGTTCTCTTCTTCAAACAATCTGTCTTAGTGTGACTCTTTCCAAAAAAAAAAAAAAAAAAAAAAAAAAGAAAAACGAAAACTTTTACAAGTTTAAACATAAA
>VYXC01006607.1:121850-136232 GCA_013397175.1 Platysteira castanea
CAAAGAGAACTGCAGCTCTCCCCTGCCCGGACTGCTACCACCCCCCTGCCCGGCAGGTGCCAGCTCAGACCCTGACTCTGTCAACTTAAACCAGGGTTTCTGTATTATTGCTTTGTTATATATATATATATATTTTAGTAAAAGAACTGTTATTCCTATTCCCCACATCTTTGCCTGAAAGCCCCTTAATTTCAAAATTATAATAATTTGGAGGGAGGGGAGTTGCATTTTTTCCATTCCAAGGGAGGCTCCTGCCTTCCTTAGCAGACATCTGTCTTTCAAACCAAGACAGAGATAGAACAGCGAAAATTGTTATGAATAATCGTCTTAATTGACTCACACAGGACATCNAAGAGAGTAAATCAATCAATGAATGAATGAATGAATCAATCAATCAATCAATCAAACAAACCAAGGGTTATCAATACCAATCACCGGCTCCTGCAGCCCCAATCCCAGGCACCCACCTGTGTAGATGAACCTGCCGGGCGCTCCTTTGCAGAACTGTTTGGATTTGTAGGACAGGGTCACCTCCACCACGCCGGGGATGTGCCGGGGCGGCGTCTGCACGCGGATGGCGTGGGGCGTGATCAGCTGGGAACGGCAACGGGAGAGGCAGCGTCAGGGCTCTGCTCTGCTCTTTCACTTGGTGAGTAAAGAACTGAAGAGTTCGGGTTGGAATGATGCTCCATAATGATTTTTTTGCCTTTTCATACACTCCTCTCATATCCCCCTTCATATACACTTTTATGCAGCTTTTATGTATCCCCAGTGCTTTTAGCCCACATACTTGTAATTCCCTAAGCTTGATATCCAGCTTAGACCCAAAGTTCTGTTAAGCCAAGAGACCAAACAGCTTGGAAACTTTGTAGTGAGGGGATCAGAGAGCCCCAGACCCAAGGTCCTCTCCAGAACACATTCTGTAAACTAAAATAAACCCATGCAGGGGGGACATTCCTCAATGAGGGGCTTCTCTTGAGCCTCCCATTGGGGAATCTGTGATAGATATGGTAATGTGCAAGGTCTATAATTGTAGAAGTAAATCATCCAGAGGGGTTTTTTTGGTGCATTCTCTGGTGTGCATTTTCCAACGTGCACTCCATGCATCCAGGGGGGTCACTCCTGCAGGGTGCTCCAGCCCAGATCTAAGGATCCTTAATAAACACTGAGGTAAAATCCCTTTTTCCCCTCTAACCGTGTCTGGCTTTTAATTCTAAGCCCAGGTAAAGGCATCAGGAAGGACCTTAAAGATCATCCAGTCCACCCCCAGTGGACACCTCCCTCTATCCCAGGTTGCTCCAAGTCTTGTCCAGCCTTGGACACTTCCAGGGATGGGGTGGCTGCAGCTTCTCTGGGCAACCTGGGCCAGGCCTCATGATAAAAAATGTCATCCTCATCTCCAACTCTGCCCTTGTTCAGGTTAAAACCATTCCCCCCTGTCCTGCCATTACAGGCCTCAGTAGAAACTCTTTTTTATCACTACAGGTCAGCAGAGGGATACACCCGGGTTAGTTCCTGGCCTCCAGGAGAGGATCACACGTTTTAGGATAAATTGTCATCAAGAAACTTGTACTGTTAAGCCCATTGGTTAATTCATGGCTTATTCCTGGGCCCAGATGGATGTTTTTTCTTCTTCCCAAACTCAAACCCTTTCTTTATTTCTCTGCCTTTGCCTGTGTAAATAAACCTGTGTGAATAATAAACCCTGTGGAAAAATAGGTACAGTAACATCCATTGAGTTCATCATTGGGTAAAAAAAGATGTGGGAATATCAAATGCCTCCTTCAGCTCATATCAGGAGACAATTTCTAATAATTTCTTTCATTTTATAGATGCCTAGAACCGTTCAGTTCCACTCTGGGTATCACTCAGTAATATCACACTGCAAGGAAAACACATTCCCTGAGATCCCTCCACACAGGTTTGTACATCCCACCTCCCACACCACCACAGATCAGGAACCAGAATGAGCCCATTCCTCCTCAGAAGAGGGAAGTTTCCCCACCTCCGGGCAGGGAGGCAGCTGTACCCACCTCGCTCCACACCAGCATGGTCCCAAACACCACCTGCAGCCCGTCGAAGAAGTTGTCCCCGATGATGATCACCATGGCCCCCCCCGTGGTCCAGCCCTCGCTGGGGCTGATGGCTTTGATGCAGGGCGTGGCTGCACAGAACGAGGAGAACAACATCAAACCCTCACTTTTAAGGTGACGTTTTTTATCCCCCCGACAGCTTCAAGGCTGTTTTTAGGCCTGAGTGTAAATCCTGTGAGCATCAAACATCCCAAGTGATGCAAAACCACAGCTGAGAGCAGCTGCACCCATCTACACCTGAATTCCTGAATTCCCACCCTGGCAGAGGCCTGGGACAAGGCCTCTCCAGCCATTCACCCGTGAAGGCTGCTCACCACTCCACGAACCCCAGTATGCTGATAAATAAATAAATGAAGGAGTGTTTTCTGCCTTGCAAGTGTTAATTACTTGCCTATTCATTACTGGCACTTAACATCGTGTCATTAAAGCCTAATAGGCCAACTGTAGTGGGTGTAAAAACGAAACGCTTAAATGGTTGTGCAGAGGCTGCTTAAAAACCCCAAATAACACCCACTCATTAGCATAGGATCCCACAAACACAAACCCTGCAGAAAAAAAGGTAGAGTCACAGTCATTAAGTTTATCAGTGGGTGAAAAAAGATATGGGAATATCAAATGTCTCCTCCAATTCGTATCAGAGGACAATTTCTAATAATTTTCTTGATTTTATAGACCTGATTTTTTTTTATTTCTCTCTTCCATATGTTCAAGGCCTCTGGACTGTGCATCCCATCAGGAACCCAATATGGTTTCCAGGCCATAACCAAAGTCAATCCATCACTCCATTCCCAATGTTGACAGGGTCAGAGGTGGAGGGGAACTTTGGCAGTGCTCCAAAAACATGAGACTCCTTTGAACAGCCAGTCAATCACATCCAATCAGTCAAGGAAAAACTGGATGGCTTCCTAGCCTAGGAATCCTGGGATTTTCCTTCTACCATTTCACTGCCCGCTGGGGGAGAATTAACACCACTCCGAATTCTTTACTGATTCAATCATTTTCTTCCAGTTCATTAATTCTTCTTTTAGGTTGATACAGGGCACAGTTAAGAAGTGGGGCAGCAAAAGATTATAATGAAATAATATCCTTCCTTGTCTTTTCTACTAACATCACCAGCTCTTCTCACTTTCAGTGGCTGCAGGGGAGGGAAAAGCAGGCACTGATAGCATTTTCCAGCATTTTCCAGGCATTTTCGAGCACTGTCTGCGTGAGGGAGGTGGAATGTTTGGGGAACGAAGAGGGAGAGGAGGGGCCGAACGTTTTGAAACTTCACAGATACAAGAGTTTGTAATTGCTTGAACACAGTCCCCAACCCATCCTGGAGCTGGCCATGAGTCTGGCTTAGCCAAACAAACCCACATCAATTAGTGTCAGCTCCCTCTGCGCATCGTTAGGCTCCGTGCACAGTTTGTTTAAGGCAACCAGTGACACTTTTTCATACACATCTCGTGCTGGAACGGCTCTGTTTAACTAAGATGTCATCTTGCCTAATTTGCCTGAAATCAAATCTATCCCAGCTGAATGAGAGGGCTGAAATTCAGATAATGCTTGGTGTTTCTGTGTTTTTCATCCTCGCAGTACATACTAATTAATAAACCACGGGGGGAGGGGGAGCCAGTCCCTCAGATGTGAGGAGGATCACATTTTGCATGCAGTAGACACTGTTTTCCTGCCTCTGCCTTCCCCAAACCCCCTGAGGCTCCGCAGTTCCCCCTCAGCTCTCCTTCCCTCCTGAAAACAAACAGAAATGGAAGAAGGGGCAGTTTCTCCTCTGCTCTCCAGACAGAACTCCCACCTTCCGAGGGGTCGAGCCTCCTCGCCCTCCGGCCGTGCTTGGAGTTGTTGTGCACGAACATGTTGTCAGACACTGCCAGCACGTGCCCGTCCACGTTCACTGTTGTCGATAGCACCACCTGGATATTTAGAAAGAGAAGGAAAAAACAGCCAGGTAATAAATTCATTCGGAATTCAACTCGTTAAGGATTAATTACGCAGTTCGGCTAAAGCCTTGTTGTGTAAAAATGGCAGCACACCCTGCAGGGGTTTGCAAGAAGAGGAGGAAATATTTTCAACATTCATTCCGTGCATTAATTGCATTTACCACAGCATCCTGTGGGCTGTATAGAGGCCTCACTGTGTAAGGACCCAGCTCCTGCAGGATGGAAACTCCATGGGAACAGGACCCAATATCAGGTCTGGGTTTGAGATGTGAGTGCACAGTGCCTCCTGAAAAATCACCTGAGCCTGAGCACCCCAAAGCCAGCAGCAGGTTTGAAACCTCAGCCTCCATGACTGGGCTCCAGTTTGAGTTCTTAGAGGAAGCAACTGCATTTGTTAATTAATCCCACTTTAGTTTTTACAGTATCCAAAGCTCTAAATCCCATCAACCCAGAAACATGTGTGACTTCAAGCCACAAACCTCTGGGAAAAACAAACAGTGTTTTAACTTCTGAAAGACAGTGCCCTCTGATTGAGTGGTTCTGACAATTAATTGGTGTAAATGAGCTTAATTCCATCCCACTGCCACACCTACAGTCGTGTACAGCCATGGAGAGTCAAGCCCTGGATGTGTCCATGGATTCTCACAGCCTCAGCTGTCGCAGCCGAGGTAAGAGAATGTCAAGCTCTAATTGTTGATAAAACCCTACCCAGCACAGAGCAGGAGAGACCTTGCCCTCCCCAGGCTTAGGCGAGCTTAAAGAACACTTTCTTTCTTGAGACAGCTCTAATTCATTCCAAAAGGCTCTTGTCATGCTGTACTCTTCCACTTCTCAAGCATTCTTGTCGCAGAATGTGTTGCTTTTGTGTGCCAACTGATTTCCTCATTCCCATTAGGGTGGGGTGTGACTCCATCCAAAGGGAACATTTCCCGCATGACATAGCTGAGCCCACTCAGATGCACTTCATTATTTTCCCTTAAACAATGGAAATAAATTTTAATCTCTCACTGGCCAGCCCAGAGCACACTGTGGCAACAGGGGAATAGGCCTGAATTATTCCAGTGTCTGAAATATTTACGACAAGTGTTTAAATTGCAACCAAATGTAAATAAAAAGTGTCTTGTATATACAGTTACACCACGGAATGGAGACATCTCTGAGCTCGCTTACACGAGTGGGGTAAATGCACACCCATGTGCTCCTGGGAAGAGAGAAGAGAGGCAGGTTTCAAGAGTTCACACACAGAACAGAACCATGGAACATCCTGAGAGGGAAGGGACCCACCAGGACCCTTGATCCAGCTCCTGGTCCTACACAGAAACCTCAAAATGCCACCCTGGGCATCCCTGGCAGCGCTGTCCAAGTGTTCCTGGAGCAGCCTCGGGGCCGTGCCCATTCCCTGGGAGCCTGGGCAGTGCCCAGAGCAGCCTCTGGGGGAAGAACCTTTCCCTGAAATCCAACCTAAACTTCCCTGACCAAGCTCCAGCTCTTCCTAGAGCTCTTCCTAGCTCTTCTGTCCCTGTCCCAGAGCAGAGATCAGTGTTTGGGTTGTGCACAGCACAAGAGCCCCACTTTGGCAGCAGCAGCAGGGCAAGGGCAAGAACCAGTCCAGGAGACACGTGCTGGGCACCCTCTGCTCCCCGAGCCAGCAGGAGTGCAAGATGCACTTCCAGACCTCTCTCCAAGCATGGTTCCATTTTTATCCACCTCTCCCATCCATGACAGGAGGGCCAGAGCCACTTGGCCTGTCACCAGCTGGGACCCAGGGTGCATAAACACAGAATTCTCGGGGACGGGATGAGATGCAAAGTTCAGATCTGCAGCAGAACCTTCTCAAAATCTGGGACCTTTTCTGCTGTAACCTGAATCTCAGCAGAGACTTTTGCCATTGCTACACCACCACCACCCAACTCCTCATCCAAGGTGTGGAGAAAGAACATATGAGATTATGGACATCAGAATGACTGAACTTCTTCACTTTGCCCCAGCCATTCCCTCTGATGGAGATCACAACACAATTGTTTTATACTGGAGATTAAAAACCAGTGTTTTATGGATAGAAGGAGGAGGAATGTGCATTCCACCATGGTCTCTAAGTCCCAGGCCCTTCCCTTTCACAAGCCAACTGCTTTCCCCCAGTGAGTATTTCCTGGGTCACCAAGGGTGACCCTTTCCATCTGGAATCAATCAGTCAACTCCTGACAACTTCCTGAAACACCTCACTCCATTTCCTGTTCTCTCCCCCTTCCCTCTTTCCCCCTGGTTTGCTTCACTCTTCAAAACTGCAGGCCACAGCAGCTTAATGTTAGAGGGTCAGACACAGTTAGACTCCAAAACACTACACAAGAACACCTTTGACCTTCAAAAATCTTTACATCTTAGCTAAACAAATCAAGGTCAACGTTTCTTACCATTACCTTGTTAACCATTTCTGTGCATTTTTGCCAGTACCCTCCTGAACACGTATTTATCAGCAGCACTTGTTCTCCCAACGTCGTAAACCAGTCCAAGCCCTTTTTAAAGTACCCCTGTATTTAGTGCTGATGAAAGGTGATGTGCAAACTCCCCTGGAGATTTGAATTCTCACTTTTGCCCGCAGCCAATGGTTCTGGTGAGTTTTTCTCTTCCTGCCCTGGTGGCACCACTTCTTGTGTGTGATAATTTGGCTCCTTTGCCTCTTCTCAGTGGATGATCTTTTACCTAAAAGCATTGGTTAATGCAAAATTTAATCCAAAGGGAATGATCGGAGAACAACCAAACAGGTCAGGTAGGCCGTGGATTCTGGTAATCGAGGTTGAGGGTCAAATTTGGGCACAGACAGCATAAAAACTAAAGATTTTGTGCCAGCCAACAGCTGGGCCAAACTGTCACCTCTGCTGGGGTTCCAGAGGACAGCACGCGAGAAGGAAAGAGAGAGGGCAATGTGTGATTCCTCCATCCTTCCAAACGCAGATCTCATCTCCCTCAGACCACGGAGGGAATTACAGGACTCTGAGCTGTGTTCTCACAGCCCTCGAGGTTCCCCTGCCAATCTGCAGAGGTCTCGTTATCAGCTGAGAGGCCACAGCCACAAACCAGCGATTCCCCAGCAGCCCTGGAGAAGTGCTGGGGCTGTATCTCCGCATTATTTTCGTTTCCCAGGTGGATTTTCTGTAATGCAATCCCCGCTCAGAACCCACGGGGAGGCCTCACCTCCCGTGACATGCAGACAAAGTGTCTTTAGCACATTAAACTCGGCTTCTCTGAGCTGCTCTGCCCCTCCTTCACCTCCCTGCACGGCTCTGGGGGTTGTGTTTCTTCACAGACCTTCACCTGGGTACTGCCAATTTCCCTCCCCCACCGAGGTTATGTCCGTGTATATATTTTATTTTGTATGCTGAAGTGTGCTGCTCCTCAAATCACAGATATGCAAATCCACCCACATCCCCAGGTATGAAATCTGTATCAGTCACAGACACCTATTTAGACATATGCTACAAACATTCCAGGCATTTACTCCATGTAACGTATCTCATCGCTGTGTAAATGATCTCTCTCAAAAAATTCCTGTTACCATTCCAAGTGTGGAAAAAATTCTTTATGACATTGTACATCTGGAAACAATATTGCATTCCTGATGCACTTTCCCTTGTAACTCTCTAGTCACAGCACCATGTCATTTAAACCTAAAAAAAAAAAAAAAAAGGAAAAACTACAAGGAGGATAAAAAAAATTATCATCATTTTTTTTATTATTATTATTTTCCAGCTGAGTGGAAGGAAAGATGTCAGGCCTCATCCTGCTGCCTGAACTTGGACAGGGCTCCCATTGATGTCAACAGGAATTTTGGTTGAGGGAGCAACACAGGAGGAGAGCCTGGATAGGATGGGTTTGCTTCAGAGTTGGATTAGGAATAAAACAAACAGCGTGAAAAATGCCAGCAGCCTCACTCTGCTCAAAACTTCCATGGAATTCTTTGGGAAATCCTCCCTGAGACCACGGACACCTTGTCTCCTGCTCTTGCCCACAACCAAACCATGGAGCTGCTTTCCTAAAACCATTTCCAACCATTTCCACCTTTGACACTCATCTTCTTTTAAAGCCTGATGCTGAGGGAATTTATGGCTTACAGCCTAAATTTATTCCTAGTCGGTTTATACTCAACATTAGCTTTAAAATTATTATTTCCCTTCCTGACCTACCTGAGGGCAATTTCAGAGAGCAGTTCCACCCCTCCTCAGGGCAAGTATTTGAGCCAAGCTCCTGTCCTGCCCCTGTCCCCTTAATGACCCACTTCTGCAGCTGTTCCAGGGTCATTTTGGTCCCTTCTGGCTGTAGTTAACCCAGTTTATTTTACCCAAACAAGAAATCAGAGGGGCAAAATGCTGCAAATCCCCCTTCTTTCTGCTGGCAGTGTGAGACAGAGTGGATCTCATCCGTGCTTTGTTTTTCGTGGATGAGGCATCACTCTGGGAACTCTCTTTCCCCGTGGATATTTGGCCTTCAGATCTGAGCACATTAAGCTCCTTGAGTACTTCTTCTCTTGCAGCTGAGTCAGTCCCTCCCTTACTCACCCAGAATCTAAAATAACATCACCTTCTGTTGGGTCAGCCGGTACCTGATGAAGAAATCTGCCCCCCCAGCAACAGGCCCGGGCTCTGCTGACACCAGCTACATTTGTTTTGCAATCTATACCTGGGAAATTAGTCCCCATAATGATTATTCCGTGTAGTGTTCAGCTCTAACAGCAGCTCAGTGATCCCAATCCACACCCAGCCTGACCACGGGGGTCTCTGCACGTTCCTCCCCTGCCTGAGCAGGGTTTCGATGCAGAGCAGTTCTGTTTTATCCTCGCCATCCTTTTTGCTTCCTGCAGCCCACATTCCTTACTCCCAATATCATCCCACCCCTCTTAATCATTTTCCACTTCCCTGAGTGACACAGGCCCCTCGGAGCTGGGGATTAGGGCGAGCTGGGTGAATTCCCAGCCCCAGCCAGCTTTGCTCACGTGCCTGATGATGAACTGATCCAACCACTCCGGGGTCAGGAAGGAAACCTCCCCAGGGATGCACCTTGTTATTTTTCCTTTCTCTTCCTCCCTAGAGCATCTAGAGGAGGGGGGGTACCTGCCAGGAAACATTCCATGTCATGTTTTCTGCTGAAAACAGAGGGCAATTACTGACCTTTCTCTTTTTGCTCCTAAGAAAGGACGTTGGCTCAAAGCTGCCCACTCTTGGTACCAATTTCTGCTGCCTCGCACCCTCCCTGGCACTGCAGGACCTGTTTAATCACTGCACTCCCCATCAACAGGAGCCTAAAGTGTAAGCACCAGGTCTCAGCTGAAGCATTTCAGCTGAAGAGCCTCGTCTTAATTCCCCAGAATTATTGTCCCCCTTTACACAGCGGTCGTTACCATTAAAGTATCATTGGGCTTCAATCAAGTTCTGCAGGAGAATTCCTCATTAAATGGAGGGCATCGTTTTTATTTTATTTTTTTTTTATTTTAAGTTCCACTCCTTGGAGAATCCCTCACTGAGAACACAGCCCTGCCTAACAATACCTCTGGAAAGTCGATTTGCAGAGGAGCTGAACTCAAACCCTGTGTGATTTTAGGATGCTTTTTGCCCCAGTTTTCCACCCATTAGCTTTATTTGGAAATACTTTAATTGATAAATAACCAATATTTGCTGCAGTTAAATTCACAAGAACATATTACTCGATCTCTGTGGGTTTTGGGCAGCCACCAAGTAACTATGAAAATTTCTCTTAGTCCTAGAAATATTCCCTTTCCTTTAGTTCTAGAAAGATTCTCTTTCCCTGCTTTAGCCACTGACAGACACCAAAATAGTGATTCACAATAAAATCATGTTACTACAGGGGAAAAATCCCCATTAAAATAATGATCACACATTCCTTAACCTCTGAGGTAAAACATGGTTTTCAACAGCACAAAATCATTGCATTTGGTTAAAAAAAAAAAAAAAAAAAGGTGAGAGATTTTCATTGTATTTTGGAAGCTCTACTTAATATCAGAGCAAATTTCAGATTGTCAAGGTGATCACAAAGCAGCTGGTGTTGCTCTCCAAACTGAAGAATTACAATAAAAAACCACAACTCTTCAGGCATCTGGAGCTGCATTAAATTTACAATGCAGTGTTAATGCAACCTTTCCTCCCTTTTCTCTCCCCACCCCCAATATTTTTAATATGATACAAGTGAAACTCAACATTTAATTTAGCTTAACATATTACCAGTGTAATATAAAATATCTGAATCTTCGAGTGGATGTGGGAGTGAGGCAGAGGCCAGGCTTGGACCCTGGATCCCAGCGCCTTGGAGCTTCAGGGCTGAGCCAAACCAAGCCCAAACTGTGCAGCTTCACACCCACCTCTAATCAGAAGCATTCACTTGACACTTTTCCAGCCGTGAGTCACCACCTCCGTGCTGGAAAACTCAACAGGATGCCCTGGAAGGCACCAAATCCACGCCTTTTATTTGTATTTGTGTCTCAACAACAAAGCCTCGGGGCTGGGCCGTCACTCAGTGTCATCATTTATAGTGCAAGACAGGCCCAAAAAAAAAAATATTCTTTACCATTTTCATGAGCTGCTGAGACCAGGTGGGGTGGTGCTCCCTGCCTCCTCCCTCTGGACTATTTTCTGTTCATGGCCCATCAAGGCCTTCCTGCATCACTCACAGGGAACTGGCTCCTGATTATCTCCTGTCCATGGCCCATCAAGGCCTTGCCCGTGGCTCACAGGGAACTGGCTCCTGATTATCTCCTGTTCATGGCCCAGCAAGGCCTTGCCCATCACTCACAGAGAACTGGCTCCTGGGTTATCTCCTGTTCATGGCCCAGCAAGGCCTTGCCCGTGNGGAGGGAGGGGAGTTGCACTTTTCCATTCCAAGGGAGGCCGCTGCCTCCTTAAGCAGACACCTGTCTTTTAAACTTAGACACTCAGGCTCCCTTAAAGAGCACAAATGGTGTTTGGTGAGACCCTGCCAGGCCCAGGGTCCAGCAGGGATTCAGGGAGAACTTCGATAGAAGGATCCTCTCTGCTGTTCTGTTTAATAACCACAGAAGGAGAGGAGTATCTCGGTGTCTCCTGGAGGTTTGACAACCACTACGCCACTGAAAATGAAAATATTTGGTGCAAAGGAACATAGGTAGGAATTAAAACACTCTTAGATGAGCGTTGCTGCAGAATTCTGTTTGCACAGGGAGAGAGAAGTGCTTGGAAATGTCTGGGAAAGGAGGGACTTAATAACAACAGCTGTACAAATAATTTATTGGGGAAAAACCAGCAGAGGTTTTAGATATGGCCCAGGACTGAAACATAAGGAATTAAATCATGAAATGAATAAACCACCCTACTGCACTGTGGTTTCTGACCCTGCTTTTCCTCTGCTCTCATGTTCCTGCCCTGGCAGGATGCACAACTGTCCCTTCAAACCTAATAAACAACCCTGCACTTTGCCCAGTGAACACCTTAACGATTAAAATGAAAATTAACACTTCCACGGTGTGCAAACAGGCCATTAATATTGTAAAGTATTTTTTTTTCCCCACTTTTGACCTCTAGGGTTGCTGACAGACCATGTCCAACGAGCAGCAGGCAAAAAGAATTTGTCAGAATTTTAAAACAGAAAACTCGACAAACACACAAAAAAAATCAACCAAAAATAAAAGAAGGGTCCAGAAGCCACTGGAATGTCCAAGAGCACTCCTAACTTTGATTATGTCCAGGGAAGTAATGATGCTATCCTTAGAAACCAGCAGGCAGACAGAAAACAAGCTGTCTTTGCCTATTGTCCTTACTGTTCATCACAGCTAATTTGCTTTGGAACACGGAGCTTTGTTATTCCCAAAGTGTCAAATTGGAGCAATTTGAGCCACTTTTTGTATCTTTTTTTATCCACACTGACCTCTGCAGCCTGGAACAAAGCTCAGCAACCCGCGTGCCCAGCTTTGAAGGAGCCTGAATGAAGATCCTGCTCTCACTCAAAACCTCCAGAATTCTGCAATTTGTCTCAAAGGTTTCTGCAACTCGGAGAAAAGGTTGACATTTTTGGGGGGGGTTGATAAAAAGTAAACTGAACTTAGTGGTTTTAGAGCCTGATCTTGATTAATTTGGAGGCCTGAACTGAATTCTCACACTGAGATTTAAAGGAGATGAACGCCCATGGAATGGAAGTGCAGGAGTTGCTGAAGTGACCCCTGAGAAGCAGAACCCTGGAGTTTCACTTGCCTCTGTTGTCCCAGCTTGGCCTGTTCCGAGGCAGAGAACCCAGCTGGGAGCCTGTCCCAGCTCATTCTCCTCAGAAAATGTTGGTTTTGGTACAGAGACCAAAAGCAAGGCCAGGCTCTCCCACCCAGGAGAGCTGCCAGGGCTGAGGAGTGCAGGAATCCCATCCCCATCCTCATGGCCCTGCAGGATCTGGCCCAGTGTCCTTGTCCAGGGTTTCCCTGGACATCTGAGGCTGCTGAGCTCTGTCACATCCCCAGCTGGGTGAGGGGACACCAGGAATAATGCTGAGACCACGGAGAGATTTCTGCATCCCCCCAAAAAATCAGATCCAAACTCCTCCTGCAGCTCAGCACCTGATGGAAATCAAGGATTGGGGGGTTTTTGGGAGTAGCCAGCGTGGGTTTGAAATCAGAGCTGAGTTTCTTCAACATTCCAATGTGTTTGGGTCCAGAATTTCCCTTCTGGCAGTTACAACCAATATTCTGTGTACGATGGCAGTGCCTCAGCTCCCCAGGTGTGAACCAGGAGAGCCCTGGGCACGATTTTTAACAAATTCAGAACAAAATCCCCCCAAAAAAGAGACAGTTTATGTTTCCTGACATTCCACAATCAGCTCTTCTCGCTGGCTCCAAGAGCCAACAAGATCTGTTTACATGCTGTAAAAGAGGTTTTCTTTTGCTTTCCAGATTTTTTAGCATTCTTGGCAGATGATAACTAATTGCTGTTTTTTCTTTATGGAAATTGCCACTTGAAAAAACCCCTCAGTATAAATTCCCTAACAATGAGCACCTCTTTTTTCCTCGTGTCTTATCATCTCTAAAAAACACAGAGTGAAGAATTCACTGCAGTCTCTTTAAACTACTGGTGAAAAAAATTAGGTTGGTCAGGAATTTTGCTTTAAATTTCTTTGTGCTCCAAACAAAAAGCTAATAAATCTCTTTTTTTTCATTTTTGCCTGCATTTCTCTAATTTTTTCTGAGCTTTCAGATGCTTTTGTTTTGTAGGATTTCTCATAGAAGTTGAAACCTTTTTTTTTTTAATTATTTTTTCATTGCTAGCAGAAGCAGAAGAAAAATAAAAATCGCTTTTTCTATGAGAACACGTTTTGATGGAAAGTCTTAAGCAACTCTGTGAGCTCCTGTGGAGTTTTAACTCCATTTATAAATGAGGAAACTGATACGAGTGAACACAAAACACAAAATATGAAGCGATGAAGCACCAAGTGCCAAACCTGAGGATGTCACCATCCCATGTCAAGGACCTACAGGAAAACCACGCATCCCTCAATGAGCTAAAATCCAAATTTATCTACAGGAAAACCACACATCCCCCAGCGAGCTAAAACCCAATTTTTATCAGGGATGTGAGACAGTGAAGGCACAACAATGAGGAGAACCAGCAGCATTTTCAAGGGTGGTCCTGGGTTCCACCAGCGAATTTTGGAGGCTCTGGCTGGCACAGGACCCATGGACTCGCCCCAAGGCTCTGCTGGACCAGGACCACAGAGTTCCACCGAGGTGAGCAGCCCCATTTGGAATTAGAGATGGAATGAGAGGGGAAATGGCTGAGCAAAGGTCACCCCAAAAACCTGGGGGACAGCCCGGCCACCTGATTTCATCCCCGTGGCCCAACTTTGTCCCAGAGTCAGTTCCAGCCCTGCTTTCCCCACCCTTCCCGGGTGACCTGACAGCACATCCAGAGCTGGACCATCCCCTGACCCTTCAGCGGGGGCTGAGCTGCAGGTGGAACCCTCCTGCTCTTCAAACAGAGCTGCCCAAGAGCTGAGGGCACCAGAGCCGTGCCTGCCTCTCCTCTCCTCTCCTCTCCTCTCCTCTCCACCTCCTCTGGACTTTTTGGGAGCTGGAATTCACAACCCACCAGCCACGGGGCTGATGGAACCAGCAGCAGGTTCCCCTGCAGAGCAGCTGGGTCACGGTCCCACGGGANTCAAGGGTGGTCCTGGGTTCCACCAGCGAATTTTGGAGGCTCTGGCTGGCACAGGACCCATGGACTCGCCCCAAGGCTCTGCTGGACCAGGACCACAGAGTTCCACCGAGGTGAGCAGCCCCATTTGGAATTAGAGATGGAATGAGAGGGGAAATGGCTGAGCAAAGGTCACCC
>VYXC01006607.1:142385-165852 GCA_013397175.1 Platysteira castanea
TAACTGAGCTGCTTTAGCTGGTTTTTGGCCTTAACCTATATATACATCAAAAAATAATAATAACTTTTTAAAAACAGAATTATAAAAAATTAGCTGATTTTGATGCTTCTTGGCCAATCTTTGGCCTTGCTAGGGACAGAATTAGGTGGGACTTCAGCAGGTGACTCTGGCTCCAGACAAGCAGAGGCACCTTGGCCCATCCTCTCAATATTTCGGGGTGCTGGGGGAAAACCCAAACACATTTCAATAATGAAATAGCTCTGAAAACCCTGGCATTGCTGTATAAAACCTGACTGCCTTGATGCACAGACATAAAATTAATTAAGATGTGAGTATAAACTGCTGCTCCTGCCTCTCCCCCATCATGAACCTCACCGGGCACAGGTTGAGGCACCTGAGAAGTCTCCAAAATGCTGCCTTAAATCTGTCTCACTCTTTTTAGAGCTGTTTTAGCTTTTTAGAGCTGTTTTAGCTTTTTAGAGCTGTTTTAGAAGTTGCTGCTCCTCCTGCTGGGAGTTCCCACCAGGCCCAGGAGTTCCTCTGATGAATCCTTTCAGGGCCCCTTTTTTAGCAACACCTTGAGCAGTCCCTGGGGGAAGCACCAGGAGAGCTCCTGGCACAGCTGAGGGATGCAGAGAGCTCTCCATGGACTCGGAGAAAGGGTGAGGGCAAATTAAGCCGGGTCTTGCATCAGTTTAACTCTTTCCAAAGCAGCTTTTGAGCCACACTCCCATCTCGCTGGTCTGTGCCCAAATGATCAGGTTCTGTACCTGGCTGGAACTGGAACCTGACTTCCACACCTCTGAGGATGTTTATCCACCCCAGATGAGTGAGAAGAATCAAACTGACCTTGATCAAATCCTCCCGGAGTCAGAAAAATCCTCCTGGTGACTTTGGCAGAAGCCCTAAAGCCCAGTCCCACGTGCAGCAGGAGGTGTGGTTTAAAAGACATAAATAAACCCATTAATCATTTTTTTAAACCCCATCCACCTTTTGTGCTTCCTTAAAGGTGCAGAATCAAGAGGTCCAGCACTGGCTGGATGTTGGGAACAACCTCTGGATCTACCTAAAAAATTCCGGATCCACCTAAAACTTTTCCCTTGTGAAGCAAATACTGAGATGATTCTGGCTTTTTTGGGTTGCTGTGGAATTTGGAGTTGTGGCCTCAGTCATTTTTTGGCACTCCTACCTTCTAGGATAGTTCTGATCACGCTCACCAGCAAATCCTACGAGGCCAAAACCTAATGTAAATATAAAGATACGCTGCAGTTCTGCCTAAACAACTCGGCGCCTCCAAAAAGTCACAGAGGGAACAAAGAAGAAAACCCAGGAGTTGTTATTACGAGCATCAGTTAAACAATACTAAATTTAAATACCCTGTGAACCACAGAAGTGTTTTTATTGCAGTGGGGACCCGACTCCAGCTCTGTCAGAGCAAAGGGATTCCAGATCAGGGTGTCCCATCCTCCCCTCAGGTCACCCGTGGGTGCCTTTGTTGTCCTGTTTTTTGCTAGGCCTTCTGTTTTAGCCTTAGAGTCAGAGAATTTTCACACACTTTCATGTAAATAATGGCCAATGTTTATTTAACTGTATTTTCTGTTCTTCATTCCTTTTGTGAGAAGAGAAAGTTTGATGAGCATCCGTTTTCTCCAGTGGGATTGAGGAGGAAGTGCCATGTCCTCCAGTCCCTGGTGGAGTTGAGAACCCTATAAAGTATCAGAAATGTAAATAAAGTCTCTCTTTTCCCTCTTTCTGCTGCACCTAGCAGGTGTCAGAGTTCCCTTTATTGTACTTTTACCAGCACACGCCTTGGCAGGGCCAGCTCTGAGGTGAGCGTGGTCAGTGACCCTGCCCAGGGCCCCACACGGCCCCAGATCCCTGCTTTTCAAAGGGCTGGATTTGAAGGGGGTTGTTTCAAACCAATTAATTGCATTTATTTGATATCACCACCCTGATTTTGATAATTATCACAGTAGAAGTCTTCTCTGCAATCAGGAGATTTATCCCTGGAGTAATTTCTCTCTGTTGTGTCAGGGTGCACTCCTAGGGAGCCGGTGAGGAAATCTCCCATTTTTTTACAGCAGTTTCAGTCAGTGTGGGATCAGGGAGAGCACAGGGGCACTTTAAATGAACACACATGTCCTTTATGACATGGAAAATTATCTGTTTTTGAGGAAATCCAAGAGTTGTTCCTTTTTAGAACACACACCTTCCACGGCACGAGGAGCCAGCGGGGTTACTGCAGAGAGCCGGGGCATTTGTGTGATCCTCCACAAACAGCAGCTAATTAATCTCACAAAACTCCTGTGCATAACGTGTGAACCCGGCTTAACAAACGTGGAAACCAACACGTGTAGGTCAGGAGGCTTTTCTGAGCCTGTCAGGGATTCACTGGGAGGGAAGGGAGCAGGAGTCAGGCGCTGAGGTCCCAAGCCTAGGCCGGGAGAGGAGGAGTTGGCTGCTCATTTGTCACTCGGGGTTTTTTAATAGAAAGACTCTGGTTGCACAAAAAACCAACCAACCAACAAAAAAAAAAACCAACACAAAAACCCAAATAACAAAAAAAAAAAAAAAAAAAANAAACAAAAAAAAAACCAAAACCAAAAAAAACCCCAAAAAACAAACAAAAAACAAACAAAAAATCCCCCAACAACAACAACAACAAACCCCAAAAACAACAAATAAACCCCAACAAACAAAAAAACCCCACCAAAACAAAAAAAAAACAAAAAACAAAGAAAAAACAAGCAAAAAATCCCCCAACAACAACAACAACAAACCCCAACAACAACAAAAAAAAACCAACAAAAAAACCCCCCAAAACGAACTAAAAACATGCACAAAAAACCCAGTCAAAACAAACAAACAAAACCAAACCAACCAACCAAAAAGCAGATTAACTTTCTGCCTGTTATTCCTACCCCCGACCAAATCCTCATTTCCTGATGGGACAAACCACAAACACTTCTCCCTCCTCTTGCCTTAATTCAAAGTAATTTCTTCAGTCTGGTTGGACTTTTTCTGCATGCAGTCACTCACTCCGATTGAGATTTTAGGTTTAGAGTTTAAGTTTCGATGTGGGAACATTTTTTAGGGCCTAATCCCTGAAATGCCACCTGGGGGAAGGCAGGAGCACCTGATTTCCTCTGGCCCTGAGTTCCAAAAAGCCAGTGTTGGAGATAAGTGTGGAAAAGGAACAAAAACAGGGTGAGGGAATCAGCTAAGGGAGCCCAGGAGATCCAACCAACTTAAAAATCAACCTTAAAATCACAGCATGGCAGAACCCACCCTAAAACTGCCTCCAGTTATAATTTTTTTGCCATGCCAGGAGGTCCTGCTCACACTTGGGTGGGTGACACTCTGTGCCATGGATTAAAGAAGACATGGGGTGAAAATACCCCGAGTTTCAGATGGATCAAGGGAGAACACAACTCCCCAGCCATGGCTGGACTTGATCCATGCCCAGCTCCCAGTCTTTTCCCTCAGCCACAGAACAATTCCTCCTCAAATATCCCCTCCCTCTGCAGCCTGGAACATCACATTTCTCTCCACCCTTTATCAAGTGTTTTGGGTTTTTATACAAAAAGCTTATTTCCAAACCAATAATAACTGAATATAAACCTGCAATGCATCCCCCAACTTCCAAACACGTCAGGAGAACTGATCTTTATTTTCTGTGGATTTTCTGTGCATTTTGCAGCTTTCATTTCTAAAGCAGATTGTGTCCCCCTTGCTCTGAGCAGGGACACACCCCCACAACTGCAGTTCACACTCTTTGGGGTAAATAAATGCTTCTTCTGTTGCAAAATGATCCCATTTTCAAGAAACAGGGGCAGGGGGAGAGTGCCCTGCCGGGTACCCAGGCAGTCATTTCTCCGTGCTCAATGTGCTTATTTGCCATGGCCACGTTTGCTAGGGGAAAAAAAACCCAAAATCTCCAAGGAAAACCTCCTTGTTTGTGCACTCTGCTGAAAACCTGACACCATTAATGAAAATAATAATTGAACTCTATGGGCTCGGGTTGAAAATGAAACACAACACTAACAGCGTGCTTGTAATTGCAATTGTTCTCCAAAAAGCCTTTGGAGGACTCTTTGCAATTTGAGCAGTTTCCCCTTCATCCTTTGGGCTTTCCCCTTTCCTCCCACGCCAAAACTTCCCAGTAACTTCCAAGACAATGGCTAAAAGCTGATTTATCCTGGAAGATTGCATAATTCATGGCATTTGGCACGGGCCCAAATGCCAGAGCATCATCAGAAGTCCATAGGCAGGGAGGTAATAGAGGAGAGGAATTGGCTGAGGGGCTGCTGAGAGGGACCTTCAGATGCTGTTCCCTGGTTTATTACGGGGTCTGAGGGCTCCAGCTGTGCTGTGAAATGGTTACTGGGGGAGGGAGGCTCAAAGGACAGCAGGGGGGAAAGGCTTTTGTGCATTTTGGGATGGGGAAGTCGAGGCACGGGGAAATTCGGGGCCTTGCCCCGTCGCACAGGGCCAGCTGCTTTTCCAGGCTGCAGCCACATCCCATTCCTGGAAATCCACACTTGGGGTGTTCCTGGTTCTTGTTCAGGGTGACACAAATTTCACAGAGCTCATGGCCTCCACACGTAGCACTGCTTTGGGTTTGGAAAACGTGGCCAAAGCCTTGTTCCTTGCACTGGAGTCAGCCCCAGCAGCGCACTCAGGATCTGGAGCTGGGCTCCAAACGCGTGCCCAAGGATGCTCTGCAGTCCTGCTTAAACCCAGGCGTTTTTGGCATCACTTCCTCCTCCTGGCTCTGCACAGGTGCAGATTTATCTCGGGATCCACTTTGCAAACCCTGCAGATCCCAGGAAGGCTGACAGAGGTGTTAAACCAGCCCAGACCCCAATCCCCACTCATTTTTTCTCCGTGCCAAGGAAAACCTACAATTCCTTTCTCTGGTGACTCTTCCACCCTCCCAGCCCATCTCTCCCCTAAACCTCAGCCTGCTGAGCCATGCTAGGCTGAGCAGTGAGCACCAATTACACCAGCAGCCTCTCTCTGCTGGCTCTGCTGGTTTTTAGTGCTGCTGCCAGATGGCAAAGCCCGGCTCAGGAAAGCTCCCGACCCTGCAGTCGGTGCAGGACTCAGAAACAACTTCCCAGCGAGTGCAGGAGCTCACAGAGCTGCACTGATGGCAGCGTCAGGGATGGGACCAAGGTTAGGCTCCCATTTTCCACCTGCCAGAGCGGATATTGCTCAGCTCAGAGCTCTCACTCCTTTGTGGAGGGATCCCAAACTGGGTTTGTGTGGAATAAACCTGCATTAATTTGCTAAAGAGGCAGATTTACATCCCAGCAGCTCGGGGTCTGGGCACATTCTGCCTCCTCCCTTCTCAGGGCTATTCAGGGGTGGATTTGCACCCATTGTGCTCCAGGCTCTGGGCACAGATGACCTTGAAGCCGAGCCTGGTGTAACATTCTCTTGCTGTGGCAGATTTATGGGTTGGCAGAGAGGGGTGCGTTCAGCGCCTTCCTTCCCTCACACAGGACAGCATCCAATGTTTGTTAGCATCATTAAACTAAAACTGACTTTTCACCTGCTCCCATACCATATGCAGCTGCAAATTTTTAAATTAAACTATGAAGCCATGCATAAATTTACATATATTACAGACTAGCCTCTCCATTTAACATGCAAATGTACTCCAATGTTTCAGAACACCTTCTGTCGCTAATTAATTTGCTGAATTATAATTAGACTAATCCTGCATAATTAATAAGCACAGATTTTTTTTTAATTTCTAAGCAGCTTGATGAGATCATTCACTTCCTTCTATAAACTGCTAAGTAACTGTTAAAAAAAATCTGGAAAGAACATATGTGAAAAGGTATGTTTGATGTCGCATACAAATTCAAACTAGCGGGCAGGCTCCGAGAAAGTCAAGATTAATAGAGGTGTGTGCTTGAAGAGACCGTCAGCACATTATTTCCAGGGGCACGGACCAAGATTTTCTGTGTCTGTTTTATTCCTTTTTTTTTTTTGCTTTTACCCCTCGGACCTTGCAGGATCAGGGAGTGAGGCAGGGCAGGGTGGCAGAACCCCGGGTAGGAGCAAGAGATGCTCTGATCCTCCTCAGCTCTGTCTCTCACCCCTCACCCCGGGCACGCCGGGCGAGGATCAGCTCCTTTGATGGGATTTGGAATTGTTTTCATCCCGGCTGCCAAAACCAACCGGGAGCCTTCTCGAGAAACAATTAAGTGCTATTAGCACTGGCTTCATTCTCTAATGATTAAAATGAAGGGCTCTGCTCTCACGCTGGAGAGCTGGGCTGCAGAGCAGGGCACGTGCCAGAGCTGGGCTGGGCTGGAGGCCACCAAGTGATGCACAAAGAACCCTCGTGCTTCAAACAGGTCCTAAGGTCTCAAATATCTCTCTCCAAAACAACCGTGCAGGGGAAGAGGGAGATCCAAAACATCGCAGGATATTTTGCAAACAAGGATGCCCACAATAATGTGAATAGTCTGTTTACAACCATTGGCTGGAGCCTCACTCCCTGGATTTATTTCCCCACTTTGGGACGTAGCATTTCAGCTCCACTGCTCCTTGTTCTGTCTTCCCTTCAATCCTCCTCAAATTCAGCACCCCCACCATCACCCTGGGTTTGCCTCAGCTGTGAGTAAGCAAAATCTGTGACAAGACCTCCTGATTCCCAACAAAGGAAGCAAGAAAAACATTAATTCCTATCCGAGGAAATTGCTGAACCACTTCAAGTCTTCAAGTGGGGCTTGTCTGCTCCAAACGATGCACGTAACATCCTCACCAGACACTCCTGCCTGACCTTTCTGTTATTTTTCTATTAACTTGGACAAATGCCCTTCTGCAGATAAATACATCATCTAAATTGACCCGGGTTCTGCACAAACAGAAAATATAAAAGCTTCAACAGGACGAATTCCTGGCACTGTGTGCCAACCAAGCCTCTTTCTAGTATTTCCTACTGGACAGTCCACAGGAAATCACTCTTTTTTAAAAACAGAAATCAAACAAAGCAACTTTCTGGCCCAAGGAGGACAGGAAATTATTCTGCTGTGCTGGAACTCATCAGAACCTCCTCAGAGCAGAGAGGTTCTTGTGAATGGCACGTGTCGAGCAAAGGTCTCTCTTCGGGGGAAGAAATATCATCGGGAAATTAAAAATACAGAAAAATCGCACGTTTGGAACCCTGCCCACTCCCAAAGCCCAGCAATACCAGGAGATCACCGTGAGCTGAGGGACTGAACAGGGGACAGCCCTGACAATTCCGGGTTGCAAATTCCCAGACAGCCCCAGCAGATGGGGTTTTCTTAACAGCCCCTGGACACATCACAGGTGACAGAGGATGCTAAAGAGGAACAAAGAAAACCCCTCTCTGCCTCATCCATCTCCATTTCTCACCTTCCAACACCCCAGCTCAGCAGAGAGAAAAGATGTAATGAGTTAAGGAAGAGAAAAAATCAGGATTAGGGGTGTATTTTTGCCCTCCACGTTTCTGCTTGCACTTATTTTTTTTTTTTTTTAAGCCGTGGATGAATTGGCCCAAAGAAATGTAGGTCACATGGCTGAGGCAGAAATAGAAGCTGCATCTCCAGAGCCACGGTGCTGGTACACGAGCAACTCCCTGGAATTCTTTAAAGCGATTCCAGTTTTGTCAGAAGAGGAGATTTTGCAGCCACAGCGCGAGGCCAACCCCAAATATCACCACCCACATCCCTCAGATTTCTGATGCCCAGGGCTTCCCACCATTCCCCAGCTCTTTGGCCGTGGAATCTGCCTCAGCTGAAATGATTTTTCACTTTTTTTGTTGTTTCAGCTCCTGATAAAGATTGTGTGTGCACACGTCTGCCCGTGTATGGAGAGGCAATTCTGCTCTAAAGAGAAAAATTCTGAACTCTGAACCCCAGATTTTCCTAGATTTTAACCTATATTCTCAGAAATCCACCCTTTTTCCAGAGACTTAATATTTTAGACACGTATGCAACATCTCTTTAGGAGGAGCAAGAAAATTCCTTACGTGCTGTAAAAAATTAATAATTTCAAGTGGTCCCACCTTGTCCTGCAATCATTTCATTCATCCCTGGGTACTGGCCTCCAAGTTAAATGAACCTGCTCAGTACCCTTTGAGGTAGCACCTACAGAGACCAAAAAAGCAGCAGGATTTTGGGGTATGACCTCTGGCAAAGGTGAGATATCAGTGATGAAAGCTGATATGTGCAGTCCACTTATCGAGGTTTCCCAGAGCGGAGCAGAGAAAGAGAGAGATGCAGCCAGCAGGATTTCAGGAGCAGGACTCATTTTTCATTATTTAACAGCTCTTTTATAGGATAATTTCCTCATAGTTTAATTGGTCAATTTCCTAACCACCCCTCTGGGTGATTGGTCGAGCTATATTCAAAATATTTTCTCTACTTGTACTAAAAACAATTTGCAGGTGTCCATAGTTTACAGAACTCCACTGAAATCTTTCGTGAGAGACTTTTCTCTCTCACAGGACTACAGAGAAGCAAGAAAATCCTTGCTTAGCAGCCTTTTTTGTATCCACAGATATGGCTTTTTCAGGATGTTAATATGGAGCTGTAGAAAAGGGCAGGAGGTTGTGGGAAGGACCAGGACAAGCTCTAAGAACAGGTTTCGTGCAAGAAGAGCAGCTACAAGTGCCAGGTCTCGGCTCCAAAAAAGCCCAAATATTCCTGAAATACAGCACCAAAGCCACCCTCCTTACAAGTGCTTTAAACTGGGCACCCCGAAATCCCAGCGAGGTAAAATCCACGCCCTTGGGCAGTCCCTCTGCCAGAAACTCGTGGCTGCTGGAAGTTATTTTGCCCTTGGCCAACACTTCATGCTGCAGGGGAAATTGCTTCCCTCCACTCCATCCCTGTCCCTCGTGTGTGCCCGCACACCCACGTGTGTCAGTAAGGACACAATAAAGGGAACTCTGACACCTGCTAGGTTCAGCAGAAAGAGGGAAAAGAGAGGCTTTATTCCCATTTCTTGTACTTTATAGGGTTCTCAATTCCACCAGGGATTGGAGGACTTGGCACTTCCTCCTCAATCCCACTGGAGAAAAAGGATGCTCATCAAACTTTCTCTTATCACAAAAGGAATGAAGAACAGAAAATACAGTTAAATAAACATTGGCCATTATTTACATGAAAGTGTGTGGAAATCTGACTCCAAATATGTAAATTATCAGAAGGCTAAAAACCAGGGTGACACCCACCCGCACCCCAAGTCGTGCAGTGATGTTAACAGCAGGGAAAAATTCTTCCTGACCTTTCCAGTGATCAATTTACACCCTGAAGCACGAGGTGGCTTTCATTCTGGGGTGTGTGTGCCTCACCTATTCCCACTCCTCTGCAGACACAGCAGAGCCTGCTGCTCACCTGAGCCAGCAGAGCTCACGTGTTCAGAGCCAGGTTTGGCAGGAATCCTCCTCCAGGACATGGAATCCTGGAGAGGGAGCTGCTCCTTCAGCACAGGCTTTGTGGGGAAGGTCCCAGCTTTGATTTCCGCCTTGATCACCCCAGGATACCCGTGTGTATATTCACAAAGGGTTTGTGTTCATCTGCAGAGCCTTTCCCTCTGGCTGGAGCCAAGGTGTCCTAGGTTATAGTGTAAGATGGGCCCCAAAAAATATTCTATTACCATTTTTCATGAGCTGGTGAGCCCAGGTGGGGCCGTGCTCCCTGCTCCTCCCTCTGCACTATCTCCTGTCCATGGCCCAGCAGTGCCTTGTGCATGGCTCACACAGAACTCGCTCCTGGGCTCTCTCCTGTTCATGGCCCAGCAGCGCCGTGCCCATGGCTCAGCATCCCACTGGGAGATGTTCCACCCAGGGGCAGGAACCAAGCATTCCCACCTGGGTATGAGCTGAGATCTCCAACACCAGAGCAGCCTCTTCCACTGGGTTCCCAGAGGACAAGAGCTGCACAACCACCACTGGACTTCCCCAGAAGGACCAGACCTTTTTCCTACAAGATCACCACTCCAACAGAGCCACTCCAAAGAGAACTGCAGCTCTCCCCTGCCCGGACTGCTACCACCCCCCTGCCCGGCAGGTGCCAGCTCAGACCCTGACTCTGCCAGCTTAAACCAGGGTTTCTGTATTAGTGCTTTGTTATATATCTATATTTTTTTTTTTAGTAAAAGAACTGTTATTCCTATTCCCCATATCTTTGCCTGAAAGCCCCTTAATTTAAAAATGATAATAATTTGGAGGGAGGGGAGTGGCATTTTTCCCATTCCAAGGGAGGCTCCTGCCCTCCTTGAGCAGACACCTGTCCTTCAAACCAAGACACAAGGGCATCCCCTGGGCTGCCAGGAGAGACCCTCAGCTAACGCTTGGTAATTCCAGCTCCTGACCTCCCACCCACTGAAAGTGCAAATGCACTTTTTTTTGCACCAAATGCGAAAATATCCCATTCCTGGGCCTCTTTCCATGGTGGTCACAGACCTGGCTTTGGACTCAAAATGCCCAAAGGGGGCCACGAGGGTGGGGAAGGGTCTGGAGGGGCCACAGGAGGAGCAGCTGAGGGCACTTGGGTTGTTCAGCTGGAGGAGGCTGAGGAGGGGCTCACTGGGGTCTGCAGCTTCTCTCTGCTCTCTGGGACAGGGATAGGACCCAGGGAAGGGCTGGGGCTGGGCCAGGGGGATTTAGGTCGGATTTCAGGGATGGGTTCTTCCCCCAGAGGGTGCTGGGGCACTGAACAGGGAATGGGCACGGCCCCGAGGCTGCCAGAGCTCCAGGAGCGTTGGGACAGCGCTGCCAGGGATGCCCAGGGTGGGATTTTGGGGTGTCTGGGCAGGGCTGGGAGCTGGATCAATGATCCTGGTGGGCCCCTTCAGCTCAGGAGATTCTGTGATTCTGCATCTCCTCAAGGGGAATTGCAGGAGGCCGAGCACTGTGGGCAGCTTGGGACAAGTCAAGTGACCAAACTTTCTATCCCCACCCAGTTTCTGATCACACAGCTCCATCCAGTGATGAACAAAGACCCCAAGTCCCCAGCAGCCTCCCAAAATCACCAAGAGCCCACCCAGAGCCGGTCATTCCCACACGGGGTTGGTTGGGGTTGGTTTTAATTCCATTAAGGGGAGACTTCTGAAGGCTCTGCTTTATGACCAGACTAATGAGCTCATGTGAGGGCTCCAGATGTTTCCAAACACATCCTGCCCTCATTTCAAATCCTGATGTTCCTCCCCAGTTTGAGGAGATCCCAAGGATCGACGTGGGCGCTGAAGGAGGGGCTGCAAAAACCAGAGCTGAGGCTCTGTCAGGAGTCTGGCAGTGACAAAGCTGGACACAAACCCACACTTCACAGAGCTTGAAAGACTTCCCAGGGAGAAAATCCAACCCACTTTACCTCTTGGAGATGTCCAGCATATTTCTGTGCACAGGCACTGCATGTTTTATGTGCAGGCACACACACATCCACGAGAGCACAGACTGCCAGCCCACAGTTGGCTTCTTGATGGGAAAATCTCCTGTTTGGATGCCTTGAATAGCAAGGAACCCTTCCAGATGCATCACCACGACGTGCTCTCCACTGAAAAGAGGTCTCTTGGCAGCTCCCAGCTTTAGGACTTCCTGCCCATGTCCCTGGTGCACCGAGAGCCTGATGCGTGCAGTGAATTTGGGATTTGTTTTTTCCCTTCCCAAGTTCCACCGCAGCCATAATTCCTGGAGAAAAGTTTTCGAGTGCCTGCGACATTTGCTGGATGTTTTCTTCGTTTATTTAATCCAGATGTTTACGTTTTAAATAATTGAGAAGCTGCTATGGCAAATAGACATCAAGGAAGGCTAATGGGAGTCGTGCTGGGGTTAGGGAGAGCTTGTAGGATGAGACTCGGGATAAGGACTCGGTCCCTGCAGTGTCAGGACAGCTTAGGGGAAGGAAGGAGTGCAGCTTGTTGGAAAACATTAAATCAGTGCAGTCCCTGACGCTCAGAGAGGTGCTGAGCAAGGTTGGACACAAACTGCACGGAACTCGGAAGGAAAAATAAATCCTGAGCTTTGCCATTGTAAAAGTTTCTGTTCCTTCACATGGTTTGGGTAAAAAAATAAATTTTAAAAAGGAATTATTTCCATTTCTCCACTTTGTAGACCCTCTCACCAAGCTGATCTAACAGCAAGGGTGGTTTCTGAGGCTCCCAAATGAGATGCTGCAGTTGTTGCTTGACTTAAGCCTGAGTAGGGTTGCTTTGATTTCAGGTTTCAGGACTGACAGGGAAATTTTCAGTTTGAGGGAACGTGGGCTCTACTCGAACACGGGAAATTTACCATCCTAATTTTTGCCTCCATTGTTAAACTCTCACTTTGTTTTAATTTGAACCTCCTAAAAACCAGCTTTAACCTCACTGAAGTCAAGTCAGCTTAAGAGGAAATAACACAACGTGCAGGCCTGCAGTAGCTTTGATACACTGATTTTTAAAAATCACTTCTGAAACCCCAGTGCTGTAACTGAGAATGGTGATGGCCTTGATGGCTGAACTTTCCACTATTTCCTACAGGCTTTTTCCCCTGATTTTCTCAAATACTCTCAGCCACGTAAAGTCACACAGAAATTGTTAAGTTAAAATGTTTTGGAGCAGCTAAAGGCTTTTCTCCATGAAATCAGCTCCTGTCTGTTCCCTCCCCACTCCACTGCACAACTCAGTTTTCCCCCAGTGTGCAGAAAGATTTCAGTGACTCCACACCATGATGTAATCCCTTGTAAAGGCTCCTTTGGAGCTCTCAGGAAGTATCTCCTGGAGCATCTGTGGAACAGCAATTTTACAGGAGCTGTGGCCCACTGGGCCCAAAATCCAGCTTAAAAGGAACCAGCAGGAGAGGGGGAAACGCTCCATTAAAGACCAGAAGATTTTCAAAGGTGGTTTTTGCTACCAAGAAAATTACCTCAGCAAAGTTTCTTTATGTGTGGAATTCCAGCTCTGGTGACAGCTGGGAACTCAAACAGCCCCAAAACCCCAGCTGGAGCTGGGTTTGCATGGGGAGTGCCAGGAGATGCTCCTGAGGTGTCTCTGTAGGAAACTGTGCATCATTTTTAGTAGGACAATCACAGCAACGTTCTCCTTGGGAGATCCTACAGCCAAAAATTCATTTCAATACAGAGATTTAAGGTTAAGTGACTTTACAGACATCAATTTTGGCTAAATGTGTTTTCCTGGGGAGGCAGAACCAAAACCTGACATCTCTTTCTAGAAGATGAGGATTCACTACAGGTGAACTGAAAGATTTGCACATCCTAATTTATGTCCTACGAGGATGTGCCACTGCTCTGAGGCTTTTGGGGTTTAAATATACTGATCACACCCCTAAGGAATCATCAAACCATGGAAGGTCAAGGCAGAAACTCTGCTCTTCGCCAGGACACTTAAAAATTTTTAGACAATTAATCAGTTCCTCTAATAACAGATCCCAAATCCCTCCCTTCTCCATTTCTCTTTTTCCTCTCTACCTTCCACCAAAAAAAAATTATTGAACAGTTTCAGTCTAAATTTTGGTTCTGTAATAATTCAGTGAATGCCAACATAATTTTTTGTTGCTTAATTAGATTACCAATTTGGAGGACAGTTTAGGAAAACATTCACTCTAATTCTTGAAATGAGGCATTAGAAACCATTTAATCTGTCCTACATAATTGCTTTGTACTTACCCATTAGCAAGTAAAATATTAGGGGAGAAGTGTCTTTTGCACACAACAGAGCGTTTCTTTCTAATAAAATAAAATAAAACCCTGCTCATTTTCTCTCCTTGTTGAGTAAGCTCATATTCCTGAGCACCTGAGCAAAAATAATCGGGCAGTTATTGTGCTTGTCACTGCTTGTGCTGGAGCTTAGAGAAGGACAAAACTCTGGGAAAAGGTGAAATTGTTTTTCTAAGGGGCTTTTCCTCTCCCGTTCCCTGCCGTGGTTTGGTTTGGGTCCCCGTGGCTGCCACTGCCTGGGCTGGGGACTTGTGTGATGCCTTAGGTTTTAATTTCTATATTTTTCAAATCCTGTACTGCCCAGTGTGTAACTCTGAAGTTCCTTGTAGCTCGTGAGCTGCTCTCTTAGGCCAGACAGACACAACAAAGCCTCTCTGAGCTGTTCAAGGACACTCGGGCTGGCCTAGGCCCAAAGGTGTAAACTGGGACCATGAGAGAGGTGGAGAAATTGAAGAGAGCTGAAGTTTTAATTGGTGAATTTATGCTGATGTGCAAATGGACCAAACCTATAACAGTGTGAGGAACTCGTGACTCGGGGTCCATCTTGGGGTCCATTCTATGGAAGCAGCCTCTGGCTCCCCAGGGTGTGCCTTGAAGGCCTTCAAATAAATCCCTGCCTTTATTCCCTTATTCCTGTCTGCTCTCTGTTTCTGGGTGGTTGGGGGAAGGCATCAGTGAACATCTCTCCCTCTCAGTGGCAGGAATGATTTTTACTAAAAGACTCTCCAAGACCCTTAAAGAGGGACCAGGGCCTGGCGGTCCCAGCAGTTATAAAAGGAGCAGGAGACAGAGCAGTTCCTTTCCTGAGCCTCTGAGGATCCAGCAAGGAGGGGAAGTCGGTTCCAAAGCCTTGCTTGGATCCAGGAGAGATTTTGTGTCACCAGTGACTGCTCCCACCTCGGAGCGTCGGCAGCTGGAACCAGAAGTGGGAGGTGAAGCTGACAATAAGAAATGACTCAAAACCAGAACTCTCCTGGTTAATAAACCCTCCTGCTTTCTCAGAAGCAATCCTCCCACCTCGAGCATTTTGTTCCTTTTCTGGGTGGGAGGGTGATTTCCATTCTCCTGCAGCATCCTGTGGGGAGCTCCCTGCTCGGGCTAAATGACTGGCTAAATGTTTCAAACTCTGCCTGTCACATCCTTGGTGTGGATCTACCCACTCTATTGCCATCCCCAGTGGCTTCAGTTTTGGTTCTGTCGTAGCTGTGTACAAGAACAAATCCTGCTCTGACAAACACCACCACTCCAGCTCCATTTCTTACTGAAAGTTAGCAGGAATTCTTTGATGATTAAGATTTAATTTCTACTGCAGCCAGCACTGTACCTGCAAACTCCATGCCCAGCACACACATGATCCCCCCCAAACTTCGCTCTGCATTGCATTATCCCCATTAATCACAGCAAAATCATGGATCTGACCATGGAACAGCAGCAGACAGAAGGAGATAGAACGGCATTTGTGATTCAGGGACCCTGTAACAGGAACTTTTGGACAGCTTTTTGGTGAAGCCCTACCCAGACTTGAGTGGTCCAGCAGTCCTCAGAACTTCCCTGGGGACAAAGTTTGTGCTGTTTTTACCCTTCCATGTGAGTTTCATGGACAAAGAGCTGCTGCCCACTGAGAGCCACCAGCCTTCCCTCTTTGGCCGGGTTGTGCCTTGGGAAGGCTGCAGAGAACCTGACTGCAACAAACGGTGGAGAATGCGGGCAAAGTCTAGAGATCATCCCTGGAGAGAGTGCAGAGAGGAACAGCAGAGAATTCTGAAGATCCACAAGAATTCAGTGAGTGAAATTCTCTGGGTCTCTCTCCTTGCCTTTGTTCTGCTGTTCTCTCCTAACTGTGGAGGAACTGTGGATATCTATCATGGCTATCCAAGCCACAAAGGGAAATCCATCTAAATATTGAAAAAATCCTTGAACAGCAATACGTAAATTGTAGCTTTACTCAGGCTCAAAAAGAACTAAAACATTTCCTTGACTGGTTGTTTCAAAACTTTTTAAATGTTTCTTGGGACTTAATTCACGACTTTTGGGAGGATGTTTGGACAGAGTGCTCTCTTCGGGAAGGTTGCAATCCTGACTGCAACAAAGCTGGACTGCTGAGCAGACAGAAAATGATCCTACAGTGGGGGAAGAACGAGATAAAACTTGGGCCAAAGGAACTTGAAAAGTGGCAGGTAACAACCATCGAGTTCACTACAGATCAAGAACTGCCTCCTCGGGGGTGAAATCTGCCAGCCTGCAGAATACCCCTGATTAAAGCACACCAGTAAATGCATGGGATGGCATTTGGGGGGGTTTTTAGGTCCTGTGACAGGCTGTACACACCTGAGTGAGACTCTGGAGACGGCTCACACCAGCACTGAGCCACACTCTGCTTGCCACTGCTCATCGGGAGGGCAGCGAGCTCAGAGCTTCACTTTACAGTTCAGGCTCAAGACCTGGGGAAGTTGGGCTTCCAGAGAGCTCTGCGTCTTTAAAATCTCAAAAAAATAAACTGGTGCAGTCCTTGGCATCCCCAAACATCCTCATGTGCCTCCGAGCTCAGCAGAGTCTGGCCCAGGTCTGCACAAGTGCCCAGGGATTCTCTATCAGCTGCCCACTTTGAGACATCTTCAGACGATTACACATTTCACCAAGGACTGCTCACCAGCCTCTTTAATGTCTTAAATCTAAAATCCAACATTTCCAGATGTTTTTACCCCATATTTTGGGGGCTGTCACCAGAAGGGTTTTGTTTATTTACTCAAAGACACCGACTTTTGGTGTGTCTGCACATGCAGAGGGGCTCAGAGGGGCGAGAGGCATAAATCACCCCAAACTGCTGCTGGAATAAACGCGGACAAATGAATAAAATTTGTCACCAGCCTAATATCACCATCAACGTTTTGTCTGGCTACATTCCTTCCAATTTGAAAACAGTTCAATACCTCTTTTACCTTCAAGTAGCAGCACTTAATAAACGGTGATGGATGCTTTTTATTCCCTTTCCCCCCCTCCTTCCTCCCAGTCCTGTGTCTTTTACGAGGGGGTTGTTTAGCTTGGGGGAGATGTAGATCCTCCATCCCTCTTGCATTGACATGCATCCCTCAAGGAATGACGACCATATTTAATTCATAACCCCCGTTGGCTACACAAACATACAACTTCCCATCAATTAGGCAACACAGAGATGCTGTTAAAAATCAATGAGCTTATTATTAAATATATTTTCTTTTCATGTTACAATAATAGTTATTGCTGCTCCATTGTTAGGGCTGTGATATCAGCTGGTTAAGCAGCTCTGGAAAAAAAAAAAAGGGGTTGATTGCTTTTTGATCAGCTGGGGTGACATCAGAGAGTGTCAGGACACGGTGTGACACAGACACCGGCGGGTGAAGGTGATAAAAAGTGACCAGATAGATGTTTCTTGAATAAAATCATCTGCTGTGAGTGGAACACAACAGAGGCTGAGTGCTCACCTGATTTTCCCAGCTGTACACAGACCCCTGTGTCAGCACCAGGCACTGAGCACCCACCACAGCCCTTCCAAGCTGGGCTGGTATTTGTGTTCTCACTGTGCCGTGTTTATCAGGAATTATTGGGATATTTTGACACATGCCACTACTGAGGGAGCTCCCTGCCTGCAACAGAGATGTGAAGTCTGTGCCAGCTCATGCAAAGGTTAAAAAAAATTACACACACACACACACATAAAAAAAACCCCACAGTGCACAGATTTTGGCAAGTGCATCAGATGCTGTCTGGCCACAGCTGATCTGAAGCGAGTCCCCTGTAATTATGGGAGAAGGTGGAACAGGTTTCCTGCTAATTGGAAAATTCTGCAAATGGCACCACTGAAGTAAATTGACAGTCGTTAGAGTATTAGCAAAATGAGGGAACTGATTAGGGAAAAGCTCAGATGTGGATTTTCTGGTTTGGAGGGGCTTTTTGGTTTTAAATAGTGCCTGGATCTACCAACAAATTGATAATAAAAGCTGAACTGAATAATAACAGCTGTTATTTGACCTGGATGCAAATAGTTTTGTGCAAATATGCCTTCATACACATATAGGTACTATACACACATTTATTAAGTGTACAAACACATCATTCCTGTCACTCCTCTCACACTGAGACAAATACACAGAATGTTTGCTGACTTTTTTTTTTTAGAAAATATCTCTTTTTCCCAAATATTTGCACCTAGTAGGGGAGCAAAGCTGTGTTTCAGAACACCAGGAAGAAGAGGCACATTCTAATGAAACCATAACCACTTCATGCTCCAAACAAATCTTACAAGGGAATTGTTTACATCCTTAAATCTTTACGCGGTTTGTTCTGAGGGGAAGCCAAATTTTCTGTTGTAAATGTGGTCTTGATTGGCTGCTGGGGAGAATTCCAGCAGCAGCTTCTCTCTGTGTTGGAGTTGGAGCTGCACAGGAAGCTCGAGGTGGGATTTGGCCAGGACTTGGCCGTCCATCAACGCCCTTGGGGTTTGAATTCCTGGTTCTCCACCACCAGGAGCAAGGGGAAGGCAGGAGTGAGGGGGAAACGAGACATTCTGGTGAGAGACACTCCTACAAACCCCACCAAACCCACCCCTCTGGAACTTCACCAGGAGTCTCCTGTTCCTCTCCCTGCAATCCTGGTTTTAGCCTCAAAGTGATCTCCAGGGCCTGGTCCTGCTCTGAGTTTTTTGGGAGCTCTGCCTCTCCTTGCTAAGGACCTGTGCTGGCCTGGGATGGTCCCTGTGGTCACTGAGAGCCCTCATTTCTCAGAATCCCAGACAGGTTTGGGTGGGAAGGACCTTGAAGATCATCTCCTCCAGCCCACGTTCCCTACCAGCTCCACAAAAAGATGCTCAGCTGGCCACTGGCTTTGAGGGAGGGAGGATGGTTCTGGATTTTTTCCCTTTAAACAAGCCCAGGCATTTACCCCCTTCTTGGAAAGAATTTCAAAAGGCACTAATATCACCTAGCCTGAGATTCCTAAAAGAAATTCCTCTAAAATCCTTCCAATTTAAATTTCATTTTAATTTTAAAATGAGATGCTATCAGTAGATTTGCAATATTTTTTTAAACAATCCAGTGGAATTATGGAACAAAACCACAACTGACTGTGAAATCCTATAGACAATCCAATAAAACTTCACATTGTTGTTCCAATAAGATTTTTCCTCGTAACATCCACCTCAGAAATTTTTATTAACCCAAACCAATGCAGACTATGCATTTCTGCTACGAGTTTGAGATTACTTTATTCATCCCAGTGATGCTATAAACCTAATAAAAACTCCAGCCTGGAAGATTACACCCCAGGAAGAACCAAAATAACCACAGAGTATTCTCCGTGCCTAACGCAGTCTAACCTTGAATTGATTTGAAGTGTAACATTTTCAGACTTCAGAGATTTCTCTTTAATGCAGCTCTTCTTCCTGTTCCTTAAACATTTGTAACGTTTTATTTCCTTCTGTGTAATTTTTAGTGTAGGTTTGGTGTCTCTTATTGCACTCCACTGCTTGGGGGGTTGTTCTTCTACCTGTGTGTCACCCAATAGCAGAAATATTTATACCTAACACACAAATTAAAACAATAAAACGCAGCCAGAATTGAACAAAGAATGAGGATTTATAGGCCAGATCCAGAGTTAATTTAAATAACCATGTGTTTGGGCTTGGGGAAACTCAGCTGGACCTCCAGCCTGAGACACGATGGTTTATAGAGCAATTCCAACAGAATAATATCAGTTTATATCCTGTTCAAATGCTGCAGGACTTCTGTGGCACGATTTTTCTCTTTTTTTCAGTGCATTTTTGCTTGATCTGATTAGCAGAGAACCTCCTGTTTGCATTTCAGGCATCCCCGTTTATTTTCACACATTTATTTAAACAAATCAGGCACTCCAAACTCTGCCAGCTCTGGTCTCCTCGTGGTGCTCCCTGAGTGAGGGGAGCAATTCCCAGCCCCTGGTGCTGCTCTGGCCACCTCAGCATCCCAGACCCTGCCCCGGAGCCAATTCCAATCAAAGGGCTCATCCTCATCAGCTGTTACAGATTTTGGATCAGGTTTTTGGCTGCCAAAATCCAGTGAAATATTTTCCACAGGAGCAAATCTGGAAAACCAAGGCACAGGGGAAGAACACAGGATTCCCTTTTAAAAATACCGGAGAAAGGACAGGAATAAAGAGGTTTCACGGCTCAGTACATGATTTTCCTTCCTGCTACTGTGGATGCTGAATGTTCTGTCCCAGTTTCCAGCCCTCTCAGAAGGAATTCTCAGTAGAGAGACACAAAGATCTTCAAGCCATTTGTTGTCAGTCCTAGGGTAGGTGGGATTTGACAGCTTTTAGAGGAGTAACCAGACTCCTCTCCACACAAACCAGGTTTTTCTCTCCCACCTTTGCGATTTTTTTTTGCTCCGTTTTCCATTTTTGGTGTTCTCCCTTTCCTAGTTTTCATTCATCCTGACAGTGAAACAAAAGAAGGGAGGAGGGGGAGAAAGGAAGAGGAGGAGGAGAAATCCTACCCCAAATTTAAAAAAAATTAAAAAAAAAATTTAAAAAGTCAATCCAGGCGTTTTGTGCCAAATACAGTTAAAGGTGGTTGGGGAGAGAGAGAAAAAAAAAGAAAAAAAAAATCAAGTCACTCTCAATCAAGTGTCACACCTTTAAATAGTGGTTAAATCTTTGCATTATGCAGCTCATCCCTTTTACAACACGGGGTTCCCGTGGAGAATTCCCTGTTTACACTGGGAATTCCTCCAGGAGAGCATCAATAAAGCCGAACAGATGTCGGGGTGGGATGCCAGCGGCGGTGGCTGTTGTCGGGGCGGCGGGGAGCGGCTCGGGGACAATGAGCGGCGGCAGCTGCCGCGCCGAGCCCCGGTGCGGGCCGGGGGCCGCGGGCGGGGCCAGCCCACCCCCTTTGTCCGGGCACCTCGCCCCCCTCGCCGGGCGCTGACAGCGCTGACACGGGCACGTCCCGGCCGGCAGAAAGGCGATTTGTCCGGCTCCTGCACAGGCACCCGTGCCCTGACCTCCCCTGCTCGCCAGGGGCTGCGGGCCTGGCAGGGGGAGAAGGGGAAACCTGGAGAGGAGGGGGGAAATAAATCAAACACAATGAAAGAAAGCCACCCTCAACCTCACGGGGATGGTTTGGTGCTGCAGTTTGTGTCCGGTTTGGTGATGGACTTTGTGTCTCACTTGGTGATGGACTTTGTGTCCAATTTGGTGATGAAATTTGTGTCTCCTTTGGTGCTGCACTTTTTGTCTGATTTGGTGATACAATTTCTGTTTCATTTGATGATACAATTTGTGTGTCATTATTGATGCACTCAGTGCCCAAGGCCGTGATTCACTCTGCGGCCGAAGTGAGGATGGAGATGCCCTGCTTGTAATTAAAAGTGGGACTGGTGAAATTCAACTCACAGGAAAAATACCTAGCATGCGAAATACTTCTCAAAGGTGGGTCCACACGTTTGAGAATTTGATTCAAGTGCCTGAATCAAATTTTGGGTTGTAATGAACGCATTAAAAAAAAAAAAAAAGAAAGTTGTCATTCTCTAAAAAAACCCAAGAATCATACTAAGTGTCAGGAATAAATGACAATATTTACAAGCTGAGCTCTATTTTGACTGCAAATTTCATTACAACGTTAACTAAAAGCCTGTAATAATACTGTTATGAATAAGCTTATACAGGATTTGAACCTCAGCGTGACTTTGTATTCAGATCTCCCAAAAGCTTAAATGGTTCAAAAAATAAAGAACTACATAATAACGTAAAAGCATAAAAATAATAGAGAAATAAGGAGAAAGAAATCAGAAAGCAGGAGGTGGTTGTGTGGTAGACAAGCAGGTGCTGTACTGGGGGCCCTTCCCTCAAAACTGCTTAGTTGGGTATATTTGAAGATCCATAATGGAATTTTGACAAAGTCTTTATCCTTACTCTCCGGAAATAATAACAAGAAAACAAGGCCAATTTGGATAACTTTTCCCCTTTACAAAGAACTTATTGTAGTATCCTCCCCCTCAATTAATATTTAGAAGACGTTTTATTAATCTCCACTCAAAACCTAAAGCTGCCCAAACGAAAGCTTAGCTCTGACCACCTCTCAAATTGCCATTTCCCTGCAAACAATAAATACAGCCCAGAACTGAAAACGGGTTCATTTTAAGGAGTGCAGGAGTGAAAACAACCCCCGAGTGGTGATTTTTGGGTGGCACAGGAACCCCTCAGGTCGGGAGCTGCACCCGGAGCTTCCCAGCCGGCAGAATTCCCTCCTCGGGTACCACCGAGATCCGGCCGGGATGCTCCGGACGGGAATTCCGCGGGATGGGAAACTCACTGCGGGAGGGAGCAGCACCGCAGGGAGCGCCGGCCGGGCTGAAATGAAGTTTTCACCGAAATAAAATGAAGTTTCCACCGAAATAAAATGACGTTTTCACCGAAATAAAACGATCTGAGCTGAGAGTTTCCCATCATCTTTTGTCTCTACCGACATCCCGGCTGGGAAAGGGAGGGGTTTGAGCAAACAGCATCTCCAGTTTTACCGGGAATGGGAGCCTGAGCCCGCACCCGAAGGGATTTAGGGATGTTCCAGCCTGGCCTCTGCAAGGAGCAGAGTCAAACCTTAGAATTTTCCCCGCTCCAAATTCCTTCTTTATTTTCAGAAGTTCGAAAAACAAACCCACGCGCACAGAGTTTGTAATTTTTCTCTGATTAAATGCTTGCAAAATAAAAGAGGAATCTCGCTTTTAAAAAATCTTTATGTGCTTCAGAGGTTCAGTGTTTGGGGGTTTTTTCCCGTTTTGACAATTAGAAATTATTTTTGGCTGCTCTGTAGCTAGCAAAGGTTAATTGGGCTTGCTGCTGTAAAATACTGAATTCTGATCACTTGATTAATGAGGTGTCAGAAGCCACAAGTAACCAACACTTTTTTGAAGGGAAAACACTGAAATAAAATGTAGTTTTAAAGATTTTATGTTTCTCCCACTTCTCTTCCCACCCTAGAACAAGCAGCTGTTCCAAAGGCAGTTGAGTTTTCAGTCAAAAAAATAGAATATAATAAAAAATAATCAATACTCCAGTAGAGATTGGAGTAGCCACAAAATTTGGGGGGGTGTAACCCCTTTAATCATGACTATGAAGTGAGATTTTTGGGCCAGGTAAAGTGATGGAGCCTCACAGGAGCTGCCTAAATTCCCTACCTGCTTCCTTCCCTCCTATTCCCACCACCCATAACAGCACAGAACACGCAGATTTGGACAAACCCTCAGCTAAAAAAAACCCCATTTTCATCTGGAGGATTTCTACAGCCTCCATGCAATTTTAGGGCACAGAAGTTTCACCTACATTCGTCTTATGGCTACAGTGAAGGAAAAAACCCCAACCCCCCGTGGTAAATCGAGTTCTGCTCCCGTCTGACTCCGCTCAGAGCAGATTTATCCCTCCCTGGCTGTGCTGTAAATGCACTTTGTCACCACAAACCCCCGGATATTCTGTTCAGAAGTGTCCTTCAGGCACGTCACAACAGCTGGGCACCGGGGGCTGGACATTAAATAATCCTGCAGTTACATTGAACAGTGGGGAGTTCACACTTCTCAGCCACTCCCAGCTCTAGAGCAGATGTGGGCCAGCCCCAGGCGGGGGCTCCGAGGAGGATCTGGGTGGGAATTTCACCTCCAGGTGATGGAGGGGCTCCCCCTGTTCTGTCCCCCCCTCCCAAGACCCTGCTTTATTATGGAAATAAATAAATAAATGAATGAATGAATAAAATAAAATAAAAT
>VYXC01006607.1:165971-182456 GCA_013397175.1 Platysteira castanea
AATAAAATAAAAAATATAAAAACAGGCCCTGCAACTTTGGGAGCAGCAAGAGCAGAGCTGGGAAGGGAGGGGGGCCAGGGGGGCCGCTCGGAATTCGGAGGACTCTGTGGCTCGGAATATTTTTGAGAGGGGTGGGCTGGAGAGAGAGGGGGCCCAGGGATTTACTGACAGGAGAATTTTTGACAGTTGATGGACAGATGAATTCCGTCATGGAAGCGTTAGTCGAAAGCAGCAAGGCCAGATGGAAACTCACAGCTTGTCTTTAATATTAATTTTCTCCCCCCCTCCTCTGCTTTTTTTTTTCTTTTGCAGGAGATCAGAATTCCCTAATTCCCTAAAATGTTTCAATGCATCTTGAGGTATTATTTTTCCAGTGCCTTTACCCACCTACTCTTAATAAGAAGTGCTCCTTTGTGTTAATGTTATTTTTTTTTTCCGCTTTCCTCTCTGCTTATTCCCCTGCCCGCCCAAGAGTCAAAAGAAATCAAGGAGAAAGAAAAATAAATAAATCAGTTTAGCTACACGGCTGTTAAAAAGTCTGGCTGGCTTAAAATACACCGAGATGCCTCCTATCTTAACCTTGGGCAGGATTTTAAAGATACGGATGAAGCTTGGTGAGTTTTAGCTGAAAAGAACCAAATGAATCCCTGAAAGAAATGAAAATTCGGAAGGAAGCCCTAATGACATCATCTGGTTTTTAACAGAGGAAAAAGCCACAGGAGTGGGAGTGTGGCTGTGTCACCGTCCAGAGATGGTTTTTCAGCAGTCACACAGAAAAAAGTCTCTTGATTAGAAAAATTGGATATGACAGAGAATCAAATATGAGCCAAAAGAAGAAAAAAAAGTCACACATTTCTAGATTTTTCGTCCGTATTTGTTCACAAGCTTGACTGTCAGAAACATCTCTCTTAAAATCAAAATTGACTCCCACCATCCCACAGTGGCCCTGCAAAAAACCCAGGAAATAGAATATTTGAACAGCTTCATTTCCCTAATATATACTTGTGAAACTGATGTAAATAGACAATGATGGTTGTACTGAAAAAAAATTTATGCCACCATCCTCCTTTTCAGAAGTCCTATATTCAGTTGGGAATAAACCATATGGTTCTATCATAATTCAGCACGTAGGATCCTATGGATATTTACTCAGTAGGATTCCAAGAGGGAAGAAATAAATATTTTTTCCAGCTACTACTCTGATGAATTAAATCACGTTGATGCGAGATTTAAAGATACCCTCACAGAAGTGTCAAAACACTTGGAGAAAGGAGCTTTTTGTTCAAAAAACTCGCAGAACTCATATTTAGCATTCCTGACAAAAGGATGCTCGTCCCAGCTCGGTTCAGAGGGATTCTCTGGAAGTGTTGCTCCAACCTTGCTGCACATTAACAGGCTCCAAGATCAGCATTTCACATCGAAATTAGAACATATGCACATCCTGTATATTTGTTTTCCTCTCCATCTTGGTTATGTGCAAACATTTGCCATGCAGGATGATTGACGTGCAGCACGCCGCCCTTTTGTAATTGCAGTAATTAAACATTTGGCCAAACTGCTGAGAGCAGGGGGATGTGATGGAGCTGCACTTTGGGGGAAGAACCAAATCCCCCCTTCCTGCTGCAGGCAGGCTCCTTCCCAGGGCTCTGCTTGGGGCACTAAAGGTTTGCACAGAACTTTGGCCTCAGAGCTGCCCTGCAGCGGGAATTGCAGTTTTTGCCATCCAAAATTTGGGAGATGTGCGAGGACCACGCAGAGACAAGGCTTGGAGCAATTATTCCAGTTTTAATGTGAGCCCCGTGCCCGGCCAAGCACGGCTGCTTTAACACCCAACCCGCAGATATTTCACCAGGCACTGAGATCTCTGCATTTCTGCTGGACCCTCCTGGGAAGGAGCTCCACGATTCCTTCACTCCAGCACAGTCCTGCCCTCCCTGGGAACTCAAGGGCTGCAAACCCCCACCAGCTCAGGCTGCGAATCGAGGGGAACAAAACAAGCTCCGAACGAAAAACACCAGGATCCAAACTGGATCCAACCCAAGGAGCAGCTCAGACTGCAATCTCCCATCCCAACGCCCATGCCTGTGAATCTGGAAATGGATCCAAACCTTGTGGCTCAGACACGTCCTTATTCACAGCTGCAGTTTGCACATCGTTTCGGCACAAAAACAGCCCCATTAGCCACCCCCGCAGGTCAGGAAGTCCTCTCAACCTTATTTACCAATCTGCTCCTATTNGCTGAGATCAGTTTTGTCAGTCAGGGTCGCACACATCCTGGATAACAGAGCAGAATCTGAGCTGGGGAAACATTTCTGGTTCTGGTGGATGAGAAAACCTCTCAGTCACTGCTGTAGATCCCACCCAGCACTCCCTGACAAATTACCAGGCTGATTCTTGACAAACACTGCTTGGCAGCAAAGGGGTTTTTATTGTAAAAGCCGTGATTGGGAAGAGGTGTCTGACTCATCTCTGGTGTGGGATCGAGTCTGTGGAAGGGGATGAGTCAGGAGCTCAGTGGAGCAGGGATTTTAGGTGGGGAACACAACCCAAGCTCCTCACAGAGGGCACAGCAGCCCGTGGGCACTGAGGAGAGGATTCCCAGAAGAGATGGCAGTGCCACGTCCCACCCCACACCATCCCCTGCCAGCACCAATCAGGGGTGGATTTCTCCAAGCCTGTTCAAAGACTATTCCTCTCTCGTTTTTTATTTTTCCTCTCAATAAATTGCTGCTTCTCCTCACTGTCCATCCCCTGCCCTTGACCTGCTCTCCTGTGTAGGGCGTGGACAGAGCTCACAGGGGTGGAAAAGGCTGGGTGGAGCTGTGGAATCATCAAATATCCTGAGCTGGAAGGGTCACCAAAATCCTGCACAGGACACCCCAACAGCCCCACCACGTTCCGTGTGGATGGGAAGAGATGGGAAGGCAGCTGCCTGTCTGCCCAGCATCAACTTTGGTATTCATGGGCTGAAGTTTTGGTGGAGCTGGGAAGGGTTTGGTGCTCTCCTGAGGAATTATTTTTGCCCTCACGTGACAGCTCCTGCCTGCCTGACTGCTGACCCCAACCCCCGGGCTGGCTGCTTCTCCACTTTTGCAACTCCAGATCTTTGCAGTGAGCTTGAAATGACCCAGTTGAGTTTGGGCAGCTGCCAGGCTGAGCTTTCTGTGTGTGATGGGATTCCCAGTTACCCTGAATCAGTCACTGGTTTGGTGGGTGCCCAGCTCTGGGCACATCCCACTTTCCTGCTTTAAATCTACCCGGGAGATTGCTGCCCACAGGATAAATGGGACATGGAGGGCCTCACCTCTAATGAAGGTTCTGGGGAGTTTTATTTTATTAACAATGGAAGGAGGTCAAAATTCCCAAGCCCTGCTTTAAGGCACATGTAAAATTCTTAAAATCCTGTATTTTGTGTGAGATGGGAGACTGACAGGGTGATGCCTGGAGAATGGGCCTGTGGCTCTCCTGGAAAACACTTGTGGGGTGCCACGTGCCAAATACCATAATTTTTAGGTTATCATTTGAGTGGTTATTGTTATTAGCAGCAGGAATGGGCCTTCAGATGCAGTTTTTCAAAGCATTTGATAAACAGCCACCAAACATCAACCCTCTAGGAATCTCTTGTTTCCCACCTGTTTGGGTCTTGCTTTGTTGAGTTTTTCTCTTGCCTTTCTTTCCCCGTGATGTTTCTATCCTTCAAGATCATCTCACCAGCCCCAGCCTCAGGGTTTGAGGGGCTTTAAGCATTCATTTTACATCTTCTGGCACCTCTGCCTTGTGTTCACCCAGGGTTTTGCCATTTGTGATCCTCTAGGATTTCTCCTGAGCTACTTTCATCTGGTCCAGATTTTAATCCAGGACCAGGATCCAACCCTAGCACAGAATCCTGACGTGCCCAAGGCCAGGTTGGAGCAGCCTGGGACAGTGGGAGGTGTCCCTGCCATGGCAGGGGTGGCACTGGGTGGGATTTGAGGTCCCTTTCACCCCAAACCACTCCAGGATTCCATGGGGACACATTCCCTTCTCCACTCTGCCCTTCCAGGGAGGGGAGCAGGGGAAGGGTCGGGGCTCCCACGTGGTGCCAGTGCTGCCCAGATGTGCATCCCAGCCCTGCACATCTGTTCAGCATTTCCAGGGGGCTCGCACTGGTAGTTTTACAGCTGTTTAGGCATGTAAGTAGCATCCACACTTAAAAGGTTCCATAAAGGGGAGGGTGGGGGGAGAGGGGATGAGAGATGAAGCAGAAATGGAGATATAGAATAAAGAAGGTGGCCAGATGCTGCTTAAAAACCTGGGATAGCACTGCTTTAAATTTTGTGTCTCTTAAAAACACATTTCATTTTGCAGGTTTATTTTTTCCAACCATGCCCTGAAACATAAAGGAAATGTTGTGCAACCACTACTCATAGTTAAGAGCAAAACAACAGCTGTGAAAAAGCTACAAATTCCTTCTAGAGCTCAAAAGACATTAAAGACTTTCTGGAGTGGAGACATTTTATACTTGAGCTAAATATCAAATGATGCTTAGATGCCAAAATATCATTTGTTTTCTGTCTTAATGAAAAAAAAATCCAGAGTCAGACGGCCAAGTCCAAAACTGCAAAAATTACAAGTAAAATAACAAACAACCTACAAGGAGTTTAATAAACAAGGAGTTTAATAAACAAGAAGTTTATTAATAGATAAATTTAATTTTTTATAAGTAATATGGAAGTTTTTATTTATTATTGTTGGTTTAGATTGCTTAAGGTCTTCCTTCCTTTAAAACCAGGCTCATTAATTGCCATGATCATGGGATCTTAGCTCTCACCAAGTCTCAGATAACAATATTTATTGGAATATTTTGCAGAAACTGATATCACAAAGCATAAAACTGATATCACAAAGTCTAAGAAAGAGCTCAGAGATAATCCACGTGTCCAGATGTTGGCCTCACCTCCCTGATCCAAGCCTTTGAGGCTGACAGCACCTGCCACAGTTTCCACCAGGACAATCCACACAGATATTCAATGATCAGCCCAAAAAACATCCAGGGAGGTTGGGTGGTTTCACTGAGCACCAACGAGATTCCAGGGGGTTCAAGCACAAAATTGTCCAGTGGTTTCACAAAACCCCAGATACCCAGGGAACACAAGGGCTGGCACATCACAGCCAATCCTACATCGTTCCACCTTCTTTTCTAGGAACACTTTAACCTCAAACGTGGCCTCTGACCTGAGCCAGCACCAGGCACCATTTCAGAACTCAGCACAAAGTTCACCATAAAGCCAAGAAGAAGTTTGCTTTAGCCCCGAAAAGGGAGTCTTAGTGTCTCTTCACAGCTTTCCTTTGATTAATCAATATAACTTTGATGAATTGCATCTCCTCTGGTAGAAGGGTCAGGGGGAGGGAACAGATTTAAATCCATATAAGTAGCTCTCTTATTAAATCCCTGTTTTTCCATTAAACTTCCTGTCATCTTTGCCACAGCAATTGTTTAACCTCTCCATGTCTTGCTTTTCACTCAGCTTCTCTGTATCTTTTTTCCCTCACCTGTGCTGTGCCACGATAATGCACCAAGTCCCCTCCGTGAACTTTACACTGAATTTAGAAGTCAGATGAGCAGCCCTTTGCAGGGGTTACCACCTTTACACGTGGGAAGGCCTAAAACATCAGCAGCTGGTTTTTTGTAGCTGGTTTTCTGTAGCTGCCTTGGGTAGGGAAGCAATTTTCCTGGGCAGGCTCTTTAGAAAGCAACAGGGCCTGGCACAGATGGAGTTACACGATGGGGAATGTTGTCCTGTTTTTTGCTAAGCCTTCTGTTTTAGCCTTGGAGTCAGAGAATTTTCACACAGTTCCATGTAAGAAATGGCCAATGTTTATTTAACTGTATTTTCTGTTTTTCATTCCTCTTGTGATAAGAGAAAGTTTGATGAGCATTCTTTTTCTGCAGTGGGATTGAGGAGGAAGTGACATGTCCTCCAATTCCTTGTGGAGTTGAGAACCCTATAAAGTATGATAAATGTAAATAAACTCTCTCTTTTCCCTCCTTTCTGCTGAACCTAGCAGGTGTCAGAGTTTCCTTTATTGTGCTTGTACCAGCACAGGGGTCCAGCACCAGGAACCCACAAACCACAGAAGGATTTGGTCCAGCCTTACCCCAAGGCTGCCGTTCATTCTGGATGTTTGCAGGGAGCCCTGGCCCCGGGCAGCCCCGCAGGTCCCTTATTACCCTGAGCTGACACAAAATGCCAACTTTGCCTCTTGGCACACGGCACAGGGCTCAGCAGAGAGCCAGCCCCCTCAGAAACACAGCCCGACATTCGTAACAGGTCTGGGATTTAGGCAGATTTAAACCCGGGAGCTCAAGGCACAAAGCATCAATTGGAAGTGGTTATATCTGTGGGATCTCCAGGGTGAGGAAACTCCAGTGCCAGGAGGGCACTGCCTGGTCCCTGGACAGGTCATTCCCCCAGCTCCAGCTCTGGGAGCACGGCACTGAAGGAATTGGTTCAACAGCTGAAGCCCAGCCTAAGTTTAGAAAGCCCAGATCCCACCCTGAGCTCTGCTCCGAGCCATGGGATTATCTGGCGAGTTGCTGAGACCGTATTTCTTATTTTATGGGCTCAGATCAATGGGAGACAAACGGCTGAGTGCCTCCACAGCTCTCAGCCCTGGGTTTAGGGGGTGTTCAGGACTTCCCCTCGTCACCGGGGCACTGGGGAGCCAGAGCTCCACACCAGAAACCAGGAGCAACTGCAGTGGGGGCCGTAAAAGGAGTTTGGGGAAGAACACAGCAGCATCACTCATCAGATGAAGTGCAGAACGGGAGACAAAACTGGCATTAGCCTGCCCAACTGCAGGGGAAAATGGGCTCAAATTCACAGCAGTTTAAGCAAATCAGCCCACTTTGTAATTAGCAAGAACATACCCACTGTCAATTGCCACAGTGTGGGCTTGTTTAAATAATCCGTGATAAATTTTGATGGTGCTGCCATATGCCTGGAATTAGGCATAAATAGAGAGGTAGGAAGGAAGAAAACCAATTGAGAGAATGAAAACACCAATAAAAACCTGCACAGAAGACTTTACATCCCAGGCTCTCCACCAGAGGTGCAGAACACAGCCCGTGCAGTCCCAGCAATGACATCAGCTCCTCTTGCTGAGGAGATCCTGTCAGATGATAAACGAGCAGACCCCCAGTCCCACCTCACACCTCGGCGTGGAGCAGTGCACAGCCCAGAGGAGTGCGGGGCCAAAACACACACGGGGCAAGAAGAAGTTAAATGCAAAAATTCTGCTCCCTGCAGAATGCAACGATTGAGCTGAGCCCAGACCCGTCGCTCTCTGCGGACTCGCCGAGAAAAATTGTTCCAAAAAAGCATTAAACATGAATGCACCTACTTTCAGCATTATTTCCCCTCTGTTTTTGCTTTTTTATTTTTCCTTTTCTTGATTCCCCTCTCCCCATCAGCCCCCCTCTCCCTGTTTCTACATCTGTACTTTATTCAATGAACACATCTGCATTCTTTCTTTCTGTTTTTGGCCAGAAACTCTATCCAACCTTTATCACTGACACCTCTCTGCAGTTTCAAATTCCAACCTTGTGCCAAATCCCCATTTCCTGCTGCTTAATTTCCATTCATTTACTCTTGTTTTTGCTTCTTCTGCCATTCCCAGCATGGACCAGCTCCAACCCAGCTTCTTCTAATTTTTTAAGGAAGGCTCCCTATTGAGTGCTATTGGAACCTGATCCTCTGCTCCAAGCCAATGGCTGGCTATTGTTTATACTACCTAACAACAGTTGCCAATATTACTGCTTTTTTCCTTCTCTTTACTTCACTCTCTAAGTGTATATCCTAAGACCCAAGAGAGCTCCTCTCCACATATGGTGACCCATTAGGTCTGGTTTTATTATTACTTCTGCAGAATCTGAAGTAGCCTCTTTATATGTATTTTTTGTTGTTGTTAAATGGTTGAAAATTTAAAAAAAAAGAAAATCAAGTAGAGAGTCTGTGGTGTCTTGTTTACACAGGTCTGTTGATCTGGCTCTGGACATGTGGAATAATCTGGCATTAGGATTGTGGTCTTTAAAGAAAAATCATCCTCTCAGTGGCTCATTTCAGGGTGTGTTTCATGCAGGTGGAGCCCAAAAGCTGAGCTGCAGCAGAACTGAAGTCCTCACTCAAACTGTCCAGAGTAAAAGAACTTTCCAGGTTCTAAATTACACAGAACTGGTCTGGGGGGCTGCAAAAAGTCTCTCCCCTTTTCCCACACAAAGGAAGTGCTGTCAGTACACGGGAAGCAGAGTCCCGGGGCTGTCACCCCCAGCAGGTGCCACAGAGGATCAGGAACAGGACCAGAAACTGAGGTGGAAGCAGCTCCAACCAAACCAGGCTCACAGGGGAAACCTTTCCCTTCAGCTGCACATGGAAAGGGCTCGATCTCCCCTCCCTGGCTGCTGGGTTTGGTGCCTTTTTTCCACAACCATCAAGTCTTCTCCTAGATCAGCTTCTCCTTAACACCTCCTTCCTCCTGGCCAGCTCACCCCAGCAATCCCAATGCATTTTTTTGGACTCCCTCTTCAAAGCATCCTCACCAACCTCTCCATCTCTCCCTGAGTCTTTTCCACTGTTACGGGAGCTGACCACCCCAAAAGCACTTTTATTCAGGGCCTTTTAAACTTAAATTAATATTCCTGGCATCGCTATTTGCAGCGCCTGTGCCTTACCCCCTCTCCAAAACAACTCCTGCACCCAAGGAGCAGTAGCAGAATTAGGTCCTTCTGGCTTTTCCCCTCTGGGGTAATTCAGAATTTCAACCTGCAGCTTTCAAAACCATAACCCCTTCTTAGATTTGGGCCTTTCCTTTTAACCTAATGACTGTAGATCTGGACTTTGGACAGTGAACCACCATTATTCAAATATTCCTTCTCTCTCTGATAGGACAGAACCTAATTCTGAGGGGGATCTCCATGTACTTCACTTTGGTGGGAGCTGCTGGTTTTGCAGCTGGCAGAGCCCCACTCTCTCCCTTGAGCTTCTCGCTGACCTCCCTGTGAGAGAGACAGAACCCAAGCAACATTTAGGTTCAAAATACACCCAGACACAGATAAAAACTTCAGGCCCAGAGCGTGCACTGGGCTCCACCACATTCCCTGTCCCTGGCTGGAGCAGCACTGGTGTTAAAGCTCAGCCTTTCAAAGGTGGTTTTGCCTCCTCGGCAGCTTTTATGGCACAGAGGTGTGACGAGCTTTGCTATGTTGCCTATTTATTTATTTATTTATTTATTTATTTATTTATTTATTTATTTGCTCTATTCAAAGTAATCATAGGAAATTTTAAAAGCAACGCAGTTTTTCACAGTTCTGGTCCCGTTTCCATGTTTTCCAGCAGTTTTGGAGGCTGACACTGCCTCTCACAGCCCTTCCACGAGCCCTACCCAAAGGCAACAGCCCCGTGGCCAGGTCCACCTGCCAGAGACAAGTTGTGATTACGAGGAGAATAAAGCGAGGTTTCTGCTTCCAGACAGGGAGTGACCCAGCCTGGCAGGCCAGGGCTGAGGGTAAGCCTTGGAAAAACTGTTTTCTCAGTGTGTCTCTGACCCAGACAGCCAAACAGGGTGTGAGGTGCCGTGTGGGTTTCATGAATCACAGCAACACTCCAGGGCTGGTTTGAGCTCTGCTGCCCATCTCTCCTGCAGAGCTGCCACCTCCTCCTCCAGGTCAGTGCTTGTTCTTCTCCCTGTTTGGACTGGGAACTCATCACAGCAAATATTCTATTTCTAAATCCCTAAACCCAGAGTTTTTTGTCCATGTTGGTGTGTCAAAGGCACTCTGACAGAGCTTCCAACCCCACGTTCCAGACCAAGCCAGCCAAGGCCAGGGAGAGGCTCCCCTGACATCAGCCCCTGCTCAGAGCCACGGTTCCAGCTCAGCGCATCCTCATCCCGTGCTCACTAACACACAGAGCAAAGACCCAGCAAAGATGAAGCAGTTTTGTGTGAATGAGCTCCAGTGGCTCCAAATAAAGCTCCATCCCCTCCCCTGTGATCCTGACCTGCCAACAAGTGTGAGCACTAAACCCCAGCCTCCTCTCCTCCCCAGTTATCCCTCCTCTCGCCATCCGTGAGTCTGTCCCCCGTTTATTTTAATGAAGATATTGTCCTCAGTTTAGGACATTCCTCTAAGGAATTTTCTCTAACTCCCGTGTTTAATGCTTCTTTACTCTTTGTTTGTTCCACAGCACGGCCTGAGCCCGGCCCAGCCCCACCCCAGCAGCATCTCCTGGTGTGGGGCACTGAGATGTGGGGTGTGCTGGTGAAGGCACAAGAAAGGAAACTCTGACACCTGCTAGGTTCAGCAGAAAGAGGGAAAAAAGAGACTTTATTTACATTTCTCATACTTTATAGGGTTCTCAACTCCACAAGGGATTGGAGGACATGGCACTTCCTCCTCAATCCCACTGGAGAAAAAGGATGCTCATCAAACTTTCTCTTATCACAAAAGGAATGAAAACCAGAAAAGACAGTTAAATAAACATTGGCCATTATTGACATGAAAGTGTGTGAAAATTCTTTGACTCCAAGGTTATAACAGAAGGCTTAGCAAAAAACAGGACAACACCCCAGCAGCATCTCCTGGTGTGGGGCACTGAGATGTGGGGTGCAAGCACAAATATTCTTTTCTTGCCTCCTTTTGTTGATTTACCAGCACTGAAATGGAACAGGAAGAGCCTTCAACCCCTGCCTTCAAACTGGAGCAGCAGCCAGGCAGGGGTGACACAGGTGTGTTCACACAGGGCTGAAGGAAAAGTGATTTACTGGTGAGCAAGATCACATGTAAACATGTGTCTGCTGAAACAACCAGCAATCTTTTTAAAAAACCCCAGTATTATCTTGAAGCTCGGGTGTTAGACCAGTTTTTTCCTCATTAGGAGGATATTCCTGCAGGAATTCTGGTTGTCCCTGCTGACCCAGCAGTAAGGATCACAAAAGTGATACATATTTATCCTCAAAATTTTGCACTTTTAATCTTCTAAGCACATTCGAAGAAAACCTAGAAGTGTCATCATCGTGATGAGCAGTATTTTTACAAATACAGAATCATACCTCAAATTCCAGTGTGCAACACAAAAAGCAAAAGGAGGCTTCCAATTTGTTACATTTTTCACAGGAAGCAAAGGCATGAAGAGTGCAAAAATATTTTATTATCACCTTTTAAAATAAGGGGCTTGATTTGAAGACAGAATTCAGATTTTAGACCCAAATTCATGAAAAATTCTAATCTTACATCAGCCCAAAATTTCCTATTTTCAGTATTTCAAAACTTTTTCATTTGGGATCTCTGAAATATTTTAGTGAACAAACTCAGAGGCTGACTAACAGCACGGCTCTGCTGAAAACACCAAATTCTGCTCCATGTAGGAGCCATCCAGCAAAACGAGAAAACTTTGCTGTCAGGGAGGGAAGAGCCTGAGGAGGACAGGCCTTGCCCAAGGAAATGTGCAGCAGATTTAGCAAATTACTCAGATTTAACAAATTACTCACATCTCCCCCACCCTTCCCCGAAACCCTCGCCCCCAGCCCCTGCAGCCTTGCAGGGATGCCACACCAAGCCCAGCACAGCAGGTATGGAGATTTTTGGCAATAATTTGTGTGAGTTTAACGCTGGCCAGCGCTCGGCACCGTCATCGCTGGCCACGAGCTCGGGAATGACAAATGTGAGATTATTTATTCCCCGGGAGCCAGAGGGGCTGAGCCAGCCCCAAGCTGCACCCCAGGGCCAGCTGAGGGACTGGGGCTTGTCCCCAGCAACAACAAAAAATCCAGCTGGGCGCTCTGTGTGTCACTTAAAAAATAAATAAATAAAAAACTCGCGGTAAAATGCTGTCGTAACAGTCTGGGATTTAGGGAATGTGCTCCAATCCTGGGGCTGCCACTGCTCTGCTGTGAGGTTGTTCCACAGGCTGCTGTGCTTTCTGGGCTCTGTGTGTGTAAAATTTGGTTTAAAATCGAGTTTTCTGTCTGGCAGGGACTGTGGCAGCACCAGCAGGGCCAGGCCAGCTCCCAGCACTGCTGGGACACAGGTTGGTAACTTTTGATAACTGTAAATATCTGTAAATAACTGCAAATAACTGTAAACAACTTCAAATAACTGTAAACATCTCTGTAAGTTATCAGGAGGTGGGGAAGGCGAGATCCAAAGAAATGTAAGGACGTGAATAAAGCCAGACAAATTGATGCCACATATTTCACTGGTGACTCGTGCGTCAGAACAAATTCCCGTTCTGTAAGAAACCTCTAAGTCATGACATCATTTTGGAAGTATTTTGGTGGTTCTTCCCCCCTCCCAGATCAAGTCTGCTTCCCTCGTGGTAGCTCTGCACCCCCAGAAGCCTGGAAATCTCGCTGAGGATAAAAACCAGGGGTGTCAGCACGAGGCACAAATTCCCCCTGTGCATTTAAGCCCTGCTTAAACCTCCGAGAGGAAGCAGCTTTCAGCTCACTCCAGCACTCCACTGCAACACAGGATATTTTTCCAGCTCACTGATATTTCATAAGTACCATTTGTTGTCATGTGGTTAAATTAAAAACTCAGGATATCAAACATCAAACAGTATGTTAATGTCAAGTATGCTTGAATAAATACTAAAGAGTTCAACTGACTGAAATATGTGGACTACGAGCTAATTAAGAAAGAAGCAGGTGTGAAAAAAACCTAATTTAAGCCTTTTTTTTTTTACAATTAATAATGTTTACTTGTAGTTCCCCTTATAATAAAGCTCCCGTTTAACCTCCAGAGAATTCCTAGCTGTAATCCAGCATTTTAAAAATAATAATTGAGCGCTGGGTTTTCAAAGGGAGATCAGTTTCCAAACCTGGATAATCTGCCTGGCATATACTCCGAGAGGGGTTTTATTTTAAATAACCGTGCTTCTTTGTATCCACTGGATCAGTTACCAAATTATTCCAGCAAATCTGCAGAACAAGCCCAGGTCGGTGCCTGCCGTGCTCATTCCTGCAGGGATCAGAGCAGGAGCAGGGGGGAAAGGCTCGGTGTGAGTGCTGCAAACCCCATCCCCTCAGCAAAACAAACCCAGGTAATTTGGGGGACGAGTTCATTCCAGCTCCTCAGAGGAGCAGCGTGTCTGTGACATTATGGTCTGGCTTTACATAGGCAAAAAAAAAAAACCCCAAAACCAAAAACAAAAACCAGCATTAAAGTTTTTATTTGAGCTATTCTGGCAGCACACACACAGAGCCAATCAACTCATCCAAGGCTGTATTTAAGGGAGAGTTTCTTTCCAAGGAGGCAAATGGAAGTACAGGAGGAGAAAATGGCTACAGATGTAAAAACAGACCTGGGATATTTCATTGACATGACATATCTACTGCATTTAATTAAAAGAAGAATGTATGGGAACAATGCATCCTACTCAATTCGGGTCGGGGGAACAAACCAGGGCTGGATTAGATAGGACAACCCCAATCCCCGGGGAGATTCCCATATTTAATGGGAGCGCCACATGTTTGATATGTAGGGAAGCAAGTGGGTGTTCCTGGACTTGATCCACTATTCATCATCATACCACAGCCTTGTTCATTCCCAGCGAGGAGGCTTAAAACCATGAAACCATATGTGGAATATTAAAAATCATTTAAAGTTGAAACGAACGTGGTGAAGCCGAGCTCCGGGCTGAGGCTGCTGTCCCAGAGCCCTCGGAGCCGGGCTGCTCCCGGGGCAGGGGAGGCAGGGAGGGGATTCACTCACACTCTGATCCCCTCCGAGTGGGATCCCCAGCACACAGAACTCCTCCCCTCCCTGTCAGCCAGCTCGTTATCAATAATTGATGCCCCTTTAATACCTACAGCATCGATGCTTTCATTTATAATTAAAGATCAGAAACTCCACTTCTATTTTTCCCCTCCTACTATCTGGTGTTTAAACTTTTTATTTTTTCCTTCCCCCCTTTTTTCTCCTCGACATTAAATTGTTTCTCAGACACAGTCAATAACTTTACTATATTCTCATTGCCTCTGAATTAATCATGGCTCTGCACTAACCACACGGAATTTAATTTCCCATAAGAGAAATGTTTACTTTGGTTTACTTTGTTGGAACTCGACGTACTTATAGAGTCTATAAAGCTTTACTGTAACGTATTTTGTTAAGCAACATTAAAGCCTGTGCTGACAGACCTTGTCTTGCTTTGCTTCTCTTATATTCAGGCCTTTAATGCTTTTGCTCTTCAGCAATGGGGCAGCAGGACCAGCTCAGAAATGCAGGTTTTAAAAGTGCATGAAATGCATGAAATGCAGGAATCTTGGGGCCGTGTTCTGTCCTGAGTTTATCCAGAGCAAACCACTCCTTCCTCTGCATGGATTTCATTGCACTCATTACAGCCACGGGGATGAACGAACAGAACACAAGAACTTTGCTCTTTAATTCCTTGTTAGGCATTAATTGGATCTAAATTTATTGCATACGAGAAGAAAAAGGAAGTTTAAAGTAAAAAGGACGCCAGATAGAGCAGTCCGGGGAGAGGAAAATTTGAGGATTACAGCCTTGGGGTGCAGCACAATTAGAAATTGGGAAGGAATTCCTCCCTGTGAGGGGCTGGGATGGAATTCCCAGAGAACCTGAGGCTGCCCCATCCCTGGAAATGCCCAGAGCCAGGCTGGAGTAACCCGGGGTAGTGGAAGGAAAGCAGCAATCCCTGTCCTCCCGTGCTCCACTGAAACACTCCGAGGTTCTGTGCTGCAAGTGCCACCGAAATCCGTGGGAATTGCCACAGATCAGTGCCAATGGAAATTGAATTGGAGGTCTCAGAAGCAGAAAATTCCCATAAATATCGAAGTGCTGGAAAGCAGAGCTGCACACACACACCAGGCAGTCCCACTGCGTTCAGCATCCTGCTGCTCAATGTTAAGCAACAAGAACTAAAATATTTACTGTACCACTGAGCAAACTTGGTTAGGGAATTTTGGGAATTCCACTCAGTGCCAGCCCATTTTGGCAAAAGAATCTGCACAGTATCTGGTGGTAACGGTGCTGGTCACCCTGATTTTCCCTTTCTCCACAGTCTGATGTTTAATTCACATTCGAGCTGTGAGACGGACTTCAACCCCAGATCCAAAATACACAGGCAGTGGGAGAAGGGTAAAAAAAAAAAAAGGAAGTTTAAAATAAAAAAAGTCCGGATCATCTTAAGTTCTGGTGAAATCAGAGCTATCAGTGCCTGCGGATGTGAATTCAGCTCACATTCAGACGCACATTCTGGGGGTGGGAGTTGGCAGCTGGGTGGAGGAGAAAGGAAAAAGTGATTTTGAAATGTATTTATTAAATCACTGCTGAGAACAGAGGGGGAAAGAGGAGCCTGGGAATCTGCTGCGGAGGCTGAGCCGATGAGAAGACAAAGAGGCCGCAGCACTGTAGGAAAGGCACTTTTAAAAAACAAAAAAGCGAAAGAAATCGCCCCAAATTTTCACACATCCGCCAAGCGAGGGAAACATTTGCCTTAAAGAGGCAGGGCAGGGACCTGCGGGAGAACTCGATAGCAGGACGCTGCCCTGCAGATATTTTACACGAAGGCAGCATTTGGGGTGTCCCCGCCAGCTTTACACGGAACTACTCCCGTTAATGAGCTTTTAGAGTGATTAACAGTTTATTGCAGGGCGCGGTGATGCTGCGGATAACGCGGCTCCATCAAAGCCAGGGCAGCGCTGCTCTGGCTGGTGACCAAGCCTATAAACCCCCAGGGGCTGTGCCAGAGGGGCTGGACCAGTTTCCAAAGGCCCCAAAGCAGCATCTCCTCACCCCCGGATCCCCCGGGGAATCCTTTCCTCCCCGGTGCCACCCCGGGCAGCGAACCCAGAACCTCCTTCCTCCTCCTCCCGCCGGGAATGGGCAGAGCAGACCGAGGACAGCCTTTCCCGGACCTCTGCGGGGAATTCCCTGATTTCCCGGGATCTCCGGGATGCTGAGATCGGCATCGCAGCGCTGCAGTTCCCCAGCACCGCACCAGGCGGCTTCGCCCACCTGGGCCAGACACCCGCCCGGTTATTGTTACTCCCACTGTAACAAATAAATATTATACTTTTGGATTCTTCTGCTCTTTGCTTCTGCTTGTTCTTTTACTCGGAGCCCGGATAGAGAGGCAGGAGACGCTGTTTCTTCTCTAGATTTGGGTGTTTGTTATCTCTTATCTAAGTTACAACCACACAGAATGTGCTTCTAAGTTAGCAAGGTGGAAAATGGCCACAGAGTTCTTCTTCCATGGCCTTTTGAAGGTCAAATTACCCAATAATACAGCGCCAACAAATTTATTTTTACTTACAACCCAGTAATCTGTTAATTTGACCTCTGCATCGCGGATTTTTCTATCCCGTCACCAACTTGCTCAAACTTATGAAGAAGAAGGAAGAAAGAAGAAGTGCTAACCAGCACCCTAAATCCTCCATCCTGTCACTTATATACATAATAATAAATACATAATATAGTAATAT
>VYXC01006608.1:1535-12085 GCA_013397175.1 Platysteira castanea
GGGTCCCCTCAGGGGTGTTCGGGGTCCCCTCGGGGCTGTTCGGGGTCCCCTCAGGGGTGTTCAGGGTCCCCTCGGGGCTGTTCGGGGTCCCCTCAGGGCTGTTCAGATCTGCCGCTCTGCCCGAAGCGCTCTGGGGCCGTCGCTGCCCCGGGCAGCCCCGCTCCCGTCTCCCGCTGCCCTCGCCTGGGAACGCTGTTCCCTGTCCCGGCGCTCTCCACGGAGGAATGAGGTTGTAGGGAGAGCGCCATCAACAGAAGCAGCTGCCAGGAAGGAGATGAAGAAGAAAATTGTCTTAGGCTTGTGGGGCAGGGGGAGGTGGCTGTCACCTACTCTGACACTGGGCTTTTTGCCCTGAAATCCGGTGTTTCTTGACCAAGACGAGCACTTGGCACCTCAGTTTACACTGATGAGCAGCACGGTGCTGTCAAATGTCCTCAGAGCTCCGGTGACAAGGATTCATCTCCCACTAACCACACTTCAGAAGGGTTGACTGCAGGCCAGCTTCCCTCTGCTCTGCTGGGCTGGACACCCTTTGGAGGCTGGACAGCAGGATGTGTGCGCCTCAGGCAGTGCTCCTGTTCAGTTTATCCAGGAGGAGTGCAGAGTGCTCCAGAAGAACCCCACCAGGAGGGCCAGGGCAAAGCTGCCAGGACATTTATTTCACATTTATTTCACAAAGCTGCCAGGACATTTATTTCTCCTGGCCCAGTGTAAGCAGCTGTCAAAGGCCGTGGGGGAGATCTGAGCTTCCAGACCCCCCGTCACACCATCTCTGCCACTGGCCAGGCCAGGTCGAGAGTGCTTGATGCTTTTTTTCCCCCACGGGACAGAAATCCCCAGGCTCAGCATGGGCAGGAGCCAAGAAAGGTTCATGTCTCTGAACTCTACTGCCTTCTCCCACCCTCCCTATTTCTTCCTCCCTGGCATCCCTGGGCTGGAGGAGGAGCAGTTCTGGGCTGCCTTCCCGTTCTGCATCACGTACAGCATCGCCCTGCTGGGGAACTTCACCCTTCTCTTCACCATCGAGGCAGAGCCCAGCCTGCACAAGCCCATGTTCCTCTTCCTGGCCATGCTGGCCTTCACTGACCTGGACCTGTCCACCTCCACACGACCCAAAATGCTCTGCATCTTCTAGCTGGGCTTTGGGGAGTTGGGTTTTCCTCCTGCCTCATTCAGAGGTTCTTCATGCAGGTCTTCTCCACGGTGGAGTCGGGTGTGCTCACAGCCACGGCTTTGGATCGCTTCGTGGCCATTTGCTGCCCGCTGAGGCTCCCCAGCATCCTCCCAGTGCCCGTGGTGGTGGCCCTGGTGAGCCTGGTGCTGGTGCGGGGTGCTCCTGGTGAGCCCCACCTGCTTCCTGGTCCACCAGAGACACTTCTGCCAGCACCACGTCATCGCCCACCCCTCCTGCCAGCATGTGGTGAAGCTGGCCTGCAGGGACAGCAGGGTCAGTATCCTTCATGGCCTCTTGGTGGCTGTGCTGGTGACAGGGACTGAGCTGGCGCTGACCTCTGTGTCCTGCACCTGATCCTGCACGTGGTGACCAGGCTGCTGTGCAGAGAGGCCTGGCTGAAAGCCTTCAGCACTTGCATGTCCCTCATCTGTGTCATGCTGGCCTTTTACACCCCTGCTCTCTTCACGTGCTCCGGGCAGGGCATCCCTGCCCTGTCCACCTCATGGTGGCCCATCTGTCCCTGCTCCTGCCCCTGCACTGGGCCCCATGGTGTACGGGGTGAGAACAAAGAAGCTCTGGGACAGGGTGGACATCCTCTTTCAGCACAAGGGAACCTGACCCAGACGGGCTCGACTCCATCATCCTAAAGGTCTTTTCCAACCTTTATTGTTCTGTGTGTGCCTCAAACTGTGCTCAAAATTTACTGCAGCTGCAGGTAAACTGAAGGAGAGATAACACGGGGATGGTTCAGGGAGGAACCTCCCTCCCTACCTGAAGTTTCAGAGGTCCATTCTTGCAGAAATCACTTGATTCTCTCCTCTGTTATCACTGTCCAGGAGGTTTCACCCATTGTGTGATGAAACTCGGCATAAAAACATTGAGTCTGACTTCTACACCACTGGGAATGCAGAGTTCACCTCTCCCAGGAGTTAAACTCCTCACTGCTAAAATCCTTTCACTGCTAAAAAAATATCCTCTCCTGACTAATTATTTTCACTGTAAGGCTGAGTAGTTCTGAAAGCCCTTCCTGCAGCAGATTTCATCTTACAAAGAGTGTTCCTGGACTGTGTGATGGCACTTAAAAACCCTGTAGAAGTGGCACTTGGGGAAATGGGTTTGCAGTGGCCTTGGCAGTCTTATGTTTATGGTTGGACTCGATGACTTTAAAGGTCTTTTCCACCCTCAGTGACTCCGTTATTCCATGGGAAGGTGCTCAGGTGGGAATGGTGACCACCCTCGTAGAAGGACATGGGTAGAACTCAGTTTTCAGCATTAACTCTGTTTTCGTAAAGAAGGCAAAAACTACAACAATCCTGCACCAGCAGATTCCAGGTGTGCTGTGCAAACACAAAGCCCTCCACAGAGATCAGGGATCCCCACTGCTGCCATTCCTTGGAGTGACCTGTCACGGGGAGCTCGTCGCTTCCTGGGCTGGGCTGCCCACAGCCCACCCTGCTCAGCTGAGACCCCCCAGCAGAGCTGCCCCAGCCCCAGGCCCAGCACAGCAGGGACCTGGAGCTGCTGGAGAGAGCCCAGAGCAGGCAGTGCCACCCAGTGCCACCCCTGCCATGGCAGGGACCCCTCCCACTGTCCCAGGCTGCTCCCAGCCCCAGGGTCCAGCCTGGCCTTGGGCACTGCCAGGGATCCAGGGGCAGCCACAGCTGCTCTGGGCACCCTGGGCCAGGGCCTGCCCACCCTCCCAGGGAACAATTCCTGCCCAAGATCCCATCCAGCCCTGCCCTCTGGCACTGGGAAGCCATTCCCTGGCTCCTGTCCCTCCATTCCTTGTCCCCAGTCCCTCTCCAGCTCTCCCCCATCCTGCACCATGGCTCTCTCCTCTTGGTGCATTCTCTCCTTCTCATCCCCACAGAGGTCTCCCAGGAAAGTTTCCCCCTGCCTGAGCTCCCTTGTTGAGGCAATAAACCAACACCACATTCCCATCCTATGGGATGCTTTGACACCATTCCCAGTCCTGTTTAGCTCCTGGTGCCAGCCCAAGGCAACCCCACAGCAGCTCCTGCTGGACACTGGGATTCCCCCTTAGGAGCACGTTTGCATCATCCCCTTTGGCACAGCAGAGCAGCCAAAAAAAAAAAAAAAGCAGCATCGAGTGAGCCTGGGAGTCCTGGGGGACCTTGTGGAGGGGGAAATGAAGACATTGACTGGCAGCCTGGAGGGAAGATGCTCAGGCAGCTCCTGTTTGGGTATGGATACAGAAATATCCATTTCAACACTCACATTTAAGGCAAAGAGATCGGGGCTTTTCTGGGCTGCTTTTTACATGTCAGCTCTCAATATCAGATCGCTGTGACAGTGCTGCTGTAGTTGCAGTGAGGATCAGTTTTCAGGGGAGGGTGCCCATGTCATGAAGAGCTTGTTGCCCTCAGACGCTTTTCTCTTGTCAGTGAGAGCTGTACACACCATTTATCCAGCCCGGGCAGACCAGGGGAGACACAAACTGCCTTTGGCAGTGCCAGATGTGCTGTGATGTGGTTGATGGGTCCTGACAACCACGTGAGAGTCTGTTTCCTACAGAGCAGGGACCTGCACCCAGGTGAGGAGCCAGAAACCTGTAAGGAAGGACAATTCTTGCCCCTGTTTCAGCTTGGCCAGGTGGGTAAGAAGGACTGAAATCTCCTCCTCCTAGCATGCTGAAGTAGTTCCTGGGCAGCACAGGGAGCTGCCGGAGCTCTCCCTTCCAGGAGAGGGTGGTGTGGTCATTGTTGACTTCATTCATGCTGGGAAACAGCACTCGAGTTTGTACATACATATCCGAGGCATATCCGAGTCCAAAATCTGCCGCCCCTGTGCTGGCGGATGTTCACAGTGCTGCTTTTTGGCATCCACACGCTGCTGGGTGCTTGGCAAAGCATTGCTGCCCTGCCCGGGTTCTCAGCTGTGCTCGGCTCTGAGAGGCAGGAGCTGCCTGGCACAAAGGCTCTTCCCTCAGGCCTCTGCTGCCAAGGTTATTTTTAGAGAAGGAAAAGATTATCAGGCCTGAGATTTATTCACAGAAAGAAGAAGAGTAGAGGTGCAAATGATTTAAGATAATAATAATGATAATAGTGACAAAAATAGGTCTAAAATGAGGATGGGGCTCCCAGCCAGCAGAGATGTGCTCTGCAGCACCCGCACAGAGGAATTCAGGGATCTCCTCCATAAAGCACTGAATCCACACTCAGATCTCCAGGCGAGGGGGTCACGGGGAGGTGTCTGAGCCCAGGTCCTGGTACGTGCAAGGGGCTCCTCCTCTTGCTCTGCTGCCAGGCCTGGGAAAGCCAGAGCAAGGCCCAGGGAGCTCCCTCCCGACTCCCAAGCCCAGGGGCCTGAGGGAAGTGCCTTTGTGCAGAATTACACCCAAAACGGGGTCAGGGACTCTCGAGATGAGCAGCCTTCACGTGCCCGGGGTGTTTAAGCTCCTGTCACCCAGGAGATCTATTCCAGCCCAAGCCTGGAGCAGTGGCTCAGGTCACCCTAAAGCGGGGAGCTGGGGTTGGTTTTGTAGAACCACGGAACAGTTTGGCTTGGAAAGGACAGGGACACCTTCCACCAGACCAGGCAGCTCCAAGCCTGGCCTTGGACACTTCCAGGGATGGGCACTCTGGATTTCACCCCAGAATATCCTGTCTTCTCCCCATACCTCCCTCTGCTTTGACTTCCATGTATTTGAATGGGATTGCTTTGGCGTGAGGTCAGAAAACAGAGTCAAAGCAGTCCCATGCCCTGAAAAGAGACCAAAATTATTGCTGGCAGTGCTGGGTGTGGTCAAGGGCCAGGACCTTCCTCACTGTGCAGCATCCACCCCCCAGGAGGGGCTAGGAGCACCCAGAATAAATCCTGGTCCCCTTTTTCCCTTACATAAAGCTGTCATTGCTGAGAACAACCCAGGAAGCCTAAAGGGGCACATCAGCACCCAAGGGGTATTTGCTGACAATACACAGAAAAATAACAAAACGTACCTTGAACACTCCTGGTCAGACCAAGTACTGGCTGCTCCTCAGGGCTTTGCCTGGTAGAATTTCACTGATGTGACCCAAAACCCAGACACCGTTTTCCTCAGGCTGAGACCCCGAGGTCTCAAAACCCGAGGGTTTTGGGGCTGAGCGCTGGGTTTGACATTTCCATGAAATCCCCACGAGGTTTCCCACACCAGCAGATGTGTTGCACACCCCCACCAGCGCCCAGCAGGAGCCAGACTGACTTGTGTGGGGCTCGTGGTGCCAGGGGTGCCCTGTCACAGCCGGGTGTCCCAGCTCTGGGGGGCTCTGCGTGTGCTGGGGCTGTACAAAGCCTGTTGCAGCAGAAGGAAGCACGTCTGCTGTGTGGAACCGGGGTTTTAACAGCCCTAAAAAACCACACCAGACAGTTGTTTCCAGCCCAGTGCCAGCCCTGGTGTCCTGTGCAAGCTCTGGGAGCCCCCGTGCCCTCCATGCACTCAGTGGTGACAACGCAGAGCAGAACAAGTCCTGCAGCAATCCCAGTTTCCTCCATTCCCCCTAAAAAGGGATTTCATCAGAAGCATTTGGTCATGGGATTTGGGACATCCATGCCTGTGGGGGTCCCTCCCGCTGGAGCCACTGTCACAGAGCCCACAGCATGTCCCAGCCCCTGGCACGGGGGTGGAACAAGAGGAGCTCTAAGGTCCCTCCCAACCCAAACCATTCCATGGTTCTGCTGGTCCTCCTGCCCCCCACCTGCACCCTTTGCTGTCTGTTGTCACCCCCTTCAGTGGAAGGAAGAGGGGAAAGGCTGCAGTTGTCTCCCTGCTTTGTGTCTGTGCAGCCCCTGGCACTGTGGAACTGTGCTCTCAGGAGCTACAGGAACAGCAGCAATCCCCAGAATTTATCTGTCACCCACGCTGGCCCCCGAGGGCACAGGTCACTCCTACAGGTCTAAGGCACTGGCAAACCCAGAACCTTTTGTTTCCCTTCATTTCCGAGTTTATTCACTATTCCAGCTGCTGCTGCCATTGCTGTCACCCAGCTGCTCCCAGTGCCAGGCATTTCTGTCGATATTTGTTAGGAAAATACACAGCAACTACAATTCTTATCAGGGATGTTGTTATTGCAGCTACAGCTGTGAGGAGAATTAGGCGACATGTGCACAAATCCAGCTCTCGTCTCTCCTGCAGAACTGTCAGCCCAGGGCTTCCCACCCAGCCCACAGACTCCTCGGGGAAATGCTGTGCTCTGTGGAATACAAATCATAACAGAAAAGACATGCTTAAAGGGCTCAGGCTTTGAATGCCTTTGGGGTTGAAAGGAAAAAATTAAAAGCAAGTTATAAAATGCCCCTCAAGCTGACACTAATGAGGTCCTGGCTTGCCCACTGCTCTTTTTAGGGGCTGATGTGGGAGAAGTTAAACTTTTCCAGCCCCCAGCATTCAAGGAATTCACAATCTGTCTATGGAAACAGGGAACCTGGCATTGTTTAATTGAGGACTAAACTCATCAGCATGCCATGAGAAATGGAATTGGTGTATTTTCAACTGCCCCACATCTCAGACAAAGCTCCAGACATCTGCGCCTCCGCTCTTCACTTCAGCAGCTCAGTAATTAGCCTGATAAGTTAAATTAGCAGGCAGCTTTCCAGCGTGCTCCATGGCCTCCAACATGAAAATACAGATTTAAGTGCGTGAATCTGGGTGTGCCAACTCGGACGTGCAGCGCATCCTCATCCTCTGCAACATCCCACAGAAACAAGTAGATGGATTCACTCCCTCTGTGCATCACCCACTGGGCTGTGTTTCCCAGCACCACCTGCCAGGCTCCAGTGGGTCCAGAGGATCTGGGTCACCATCTCCAGTCATGCTCAGCACGGCTGACCGGGCACGGACCATCACAGGTTGGGCTCCATCATCTTGGAGGGCTTCTCCAGCTTCAGTGATTCTGGGATTCTGGGCAGTCTTTCAGCGCAAAAGCCTCACGCTCCCCTCTCCGTGTGCTTGACAAGATTCAAGTTTTCCCGTGGCAAGACTTTGGGGAGAGAGGGCTGGGGAAGGGCTGAGGAGAAGGAGGAGCAGGGTGACCTGTCTGCACGGCAGCCACCACCTGAGCTGGGCAAAGCGAGATGAGGGAGACGCAGTGAAAACAAAGTCAGACAGCAGAAGGGTCCGGTCCCTGAGGTCACTTTGTGCCAGGCAGTGAGAACGCCTGCACTTCAGGCAGGACTTGGGGTAGGAAAGAGAAACTCAGCAGCAGCTCAGAAATGTGGCTCCCACACGTGTCTGGGTCTCTGCTGCAGAGAATTTGGGCTCGAAGGGCACTGACAGAGGGGGAGGAGGCAGGGGGGCGGAACAAAGGAAAGATGAGGCAGATCAGCTCTGACAAGCCCCTCTGGGGTTTCCAACCTTCCTTTCTCCCAAGTCACCAAGGGATCAAAAACCTTTTAACATCCACGCACTATTTCTGAGGGGCTTTGCAGCACTGCTGCCGTTGCCATGACATCAGATTGTGGCAGTGACACAGGGAAAAGTCGTGATCCTGTTCCCAGGCAGCCCTTGCACAAGGGGCTCACGGAAAAGAGCCAGGAGGGCTGGTCCCACCCCGGCAGTCTCACCTGTTGCTTTGGCCGTGTGGCTTAAGCCCATCTTAGGAAATCTGCAAGGATCCCTTTGTGCCACAGGCAGAGAGATTTTCTGTCCCAATATCCCTGTGACGAAACACACGGCATCACAAACTGCCCGAAACAGTCACTGCAGGAGCACGGGTCCTTCGGGCAAGTTGGGAATTTCCACTGTGGTTCCTGGAGAAAACAACTTCTTTATTTACCTCTCCAAAGCGATGAAGCATCTTTTAAGCATCGGGGCAAGTACACTGTCAGTCCCCCTCATTCCAGCAGTGTCAAGCACAGCAGACACGTCCCAGGGGCAGCTCAGGAGGTGACTGCATTCCAACCCCACCAGCCTGGGCTCCTGAAATGCTCCATGACGCTGCCACTCCTGACAGAATTCCCTGGAGAGGTGTAAAATCATGCCTATAAATACATGATAAATAACCCCGGCAGGGGCAGCACAGAGCTGCTTAAAGAGTATTTTTGGCTTGTGCTGAGAAGTGAACTGGGGACTTTTTCTGCTCCTGCTATGTTGATAAATGTGGGGATAAGGCCAGATAAAAATAATTACACCTGATAGTCCCCTGGTTCCCCTGCTCCTGACTAACACTGGAATAAGAATTCCTTAAAAGATGCTGGAAGTTGCAATCAGCACAGATTTGGTTCAGTTGTGGTTTAGAAAAGATGGAAAACTCCTGAGTCCCTCTGAATTGTATTATGCAGCTCTGAAATGGTGGGAAGTTCACCCCAGCAGGATGATGGATTGTTCTCTTCTCTCACAGCATCACAAAACTTTGATGAATGAGCTGCACATGGTGCTGCTTGGGAAAGAAAGGAAGGGAACATCCACAACAACAGCAGAGAGTAATGACTGAGCAGATTTCAGGAGAGGAGGATTGCTCTCCGGCAAAATGGGTAGGAAAAGGCACTGGGAAATAGTCTTAAATTATAGAAATCGCAGTTGTGATCTGTGATTCCTCAGCCACTGGGAGATGGCACCTTGTGGGCTGACCCTGGCTGGGTGCTGGGTGCCCGCTCGGTCGCTCTCTCGCTCCTTTTCCAGCTGGGACAGGGGAGAGAAGGAGGAAAAAACGGAGGGATGAGATAAGGCAGCTGTGTTACAGCAAAAAGAAAGGAACGAGTGGAGATCTGTGAGTGCGGGGGCTGAGGAGGAAAGAAAGGAATCGCTCTCTAGTTCCCATCGGTGGCGATGTTCGGACGCTTCCTGGGAAGCAGGGCTTTGGCACGTGTCACAGTTCCTCCTCCCTCCCTTAGACTGTGTATCGGAGCTGATGTCGTATGGCACGGAGTATCCCTTGGGCCCTTTTGGGTCAGCCAGCCTGCTTGTGTCCCCTCCCGGGATCTCGCCCACCCCCGTCCCCTTTGGTGGGGGAGGGAATGTCGGAGGGACGGCGCTGCTCAGCAGTGGCCAAAACCCTGCTCTGTTATCAATGCCCGTCCAGCTGCCACTGCACAGCACGGCACCGTAAGGGCTGTGAGCTGTGCCTCGGCCAGACCCCACACACCCTCTCCTCCCGGAGCCCACCATGACAATCCCACCCTGCTTTGGGTTGGGAGGGACCTCACAGCCCACCCAGTGCCACCCCTGCCATGGCAGGGACACCTCCCACTGTCCCAGGCTGCTCCCAGCCCCCGTGTCCAGCCTGGCCTTGGGCACGGCCAGGGATCCAGGGGCAGCCACAGCTGCTCTGGGCACCCTGGGCCTGGGCCTGCCCACCCTCCCAGGGAACAATTCCTGCCCAAGATCCCATCCAGCCCTGCCCTCTGGCACTGGGAAGCCATTCCCTGGCTCCTGTCCCTCCAGCCCTTGTCCCCAGTCCCTCTCCAACATCTTCTGAACCTCCCAGGGGTCTGAGTTCAGACTATCTCCTGGATCAGGTGCTCTCACAGGAGATGGTGCATCCCCAGGCCTAGGGGTGGGCACAGCAGTTCCCTGAGGAACTCAGCAGTTCCCTGAGGGCAGCAGCACCTCACCGCTGGGGAATTGTGTGCTCCGGATACTGCTGGCTTCACCTCAGCCCACATTACTGCAGAGCTGGGAGAACAGATTTGGACAACGCTCTCAGGCACGTGGCAGGATTTTGGGATTGTTCTGTGCACGGCCAGCAGTTGGGATATCCCATCCCACTCGGGATACCCTGTGACTCCACAATTCCCTGTGCAATCCCCCTGTTCCCATGGCCCTCCCGGCTGCCAGCTGCCCCCCGAGCTCCTCTCCCAGCCCCTGCACTGGCAGTGATGGCACTCGGGGAGCACTGCGGGGCTGGGGCATCCCCCGCGTGGGTGGCACCGCATCCCCAGGACGGCCCTGACCCTCCTCCCCAGCACGGACACGGGACACGGGACACGGGACACGGGACACGGGTGAGCTGGTGCGGGTTTATTTGGTGGTCAGGGGCTCCCGAAGGGCAGCTCGCCATGCCCAGGGTGGGCCAGGGCTCCTGCTCTGCCTGCCCGCTCAGTGGTAGTTGCGGGCCAGAGCGTGAGCCACGACACCCACGAGCTTCTGCCAGGCGGCCTGGCTGGCAGGGGTGAAATCCCTGCCGAAGTGGGAGGCCAGGACGATGACGAGGATGTCTCCGAGGAGCTGGAGGAGAAAGGAGGACAGGCAGGGTCAGGGTCAGTGCTGCTGGGAGCTGCTGGTCAGTCAGAGCTGAGCAGGGAGCTCGGGACATCGTGGCCGGACCCGCTGCCACCCCGGCTCTGCGGTCACTGGAGCCCCCTCCGCCACCCTCCCGTGTCCTGCCGTGCCTTTGGCCCCAAACAGCTCCTCCTTTACATCTCCCTGGCTTTTCTGCTGCAG
>VYXC01006608.1:12896-23144 GCA_013397175.1 Platysteira castanea
CAGCACGGCACCGTAAGGGCTGTGAGCTGTGCCTCGGCCAGACCCCACACACCCTCTCCTCCCGGAGCCCACCATGACAATCCCACCCTGCTTTGGGTTGGGAGGGACCTCACAGCCCACCCAGTGCCACCCCTGCCATGGCAGGGACACCTCCCACTGTCCCAGGCTGCTCCCAGCCCCAGTGTCCAGCCTGGCCTTGGGCACTGCCAGGGATCCAGGGGCAGCCACAGCTGCTCTGGGCACCCTGGGCCAGGGCCTGCCCACCCTCCCAGGGAACAATTCCTGCCCAAGATCCCATCCAGCCCTGCCCTCTGGCACTGGGAAGCCATTCCCTGGCTCCTGTCCCTCCAGCCCTTGTCCCCAGTCCCTCTCCAACATCTTCTGAACCTCCCAGGGGTCTGAGTTCAGACTTTCTCCTGGATCAGGTGCTCTCACAGGAGATGGTGCATCCCCAGGCCTAGGGGTGGGCACAGCAGTTCCCTGAGGAACTCAGCAGTTCCCTGAGGGCAGCAGCACCTCACCGCTGGGGAATTGTGTGCTCCGGATACTGCTGGCTTCACCTCAGCCCACATTACTGCAGAGCTGGGAGAACAGATTTGGACAACGCTCTCAGGCACGTGGCAGGATTTTGGGATTGTTCTGTGCACGGCCAGCAGTTGGGATATCCCATCCCACTCGGGATACCCCGTGACTCCACGATTCCCTGTGCAATCCCCCTGTTCCCACGGCCCTCCCGGCTGCCAGCCGCCCCCCAAGCTCCTCTCCCAGCCCCTGCACTGGCAGTGATGGCACTCGGGGAGCACTGCGGGGCTGGGGCATCCCCCGCGTGGGTGGCACCGCATCCCCAGGACAGCCCCGGCCCTCCTCCCCAGCACGGACACAGGACACGGGACACGGGTGAGCTGGTGCGGGTTTATTTGGTGGTCAGGGGCTCCCGAAGGGCAGCTCGCCATGCCCAGGGTGGGCCAGGGCTCCTGCTCTGCCTGCCCGCTCAGTGGTAGTTGCGGGCCAGAGCGTGAGCCACGACACCCACGAGCTTCTGCCAGGCGGCCTGGCTGGCAGGGGTGAAATCCCTGCCGAAGTGGGAGGCCAGGACGATGATGAGGATGTCTCCGAGGAGCTGGAGGAGAAAGGAGGACAGGCAGGGTCAGGGTCAGTGCTGCTGGGAGCTGCTGGTCAGTCAGAGCTGAGCAGGGAGCTCGGGACATCGCGGCCGGACCCGCTGCCACCCCGGCTCTGCGGTCACTGGAGCCCCCTCCGCCGCCCTCCCGTGTCCTGCCGTTCCTTTGGCCCCAAACAGCCCCTCCTTTACATCTCCCTGGCTTTTCTGCTGCAGGTTTTCCCCCTCCTCAGTCCCTCTCCTTCCTGTGCCCCCCCAGACACCACCTGCAGCCCACAGGTTTCCTTCCCCGACTTCTCCCTAAGGCGGAGTTGCCCTCTGGAAAGGATCTCACACCCTGCACACTCCTCCTCCTTTTCCTCCTCAGCCCCTGGGCTGTGAGTGGGCATGGCTCACTCCCTGTCCCCTGAGGCAACAGAATCCTCAGTCTTTCCACAGAAAGCTCTGGGTTGTGGGGAAACAGTATTTGTTTCATTCTTAAAAATAAAATAAAATGAAACAAAACCAGAAAGAAAGAACCTTGAACTATTTCCCCATTTTTGGAATGCTTAAAGCATTTGGATTTGGCCTGAGACCCGCCCTGAAAAACACTATTTTTTTTTTCTTTTTGTCTTTAGATGTAAATGAAGAGAATGATCCGTTTTTAATTAAAAGTGTTGGAGAAGGGGGGACTGTCCCACGCCCGGTGCTGGCCAAGGCAAGACCCTGCTCCGTGGTTCTGCCTATCTTGCTGAGGGAGCTTGGATTTCCTGAAATGCTCTGCTGAGCTTCCCTCTGCTCTGACTCCTCCAGCCCAGGCTGCACCTTCCCCTGGGGCCATTCCCCAGCCGATCTCCTCCAGGTAACCACCTCTCCCTGCCTTCCCCTCCCTAGTGCTGTGCTGGCACCAAAAACGGGGCTTTTTAGGGAGGAAGTCACAGACACTGTGGCAAAGACCCTGGTACAAACCATCACCTCTCTCGGGTATTACCACAGGGATTCTTCCCCCACCAGCCCAAGAAAATGTCCCTGGACAGAGCAAAGTCTGGCTCTCCCACACAGCCCAGGGCAGGGCTGGGATTGCAGACACAGCTCACCCTGAAGTTCTCGGGGTCCACGTGCAGCTTCTGGCAGTGCAGCTCGGACAGCTTGGAGTAGGTGCCCTTGATGCTGTCCAGGTTCTTGACGGCTTCCCCGAAGGAGGTGAGCACCTTCTTGCCATGGGCACGCACCTTGGGGTTGCCGATGATGGCCGTGGGGCTGGACAGGTTCCCGAAGTTAGAGAAGAACCTCTGGGTCCAGGGGTAGACGATCAGCAGCCTGGGGAGCGATGGAGGGACACAAACAGACACACGTTAAGGCTCCCAAATGCAGCTGCCCCAGTTCCCCCACCCCGGAGCAGCCGCCCCAGTTCCTGGGAGCTGAGNCGGGGCCATTGGCTGGAGTGGGCAGGGGTCCCCCGGGGGAGCAGGAGGGGATGGCCAGGGCGTGGCACTCCAGAAGGGGCCTCTGGTTATCCTGAGCCCCAGAGCTTTGTCCCTTCCCCTCTGTGAGGGCAGTTCTTTCACCCCCAGCGTGGGCCCCTGCCGTGGTCCCTCGCCGCTGACCGTGGCCACGGGCTCAGGGCTGTGGCCTGTGGGCCTGCGAGCCCTGTGCCTCTGCTCTTTGAACGCTGGGCTCTGCCCGGCATCCGTGAAGTGGGGAATGTTCGGGCCGGAATACAGCCGAGCCACCCTGGGGGGTTTGCCCCCCAAACCCTGCATGGCCCTGCCCTGCCTGGGGCCTTGGGTGTCCTTGCACCGCCAGGAGCTGTGCTGGGGCTGCTCAGAGGATGCTGAGGCTCTGCAGCCGCCAAGATCTGTATGAACCCCATTATCCTCCTTCTGCAGCAGAACTCGACCTGTTTGATTGATTTGTGCCTTTCGGAGCAGGAAGAATCATAGCTGGACTTTGGAGTCCAACTTCTGAGCTGCACTTCAATCATCACGGTTGGTCCTTTCCAGTTCAAGATATTCTGAGACAGAATCTCAGAATGGTTTGAGCTGGAAGGACCCTAAAACTCATCCCCGCCGTGTGAGGCCCCCCCAGTAGCTGTCCCCTCAGACGTGGCAGGACCAGCCCGAGGCAGTGCTGTGGGCAGGGAGCAGGGGCCAAACAGGATCAGCCCGTTCCTGCTTCCAGCCACATCCACAAAGAGCGGTGAAACGGGCCTGGAACACGAGGTTTGCTGCTGCAGGTTCTGCTGTGGGCTCTAAAAACAGCAAAAGCTCAGCTCAGGGATGTCCAGGTTGCGGGGGAGCCCAGGGCCTGCCCCTTCTGAACCTGCCAAGTTCCACATTCCCCTGACACGTCCAGCCAGGCCAGGCTCTCCTGGAGGGGAGGTTTGGATCCCCCTGACACGCCCTGGAGCACACCAGGGGTGAAGCACCCTGACCAGGAGCAGTGCCCTGGGGAGATTTCCTCTTCTGTTTTCTGCATAAACCCCCAAGAAACTCCGTTCTTGCTGAAATCAGCACAGGGGTTTTGATCCTGATCCCCAGGGGCCAGGGCAGTTTTCCTGTTGTTTTCCAGAGGATTTGGACTGGGCTAAGGAAGAGCTGCTGGGTCCTGTCAGGCTGGGGACAGGTGAGGGGTGACCAGGCTGCAGCAGAGCCGCAGGGCTGACCCAGCTCCTCTCAGACATCGGCACTTCCTCCAGGGACCACCTCCTGCTAAGTGTCTTCTGCACTGAAAATACCGCAGGAAAAGCAATTAAAAGAAAGAAAATAGTAGGGGAGGTCTCCAGCCTGACAATATCTTTTTCCCACCCTGGCTGTAGACTTTTTTTAGTGGAATAGGAATGAATAATCTTCATTAGATTTGCTTACATTTGGCTCTTCTCCAGAAAATCCAGTCCCCACAGCTGGGGGCTGGACCACGATGACAAATCAAGACGAGCTCAGCCTGGCACAGGCAGGAAGAGGGAACATGCAGGGAAAAGGCTGCCTGGCTACCACCAGTGCCCACCCTCCTGCAGCCCCTTACAGCCCCACCAGGACCTGGGTGCTGCCAGTGCTGCACTGGGCACCACCCAAGGGGTGCTGGCACCCACAGGGATGTTCTGACCATGGAGTGGGAGCAGGAAAAGCAGCATGGGGAGAGGATCTCCCACAGGATGTGTGTGCTGGGGGCACCCAGAGCAGGGTGTCAGCCTCAGCTGGGAATGGAGATGGGAGTGAAGCCTCAAGGCAGCACCAGTGAGGGCTGTTCCCACCCTGCCACGTCTCACCAGGCGCAGGGAATGCCAGAACCCTGGAGGTTGTAGGATCATGGAATGATAGAATGGGTTGGGATGGAGGGACCCTAAAGCCCATCCAGGGCCACCCCTGCCATGGCAGGGACACCTCCCACTGTCCCAGGCTGCTCCCAGCCCCAGTGTCCAGCCTGGCCTTGGGCACTGCCAGGGATGCAGGGGCAGCCACAGCTGCTCTGGGCACCCTGGGCCAGGGCCTGCCCACCCTCCCAGGGAACAATTCCTGCCCAAGATCCCATCCAGCCCTGCCCTCTGGCACTGGGAAGCCATTCCCTGGCTCCTGTCCCTCCATTCCTTGTCCCCAGTCTCTCTCCACCTGTGTTGTCCCTCCTATCCCCAGACACCTCGCTTGCAGGAGGAGACCTGCTTGTGCAAACTGTTCACTCCTTCCTGCCTCAGGTCCATCAACAATCATGTTCACAGGAAACTATTAATATCTGTCACAAAGCCTGTGAAAAGTCACGTAGAATTTGGGGGTTTGGTGACTCTGTGCCTGCCCAGTCTCCCTGCAGGGAGAAAAACCCTTTGGAACTTGCTGTGAATCATCTTCTCTCCTTCTCAGTGTGGACCTTGATACCAGGGACAAAATGCCTCTTTCTTTGGGTGACGTGACTGAGAAAGGGCATTTATGGATCACAGGGGGCTTCTGACACCTTCCTGTGGGGTAGGGGCAGGGAGTGGAGTGCCCAGAGATGTGGGTGAGGCAGAGACAGAACACAGTGCAGGCTGGGTGTCAGAAATCCTGGGATAAATAGCTTTGCCCAGTTTTCTCCCTTAGAAATGAGCATGTCCTTTCAGCCAAGCATCGCTTTTGCTGCGTCATGCTCTGTTCAGATGTGCTTGCCATGCCAAGAACAAACCCTATCCGAAGGAGCCCTGCTCTGCAGACACCTAAACCCACCCAAAACTCCCATCCAGGAAATTAAGTCGCTGTTCTTGGCAGGATCGGGCCCCCCCCAAATTGCAGAGTGGGCGGCGCAGGGTGGGAGGGATGTGAATAAACAAAGTCTGGACAGGCCTTGATAGCAAAATGTTTATCTGAAAGCTGCCCCCACCCAGCTGGCTGCTGGGCCTGCGTGACTCAGCTGATTTTGGGCAGGTTTTATGCCAGGGATGAGCCGGAGTAGATTAAAGTCTTCAGTTTGTTTATCCTCCCCTCGGAAAAATACGAATCCTGTCAATTCCCCTTGTCTAGGAGAGACATGCAGGTTTTACAGCAAAATTCTGAGTAGTTCCTCTGTGCAAAGTCCCCAGCGTGTAACCCCGGGGGTGGCAGGACTTTATCACCCCGCTATCCTGAAAGCACAATTTCCAGAGGCAAATCCCACACAACCCACCAAACCCACCCAGAACAAAGGCAGGGGGCATTTTGTGGGACCCTGCTCGAGCTGACAGCCCAGCCCAGCTGTCCCCTCAAGCCCTGCAGGCCCTCAGGCACACACAGACGCAGTGGAGACTTCACAGGATGAGCTTTATTTGGCTGTTAGAAGCTGTTGGCTCCGGCAGGGCAGCGGGTGCCGCGCACCGAGGGCGCTGCCGCGGCGTTCCTGCGGCTCTTCAGTGGTACTTGCGGGCCAGGGCGTGGGCAACCACACGCACCAGCTTCTGCCAGGCAGCCTGGCAGTCGGGAGTGAAATCCTTGCCGAAGTGGGCGGCCAGGACGACGAGGAGGATGTCACCCAGGAGCTGTGGGGACAAGAGCACCCTGGGGTTAGCGATGCCCTGTGCATCCCCACACAAGCACTCACGTTGCACCCGGGGAAGCCTCCAGCAGCCTAAGGAACATGTAGTCTTAAAAACCTCCCCCAAGTCCTTTTTAAGATGCACCTTAAATTTGGGCTCTGCTGTTACTCTAAAAGTTCAGGTTCTGCTACCGTATGGGAAGAGTGACAAAAAAATTCTCCAGAATTTTTTTGGATTAAATTTTTCTTTGTCCCTTCTGGCTTTTTTTGGAGGTTTGTCCCAAGATGAAGACCCAGCCGAGCTCCCAGCACAGCAGGAGTCAGCACTCGGCCCCACAGGGCACCCTGGCACGAACAAAGAGCTCCTGCTGATGTAGGGGGATCTCTGCCAGCCCCAGCCCGGGGACAGATGTTGGGGCTGATTCCCCACTGAGATACTCTCAGCCAGTTTTCTCCCTGTAGATCCTCTCTTGCTTTTGGCATCCAGCCGCCGTCTCCTGCTCCTCACTCATCCCTCTCTTCTCCTCTCAAGCCAAGCTCAAGCTTTGCTCTTGCTCCTTCTCTTCCCCCTTGGCTCAAACCTCTTCCTGCTCAACAGCTGCTTTCGCTTTGTTCTCCCCCTCCACTCCCACACCAAAACCACGTCCTCCCCTTCGCGTCCCCGTCTGCCCTCGCTCGGCCCCTCCACACGGCCCCTGTCACCTCTCAGCCTGAGCAGGGCCCCTTCCCTCCCCGTGCCTCTGCATCTCCCCCTCATGCCAACCCCCAGCCCCTCTTCCTCCCGCCCTGCCCTGTCGGGGTGAATCCCTCTCCTAGAGGGGATCGGGGTTCGGGGAGACACTGCAGTGGGGAGGGCGAGTCAGGGGCACAGCTCACCCTGAAGTTCTCGGGGTCCACGTGCAGCTTGTCGCAGTGCAGCTCGGACAGCTGGGCGAAGGTGTTCTTGATGCCATCCAGGTTCTTGACGGCATCCCCGAAGGAGGTGAGCACCTTCTTGCCGTGGCACTGCACCTTGGGGTTGCCGATGATGGCCGTGGGGCTGGACAGGTTCCCGAAGGAGGCGAAGAACCTCTGGGTCCAGGGGTAGACGATCAGCAGCCTGGGGAGAGACACAAACAAACACAGTCACATCCAGGCTCCCGTGACTGGAGCGGTTCCTCTCTCCGGGTGCAGCTGAGCAGGTTCCTGGGAGCTGGACCTACCTGGCCAGGGCCTCGCCGCCACACTCGGCCACGTTGACCTTGCTCCAGAGGCCGGTGATGTGCGACTTCTCCTCAGATGTCCACTGCACCATGGTGTTGGCAGGAGGGTTGCGTGTGGCAGGTACGGAGAAGGCTGGGCTCTTGCTCCCGAAGGATCGCTCGCTGGGGAGCCGCTCTGCCCGTCCCCGCTTTTATGCGCTGCGCCGGGCCCCTCCTCTGCCCGGGGCACCCCTCCATTGGCTGGGCCCCGGGGGGGCCCCGCAGCCCTGGCACCCCGGGGGAGGGACCCAGCGTCAGGGTGGGGCCCCGGGGCAAGGTGCCCAGATGAGCGCTGGGCTTGGCTGGCCACCCGCCCTCCGCGTCTCTGATTTGCAGCCCTGCTGAAGGGGGGCATTATCTCCACGCAGAGTCCCGGCAGGGCTCCTGCAGGTTCCGCAGCAGCTCCCCAGGGAAGGGGCCGGGCCTGGAGCCCCTTGGATGGTGCCAGCCCCTGAGGCAGGAGACTCGGACCTGGGGCTCTTGGGCTCTCCCTCCGAATGCACCTGTTTCTTCTTCTCCTCTTCTTGCAGGACCTGTCAGGCCTTGGGTTCTCCCTTTTCTTTCCCATCAGCTCTGTAAGGGTTTGATAACTTCAGGATGACACTGCTAAAACCGTGGCGAGGCCTTGAAGCCAAGAGGGAACTCCTGTCTCAAAGAACCTCTTGGCAAAGGCCAGGCAAGGCTGGAAGGAAGATGTTATAACCCAGGGCAAACCAGCTGCCTGCAGGGTGTTGGCTCACAGGGCATGAGGAGAGGTGGGAAGACTGGGCGTGCTGAATCCCACACAATCCCAGGGTCCCTGAGGCTGGAAAAGCCCTCCCAGCCCAGCCAGGCCCAGCTGTGCCCCATGCCCACCTTGTCCCCAGCCCAGAGCACTGAGTGCCACCTCCAGGCACTCCTGGCACACCTCCAGGGATGGGCACTCCAAAGCTCCCTGGGCAGCCCCTGCCAAGGCCTGAGCTCCCTTTCCATGAGAAAAAACATCTGCACAGCTGAGCAGCCTGAGACAGTGCCTGACCCAGGGACTCAGCCGCCAATGGTCAGTGGTGTTCCTGAGAGGTGGCAGAGGCAGCTGGGTCTCCTGGGGCTGCTCTGCTGCTCCTGTGCCCAGCTGAGGGTGGTGATGTGGGGTGCAGGGGGCAGGGATGGGGTTCCTGGGGCACGGGAATGCCCTGGTGGGGTCTGGGTGACCTTGGAGCAAAGTGTTTGTGTCTGTTCCTGCTCAGTGCTGGAGGGGGCTTGGCCGAAGGACCCTGGGCCAGGCCTGGGGCTGGCCCTGCTCCCCAACCCTCTGCCACCAGCACTGGGGTGCCTCACGGAATCCCAGAATCTCAGACTGGCCTGGGCTGGAAGGGACCTTGAGTCTCATCCAGTCCCACCCCTGCCATGGGCAGGGACACCTTCCACTCCACTAGCCCAGGTTTTTTCCAGGTCCCGTCCAACCTAGGCTTGGTGGTTGTGTCTGTCACGTTCTGCCTTTGCTAATCTAAGAATTACAACTTTAAAAAAACCTCCAAACCAACACAACCCCACATGCATGAAGCTACAAGTGATGGCCCCAATCTCCCTGTCACTTCTCCCACTGCACATTTTTGTACAGTTCTACTCCACTCACTCTGTGAAAGTCTTAGAATGTTAAACCATACAATGTTACCTGATGTCTCCAAACAGTCCCAGAGTGTTTCTGTTTGTTTTTTGTAGTGTTTATTTGGGTTTTGTCCTGAACATTCCCCCGGGCTCTCCATCTTAGACAAGTTTCACTTGCATGAACGAGATCGTGGCTCCTGTTACCCCATGTTTGTGAGCATTCTCTTCCCCAGCCCGCCATGTCCCCCCTCCCCATTCCCACAAAGAACCAGACATCTCCTCGTGGCTGGAGCAGTTGGTGTTTATTTGGTGATTGGAGCCCAGCAGGACCCAAGGAGGATTCCCGGGGAGTGTCTCCAGGCAGGAGGGATGCCAGGAGGCTCAGTGGTACTCGTGGGCCAGCGCGTGGGCCACCACACGGACCATCTTCTGCCAGGCGGCCTGGCAGGCGGGGGAGAACTCCTTGCCGAAGTGGGCGGCCAGGACGATGATGAGGACGTCCCCCAGGAGCTGGCAGGGCGGGGAGAAGAAGCCATCAGCTGGTGCTGCCCCCGCCTCCCTGCCCCTGTCCCACTGCGGTCACTGGGGAGCTCACAGCAAGGATGGAGAGATTTATCCCAACCCCATGCAGGGCACCAGGCTCCTGGCACAGCTTGTTGTCTGGCACGCACCAGGATCCCTGCGTGTGCTGGATCCTCCCCCAGCACCTTCCTTTGCCTGCTGTGCAGTGTCCTCCCTCGGCTGCTACTGAGTTTGCCCCTTCCTTCTCCATCCCTACCCGCCCTGGCTGTCCCTGGGCTCAGAGCCCTCCTGCCAAAGTGGCTCTGCTTATTCTCCCTCGTGCTTTACCCATTCTGTCACAGCCAAGCTCAGCTCTTCCCTCTAAACCCCTTCTCAGTTCCTTCCCTTCTGGCTGCCCCAAGGTGTTTCTTCTGAGCAGGTCACGTTTGTCTCTGCATTTCTCCCCGTTTGCCTCGCCTGCCTGGCTCCTCCTCTCGCAGCTCCCAGCCCCATAACTGCCCCCAGTTGCCCCCAAATGTGACTCCTCTCCACTGCCCCTACCCTCCACAGGCTCTCAGGCAGCCCCAGGGTTTNCTCTTCTTGCAGGACCTGTCAGGCCTTGGGTTCTACCTTTTCTTTCCCATCAGCTCTGTAAGGGTTTGATAACTTCAGGATGACACTGCTAAAACCGTGGCGAGGCCTTGAAGCCAAGAGGGAACTCCTGTCTCAAAGAACCTCTTGGCAAAGGCCAGGCAAGGCTGGAAGGAAGATGTTATAACCCAGGGCAAACCAGCTGCCTGCAGGGTGTTGGCTCACAGGGCATGAGGAGAGGTGGGAAGACTGGGC
>VYXC01006608.1:23174-41597 GCA_013397175.1 Platysteira castanea
CTCCCAGCCCAGCCAGGCCCAGCTGTGCCCCATGCCCACCTTGTCCCCAGCCCAGAGCACTCAGTGCCACCTCCAGGCACTCCTGGCACACCTCCAGGGATGGGCACTCCAAAGCTCCCTGGGCAGCCCCTGCCAAGGCCTGAGCTCCCTTTCCATGAGAAAAAACATCTGCACAGCTGAGCAGCCTGAGACAGTGCCTGACCCAGGGACTCAGCCGCCAATGGTCAGTGGTGTTCCTGAGAGGTGGCAGAGGCAGCTGGGTCTCCTGGGGCTGCTCTGCTGCTCCTGTGCCCAGCTGAGGGTGGTGATGTGGGGTGCAGGGGGCAGGGATGGGGTTCCTGGGGCACGGGAATGCCCTGGTGGGGTCTGGGTGACCTTGGAGCAAAGTGTTTGTGTCTGTTCCTGCTCAGTGCTGGAGGGGGCTTGGCCGAAGGGCCCTGGGCCAGGCCTGGGGCTGGCACTGCTCCCCAACCCTCTGCCACCAGCACTGGGGTGCCTCACGGAATCCCAGAATCTCAGACTGGCCTGGGCTGGAAGGGACCTTGAGTCTCATCCAGTCCCACCCCTGCCATGGGCAGGGACACCTTCCACTCCACTAGCCCAGGTTTTTTCCAGGTCCCGTCCAACCTAGGCTTGGTGGTTGTGTCTGTCACGTTCTGCCTTTGCTAATCTAAGAATTACAACTTTAAAAAAACCTCCAAACCAACACAACCCCACATGCATGAAGCTACAAGTGATGGCCCCAATCTCCCTGTCACTTCTCCCACTGCACATTTTTGTACAGTTCTACTCCACTCACTCTGTGAAAGTCTTAGAATGTTAAACCATACAATGTTACCTGATGTCTCCAAAAAGTCCCAGAGTGTTTCTGTTTGTTTTTTGTAGTGTTTATTTGGGTTTTGTCCTGAACATTCCCCCGGGCTCTCCATCTTAGACAAGTTTCACTTGCATGAACGAGATCGTGGCTCCTGTTACCCCATGTTTGTGAGCATTCTCTTCCCCAGCCCGCCGTGTCCCCCCTCCCCATTCCCACAAAGAACCAGACATCTCCTCGTGGCTGGAGCAGTTGGAGTTTATTTGGTGATTGGAGCCCAGCAGGACCCAAGGAGGATTCCCGGGGAGTGTCTCCAGGCAGGAGGGGTGCCAGGAGGCTCAGTGGTACTCGTGGGCCAGCGCGTGGGCCACCACACGCACCATCTTCTGCCAGGCAGCCTGGCAGTCGGGAGTGAAATCCTTGCCGAAGTGGGCGGCCAGGACGATGATGAGGACGTCCCCCAGGAGCTGGCAGGGCGGGGAGAAGAAGCCATCAGCTGGTGCTGCCCCCACCTCCCTGCCCCTGTCCCACTGCGGTCACTGGGGAGCTCACAGCAAGGATGGAGAGATTTATCCCAACCCCATGCAGGGCACCAGGCTCCTGGCACAGCTCGTTGTCTGGCACGCACCAGGATCCCTGCGTGTGCTGGATCCTCCCCCAGCACCTTCCTTTGCCTGCTGTGCAGTGTCCTCCCTCGGCTGCTACTGAGTTTGCCCCTTCCTTCTCCATCCCTACCCGCCCTGGCTGTCCCTGGGCTCAGAGCCCTCCTGCCAAAGTGGCTCTGCTTATTCTCCCTCGTGCTTTACCCATTCTGTCACAGCCAAGCTCAGCTCTTCCCTCTAAACCCCTTCTCAGTTCCTTCCCTTCTGGCTGCCCCAAGGTGTTTCTTCTGAGCAGGTCACGTTTGTCTCTGCATTTCTCCCCGTTTGCCTCGCCTGCCTGGCTCCTCCTCTCGCAGCTCCCAGCCCCATAACTGCCCCCAGTTGCCCCCAAATGTGACTCCTCTCCACTGCCCCTACCCTCCACAGGCTCTCAGGCAGCCCCAGGGTTTCTCTCGAGGTCTCACTGGCTGTCAGACCCCTCCGAGACCCCAAAGCACCTCCAGAGCCCGGGAGCCTCTGCCCAGCCGAGGCTGGAGCCCGAACGTGGCTCACCCTGAAGTTTTCGGGGTCCACGTGCAGCTTGTCACAGTGGAGTTTGCTCAGCTGAGCAAAACATTTCTTGATGCCATCCAGGTTCTTGACGGCATCCCCGAAGGAGGTGAGCACCTTCTTGCCATGGCACTGCACCTTGGGGTTGCCGATGATGGCCGTGGGGCTGGACAGGTTCCCGAAGGAGGCGAAGAACCTCTGGGTCCAGGGGTAGACGATCAGCAGCCTGGGGAGAGACACAAACAGACACAGAGACATTGATGTTCCCGTGACTGGAGCGGTTCCTCTCTCCGGGTTCCCGGGAGCTGGGCCTACCTGGCCAGGGCCTCGCCGCCACACTCGGCCACGTTGACCTTGCTCCAGAGGCCGGTGATGTGCGACTTCTCCTCAGCTGTCCAGTTCACCATGGTGCCAGCACAGGGCTTCCCGGGGCTTCCCTGAACAATGCCGAGGCCGTGGCTCCCGAGGCGGCCCCAGGGATTTTTATACACGGCTTGTCCTAATCTCAGTTCCCTGAGCCACTGCTTGGGGCTGGGCAGGGAGTGGGGCTATGCAGGGAAAGATAGTGGGTTTGGATGCTGTCCAAGGGGGAAAGAGGCCCTTTCCCCTCTGTCTTTGAGTGGACAAGCATCACCTCACCCCACGCGCAGCCCCAAGCTCTGGGGTTCCAGGGTGGCACAGGCCGTGTGTCCCAGCTGGGGAACATCATCCCATCCTGCCCAGGGTGGCACAGCCCGTGTGTCCCAGCTGGGGAACATCATCCCATCCTGCCCAGGGTGGCACAGGCAGTGTGTCCCAGCTGGGGAACATCACCCCGTCCTGCCCAGGGTGGCACAGGCCATGTGTCCCAGCTGGGGAACATCACCCCGTCCTGCCAAGTGAATCCTCCAAAGTGCTTTGCACACGGAATCGTGGAATCCCAGACTGGTCTGGGCTGGGAGGGACCTTAAAGCCCATCCAGTGCCACCCCTGCCATTGGCAGGGTCACCTCCCACTGTCCCAGGCTGCTCCAACCTGGCCTTGGGAGCTTCCAGGGCAGCCAGAGCTTCCCTGGGCATCCAGAGGGCCTCTCCGGCAGCTGCATTGGTGCCACGGGGCACTTACCAGCTGACATAAGCTAAAAACACGAGTATAAACTCCCTGAGAAAGAATTCCAAGGGCTTCTAAATTTGAAGATTAGAGAGCCATGGAAAGGTTTTAAGGAAGTCTGCTGCGTTGGGCTGGCCCAGAGGCTGTTTGCAGCAGTGGGCAGTGACCCATGACACCGTCAGTGACACAAGCTCCCAGCGAGGCAGACACAGCCCCCGAGTGCCCGCGAGGATGGCAGGGTGAGCCTGGCCAGGACAGCACCAGCTCCGAGCAGCCCTGGGCCCTGGTGAGACCTGGCAAGAACCAAAGGCAGCACAGCCCGGACAGCCCAGCCTTGGGCTCACCCTGCTGCTCTCCAGGGGCTCCCTCTGCCTCATCCATTCTTATGAGAAAGAGTTAATTTTAAGTATGTTGTGGAATCCCCAGCTCTCTGCCTCGGAGGCAGCGCCCGGCTGGGAGGTTTTGGGAGCTGGAGCTCCCAGCACAGGGAATGCCCGCTGAGGGAGCTCTGTGGGGCACGGGCTGGGAGGGGACAGCTCCATCACAGTGTGCTGAGAGGGGCAATTTCTGTAGCTCTTTTTGAGTCTGCAGAGCCAAAGGGAGATCTCCTTTCCCCCACTGCAACCCCAGCAACACCTGGCAGCTTATTCCCAGCTGGGCCCCAGGCAGAAAGCCAGGCCCTGCTGTCAGCCTGGGATGGATTTCACTGTGCTCAGGACCCTTCCCTCGAGCATCCTTCCAGTGGGCTGTTCCCTTTGGTGTGGGTGGAAGGTCTCTGAACTCATGGAATCATAGGATCATGGAATGGTTTGGGTTGGAAGGGATCTTCAAGATCATTTCATTCCACTCCCCCTGCCATAGACAGGGAACCTTCTACTAGACCAGGCTGCTCAAGCCTTGGCCACACACTTGCCCACTTCCACGGACAAGAACCTTCCCTTTTGGAGACAAACCATCCCAGTGAGGGCCAAAGGCAGCTCCAGTGAGGGCCTTTCTGCCCCAAGCAGAGTTTATTGGTCCCTGATTGCAGCAGCGTCCCCGCCAAGCTTTACAGAGCCCTTATCAGCAGCAGTGGCATCTGTGCCCAGGCTCTGCTCTGGAGCCAGGCCGGCCTCCACTCTCCTCCGGAATACACAGGGCCTTGTGTCCTAAGCCAGCAGTCTTGAGGGTGCCTTTGTTCCCATTCTAAAATCCCAGAAGGTTTGGGTTGGAAGGGCCCTAAAGCCCATCCAGTGCCACCCCTGCCATGGCAGGGACACCTCCCACTGTCCCAGGCTGCTCCCAGCCCCAGTGTCCAGCCTGGCCTGGGACACTGCCAGGGATCCAGGGGCACCGTGCAGCCAGGGCTCTCCTCTACTCTCCTGAGCCATTTTTGGGTCAGGTGGGCTGGTGGTAGCTGTAACTCTGCTCTGTCACACCAGAGAGGGACAGTGGGACACACTGGCTCTGCGACACGAGCGCCACACCCTTGTCACTGCCCCTGATCCAGGACAACTGACCACCCAGGGGCTGGCCAGAGAGCAGGACGTGCTGCACATCACTGCTGGAACGTGTCCATAGGAGAGGAGCAGCAGGACGATCAGGACATGGGCACTGAGGTGGAAAGTCCCTGCAGAGGTGCCCGGCCACCGCACACCTCTGCCCTGGGTGCTGGTTTGGGACCCGGCGCTGGGCACCCCGCCAGGCCCGGGGGTGCTGCTGGGTGCACCCACCCACCAGCAGCTGCTCTGTGTGTGCTGGAGAACCCCACGGATTTGAATGAAACAGGACGTTGGGGATGGCTCACCTCCTGCAGTCCCGCTGAAATGCCCGTGTGCCAGGTGAAAGGAGAAGCTCTGCTGCAGGGAAGCTGGATCCAGATTCTGGGCTTTTTCCCGAATTCTTTTCCCCCAGCCCCTCAATGCTGGTGGCAGGGCTGGACCTGGCTGTGCAGGATAGAGGGGTTAAGTGCAAATCCCTGCTCTATCAGGAGAAAGGCAGAATATTTATTCCTAAATCATGCAAAACAAGGGTTTCGTCATCCTGAGACACCAACGTGTCTCTCCTTGTTGGTTTTTAGGCTATTCCTGGAAAAACATTGCTGAAACTGAGATGCTTACATAGAATCCTTCTATTCCAGTGAAAAGATGTGCTTCCATTAAGCCAAAATGAGTTTAGAAAGGCCCTAAGCCATCCTGTCTGAATGCTGCCCTCATCCCTCATCCCCTGCTCTTGGGATCTCACACATTTCAAACTGATCAAAACTGATCAGGATGTACCAGCTTTCATCACTGATGCAGAAAACGCTTTTGATCAACTTCTTAAAAATATATCAGTAGCAAACTCTGGGGGGGTAAATTTCTGCCTAATCAGTGAATCTCTACAAATTTATGTCCTTGCAAACATCCCAGGAGGAGAGGCCCAGGGCCCACAGGCAGACGCAGAGACACAACACAAAGAATTCCAGAAAATGTGGTTTTTATTGCCTGTTACAGACACAGCTGCCTCCCGAGGCCTTAGTGGTACTTGTGGGCCAGGGCGTGGGCCACCACCCCGACCAGCTTCTGCCACGTGGCCTGGCAGGCGGGGGTGAAGTCCTTGGTGAGGTGCGCGGCCAGGACGATGACCAGGATGTCACCCAGGAGCTGCAGAGGGGAAGGCAGGAGGGAAATCAGGTCAGCAGGGTGCTGGGCACCCCTTTGCCCTGCACAGCACCCCAGGACCAGGGCACCCCAGCTGGTCCTGGGTCCGTGACCCAGGGCAGGTCTGTCAGCTGAGTCCTCTGTGCAGGACAAGAGCTGTGCTGCTCATGGGCACGGGTGTCCACCTGCTCCATCTCTGCTTCCTCTCACTTTTTCCAGCCTCTGGACATTTTTCTGCCTTTTCTTTTTCTGCTGTGAAACCCCACACCTACTTCAGCTGAGGGTCAGTGTGAGGTCCACCTGCTACATCCCCAAAGCCAGGCTTAAACAGAGGCTGAAGCAGAAAGGCCAACATCCTGCTCCTTTTCTCCAGCCATGCCTGCACAAGCCCCCAGACTTTTAGAGAATCTCCCTGTTTGTCACCAAATCTGTCCTTGCAGCTGGTATTACCCTGCATCGTTAAATTCCCAACCTTCTCCTCTCCCCCAGTTCCCCCTCCAGTCAGCCATGTCCTGTTTGGCAGCTAAAATACAAGTTATTTATGCCTGTTTGGAATCCCCCAGGCACTGAGGCGCCCTGAGGAACGAGGGACAGAGGGTCAAGGTCCAAGGACAGCTCACCCTGAAGTTCTCGGGGTCCACGTGCAGCTTGTCGCAGTGCAGCTCGGACAGCTTGGAGTAGGTGCCCTTGAGGTTGTCCAGGTTCTTGATGGCATCCCCGAAGGAGGTGAGCACCTTCTTGCCATGGGCACGCACCTTGGGGTTGCCGATGATGGCCGTGGGGCTGGACAGGTTCCCGAAGTTGTCAAAGAACCTCTGGGTCCAGGGGTAGACGATCAGCAGCCTGGGGAGCGACACAGCAGACACACAGACACGTTAAGGCTCCCGTGACTGGAGCGGTTCCCCCACCCCAGAGCAGCCGGGCAGTTCCCGGGAGCTGGGCCTACCTGGCCAGGGCCTCGGCGCCGCATTCCTCCACGCTGACCTTGCCCCAGACGCTGGCGATGAGCTGCTTCTCCTCGGCTGACCAGTGCACCATGGCTGGGCTGGGCTGGGCTGGGCTGGGCTGGGCTGCAGGAGGACACAGACCCCGTAGCTGAGCCCAGACCCCGCTGGGGCTTTTATCCCCCACCCGCAGCCCCTCCCCGGCCCGTCCGGCGGGGCCATTGGCTGGGGCGGGCAGGGGTCCCCCGGGGGGGTCAGGCTGTCCATGCAGTGGTCACTCTGCAGTGAGGTGTGGACTTCGAGGAAAGCCCTGTGAGTCCCTTAACAGGCCAGCTCAGGACACAGGACCCTCTTATCTCCCTCTCCTTCTCCCCCGGCTGCCTGTTCACCACAGGCATGGACATTCCACCCATCCCTGCAGCAGGCTCAGGCCCCTCAGAGAGTGCCTTAGAATCATGGAATTGTCTGGGTTGGAAAGGACTTTAAAGCTCATCTTGGTCCACTCCCTGTCCTGGACACCTTCCACTGGACCAGGTTGCTCCAAGCCCTGTCCAGCCTGGCCTCGGGCACTTGCAGGGATGCTGTTGGTGAAGCAGAGGTCAGCTCCAGGTTCCCAGCAATACCTGTGCCAGGGTGGGCTGCAGCTGGGACCAGCTCTGCTCTCTCCGTGGGTGTGCAGTGTGAGCCCCTCAGTGGTCTCTCCCTGCTGGGCACTGAAAGCCGTGCACAAGGCCAGCAGGGCCCTGCCGTGTCCCAGCCCCATCAGCAACATCCATTCCCACCCGGGGAGGTCTGGCTAAAGGCTTTCGTTGGGCTCCTGCTGTCACCTGCACAGGTGTTTTCCTGCTTCCCAGGCCTCCAGTGAAGCTGTGCTCCCGTGCTCAGGAAGGCAAAGCCAGGATGCAGGAGGTGTCAGGCACCCGACAAATCCATGGACTCTGGAATTGTTCCGGGCCGGGCTGGAGGGGGCTTGGAGCAGCCTGGTCTTGTCGAAGCTGTCCCTGCCCTCAGCAGGGAGCTGGAACTGGGTGCTCTTCTTGGTCTCTTCTAATCCAAACCATTCCATGGTTCTTTGAATGTATGACTGTGAGTCTGTCTGGGCAGCTTAGGAAGTCTCACCCAGACCTCTGGGATGTTCCAGTTACAGACTGACACTGGTCCATTGACCTGAGAAGGCTGAAGAGAGACTTTTTACGTGGGCAGGCAGAAATAGGACCCAGGGAATGGCTTCCCAGTGCCAGAGGGCAGGGCTGGATGGGATCTTGGGCAGGAATTGTTCCCTGGGAGGGTGGGCAGGCCCTGGCCCAGGGTGCCCAGAGCAGCTGTGGCTGCCCCTGCATCCCTGGCAGTGCCCAAGGCCAGGCTGGACACTGGGGCTGGGAGCAGCCTGGGGCAGTGGGAGGTGTCCCTGCCATGGCAGGGGGGGCACTGGATGAGGTCTGAGGTCCCTCCCAGCCCAGCACAGTCGGGGATTCTGTGATCTCACTGGAGACACGGTGGCACAAGCCCATCAGTGTGATCCAATTGAGAGATTCACATCCGTGGTCACATTTTAGCTCCTCACCACAGGGTTCTATGAAACATTATTAATTTTTTCCATCTCTGGATGGTGGGAGAGGCCCAGGCCCTGTCAGCAGCCCCAGGCAGGCTCTGATAGCCCGGGCAGTGGGGCTGTGGGGAGCAGATAAAGGTATCATCAGGGGCCCAGCACTGGCTGAGCCCCTCAGAGCAGAGACACGACACACCCTGGCTTCTAAAGAGATCTGAAGATGCCAGAAGTTGTCAAAATTCATCCCACAGAGCTGCAAAGAGTGGAGTGGAATGCGCAGCCCTAAATTCCCAGGCAGACATTCCCATCACGTGAGGCAGGCAGCGCTGGCTGGCAGCTGCTCGCCCAGCTGGGGCTGACAATAAACGGCCTCGGTGGCCTCTGCCTTTATTACTTCTCTGAATTCCCTGGCACTGAAATTAAAACCCAGGCTGCATCTGGGGCTGTTGTTAGCAGTGCACTCGCCTCGTCTCTGATAGTAGATTCATTCTCAGCTCTGCAAGGCTGAACTTTAAAAGGGAAAGGATAATGACGCTTTTCTGCTGCATCTGAAGCAGCAGCGGGGAAAAGCCCAGGGAGGGGCAGCAGGAGGGTGAACCTGGGACAGGCAGGACAGCATCAAACACAGAGGCTGGAGAAGAGCGTGAGCTGCAGCATTAATATTATTTTTTAAATGTGGTTAATAAATGCTGGGTTTCTGGATCCTGTGGACAACAGGCAGAGACGTGGCTTGTGGTGAGAAGGCTGCAGGCCCGGCCCCACGCTGTGACTTGGGGTCTGGTGTTATGGTGTGGGAGCTGGGTGACTTTCCATGGGATGGCTAATGGTGGCCATAAAGAGCTGAGAGGGGAAGGAGGAAGGCAGAGGAAACAGGAGGAAGAGAGGCTGAAATCATTTTCATTCAGACAGCCCCGTTCCATGCTGCTCTCCCGTATTGATCCCTTTAATCTAATTAAATTAATGGGGTTGGTTTTATCCCCACAGCGGCTCTTTAACCTCTAAATCCCTTCAGATGGGCACAGCAGCAAAGGAATAACAGCAGCTGAATCAGCCACTTGATCGGATTAGGGTGGTGTGGCCTCTGCACGGGGGTTCTGTCATGGCAGTGGCCCTTTGCAGCCACTCTGGGCTGTGAGTTTCTGTGTCAGCCCCAGCCCATCCTGCCCCAGGCCCCCACGGGCCCGTCTGGCTGTGGCCAGGCTGGGACTGGTGCCTTGGATTCGCCTGGAGGCCAGAGCTGATTTCCCTCCACCCCCCTGCTGCTGCAGACACCCACTGAGGGGTGGCTCCAGAACGGTGCCAGGGATGTCAGGAACCGCTGGAAAAACTGGAGAGGGACTGGGGACAAGGGCCAGGAGTGCCAGGACCCAGGGAATGGCTTCCCAGTGCCAGAGGGCAGGGCTGGGTGGGATTTTGGGCAGGAATTGTTCCCTGGGAGGGTGGGCAGGCCCTGGCCCAGGGTGCCCAGAGCAGCTGTGGCTGCCCCTGGATCCCTGGCAATGCCCAAGGCCAGGCTGGACACTGGGGCTGGGAGCAGCCTGGGACAGTGGGAGGTGTCCCTGCCCATGGCAGGGGTGGGATGGGATGAACTTTAATGTCCCTCCCAACCCAAATCATTCTGGGATTCTAGGCTGCCCCAAATTGAGCAGCAGAGCAAAGCCAGATGCTCCCAGACTTCAGGGGAAGGGGCAGAGCAGCTGCTCTAAACCCATCCAGGATGTGGCCAATGATGAATCCAGGGAAATGCAGCAACAAGTGTCTCTGAATCACCACAGTTTGTACAACTTTCCCTGGCTGGGAGTGGCTGTTGCCTGAACGTGGAAGAAAAGAATTTCTGGAAATGCAGTTTTTTTCCTTAGAAGGGACACGGATACTGGGAGACACCAGAGCCAGCAGAGGTGTGAGGGCTCCACGGTGGAGATTCCAGGCAGGTTGGAATTTTAGAGCAAGGAGCAGGATGTCATCCCCACAAGGAGAGTTGTCCCCTTCAGCCCCAGGCACTCTGCTCCCCCCACAAACACATTCCAATTTGTTTCCCTGCTGTAACAGTAAGGGAAAATGCAGCGGAGGTTAAATTAACTCCTTTCTGCCCCTAACAAAGTCCTCTCATTTCAGGATGCAGATTTAACCCTTGGTATCTTTTAGGTCTGACTCCAAGAGGTGTGGAGCACCCTTGCTCTGACTGCTCCGGCCTGACCTTCATGCCGTGTAATCATGGAAACATGGAATATCCTGAGCTGGAAGGGACAGAACCCCAGGATCCCAGAGGCTGGAAAAGCCCTCCCAGCCCAGCCAGGCCCAGCTGTGCCCCATGCCCACCTTGTCCCCAGCCCAGAGCACTCAGTGCCACCTCCAGGCACTCCTGGCACACCTCCAGGGATGGGCACTCCAAACCTCCCTGGGCAGCCCCTGCCAAGGCCTGAGCTCCCTTGCCAGGGAGAAATTCCTCCTGAAGAAGGACCTACAAGGACTATTGTGTCCAGATTCTGGCCCCGCACAGCACCACCCCAAGAATCCCAACACGTGCCTCACTTCTTATACAAACATGTTTTAATTGACTTGGAACCTTTCACTGTGTTGCTTTAATTTTATAGGCGATCTGCTGGGTCTGGAACGTGAATCCTGGGTGGCACTGCTGGGGCTGGATGCAGCAGAAATGCACCGAGATCACCCTGGGCACAGCAGGAGACCTGCCCTGCCCCTGCTCGTCCATCCCTGCCCCTGGACCCTGCAAGGGACCCACCAGGATGTGCTCAGCCCCAAAGCCCCCCCAGTGCCCCAGGCTGGAGGGGTGCAGAGCTGAGTGTGGAGAAGGGGTGAGAGGCACAAGGCGAGGCAGAAGGGCCAGGATGTCTGGGGGAAAGCTGAATTTTAGTGAAACAGCTTCTGAGTTACCCCTCACCACAAGAACTCGGGCAAAGCCATCCAGAAAAGGGCAAAAGCAGGATTTTTATTCCAGACGAGCTGCCTGCAGGACGTGCTCACTTAGGGCAGAGGTTTTCCTCGATGGTTTGCTCTCCCCCTGCCCTGGCCGGGGCTCCATCCCTCAGCCCGGGGGGCACTGGAGGGGCACAGCCCGAGGGAGGGACGGTAGGAAGGGAGGGCGAGGACAGTGGGGCTGAGGGGCTCTCCAGCCGTGCCCAGCACTGCAGGAGCCGTGCTGGCCCCTGTCCCACCCCGCAGCCCGGGCTATCAGCGCGGCCGCCGTGCCGGGACCCCCGCCCGGGCCGGGCCCAGCTCCCGCTATCGCCCACAGCAGCCCCGGGCCCCTCCCGGAGCCCCCGGCTGCAGCCCCAGATAAGGCCGGGCCCAGGCATGGGCTGCTGGCTGGGCGGGCACCGCCAGGGCCCCGCAGGGGCTGGGGTCCGGCCACACTGGCACTGGGACAGACGGATGGACAGATGGCCACCCACACGCACCTCGGTCACACCCGCGGGCAGCTCTGCTGTGGAATTGTGGAGTGGTTTGGGTTGGAAGAGACCTAAAACTCCGCCAGTGCCACCCCTGCCATGGCAGGGACACCTCCCACTGTCCCAGGCTGCTCCCAGCCCCAGTGTCCAGCCTGGCCTTGGGCACTGCCAGGGATGCAGGGGCAGCCACAGCTGCTCTGGGCACCCTGGGCCAGGGCCTGCCCACCCTCCCAGGGAACAATTCCTGCCCAAGATCCCATCCAGCCCTGCCCTCTGGCACTGGGAAGCCATTCCCTGGCTCCTGTCCCTCCAGCCCTTGTCCCCAGTCCCTCTGCAGCTCTCCCGGAGCCCCTTCAGGCCCTGGCAGGGGCTCTGAGCTCTCCCTGGAGCCCTCTTTTCTCTGTCCATGGGGCACATTGAGTTTTCCTCTCATGTTCTTCTCTCAGGGCAGGTGAGAGCTGTCACAGGACAGGGTTTCAGGGTCTCCTCCATCCCTGCCTGGTGCCCACGGGTAGGATTCACACCAGGACAAAACGTGTACCAGCACGGGGCCCAGGAGGATGGGAGGGGACCCTCCCCAGCAGCCCCTCCCCAGCTGCTCTCCCCCTCCCCAGAGCTGCCCTCCCCTGCCTCTGAGGGAGCTCAGGGCTCCGGGGACAGACTGGGACCAGTGCTGCTGCAGGAGAAGCGTCTGAACGATGCTGGGCTGTGCCTGTGCTGGCAGCAGGGAGGGCAGAGCAGGCAGCCCTCACCCAGGTGAACCCCGACGCCTCGGAGGAAGGGCCTGGCTCTCCCTGAGCCAGGCTTCAGCATCCTTAGCCCCAGGCCCAGGTCAGCTCCGAGGGCCCTCCCCAGTCCCAGCACTGCACCTGCTGCAGGCCAGGCTGGCCCTGCCTGGCCCTGCTCCACAGGAGCTTCCCTTAATCACAGACCTCCACAAAACATCCCAGCCTTGTCTGGGGACCACGAGAGCTCTCCTGGACCTCATAGTCCTGGGGCACTGGTTAACCCAAGGTTTCCTGTGTGCCAGGGTGGCTCCAGGGGCACCAGGAGCTTTGCTGAGCTCAGGCAAGGATTTTCCTTCTCCTGCTCATGGCATGGGACCAGCTGGGTCAGGAACATGTTTTCTGGGTCCTGTTCTGCCTTTGCAGCCTTTACAGCTGGCAGGGGATAGAGCCAGACCTGTTCCTGTGTTGGGACGGGGTTTGGGAGGGCAGACCTGACCTGACTCCAGACCTGACCCCAGCCTGGCATCTGCCACTTACTCCAGTGGCAAAAGCGGCTCTGAAAATGGGGTGGAACCTGAGGAAATCCCTCTGCAGAGGCTGAGTGGCTGTTTGGGGGCTGGAGAGAAGCTCCCCCTGCCCCAAGCGAGGCACTGAGCCTGGTCCTGGGGGCAGCCCTTGGCAGAGCCTCTCCCACTGCCTGGGCCCAGACCATGGGGATCCTCCCAGCCCCTCCGTGGTCCCAGGGCTTGTGGGTGAACCAGGGACTGGCCTCAAGTCCATCACTCGTTCTGCCCAGCTCCGAGCAGCACTGGGCAGAACCAGGGAGTCCCAAGAGCAGCTTCTGTGCTGGGCTGAGCTGGGCTGGGGTCAGGGCACGTCCCACAGCCCCCAGCCCGGGGCACGCTTGGGTTTGAGGCTCCTCTTCACACACCCAGGCAGAAAGGGAGCTCTGAGACCAGGCTCAGGGTCAGGACCAGGGTCAGGACCAGGACCAGGACCAGGACCACGGTCAGGACCAGGACCAGGGTCAGGACCAGGACCAGGACCAGGGTCAGGACCAGCACCAGGACCAGGACCAGGACCAGGGTCAAGGTGAGGGTCTCACTCCCATGCCCAGGAGTCCAGCCCGTTCTCTGCAGTTCCTGGGATGTTTGCGGGCTCTCCCACCACGCAGGGGTGGGATGAGTTTGCTCGGGCTCGGGGTGCTGAGTCACGGTGCCGGCCCCAGCCTGGCCGTGGCCGGGGGCTGCGCCGGGGCGATAAGCGGGGTGGCACAAACAGGAGCCCTGTGGGCAGTGATAAGGCAGCCCCTGGCCCCAGGGCAGGGTCCCCTTTCTGCTGAGTCAGACTCTGACGCAGCGGAAAATATTTCTGCTGAGCCAGGGTGGCAGCCAGGGCAAAACAGCCGGCTTTTACAATTTATTATTTATTTGTCTTAGCAGAACCAGGAGGGCGGCTCTGGACTACCCAGCCCGGGCTGCTCGCTCCTGTGCCAGTGAGGGGCTCAGGACCCCCCTCCCTCCGTGGGGCAGAGCCCGTGGCAGGCTCAGCAGAGCCCCATTCCCAAAGGGACGTGTCCTGGCAGCCAGCCCCTCTTCTCCCTCCTCCCTTCTGCTGCCCTGCTGCAAGTCTTGGGGGGAGGGTGTGTGGGATGTGCCAGCTGCTATCGAAACCTCTCCTGTTTCCACAGGAGAGGGAATTTCACACCTTGTCCTTCTCCTAGAGAACAGCTCCCGGGGGTTCCCTTCTCCCTGGCTCCCCTGCTCCCCCCGTGCTGGCCACAGGCAGAGCTCCTGTGGGGAAACTGAGGCACAAAGCAGCGTGGCTGCTCTCCAGAAATGCCAGGAAATGCTCATGGCAGGGGCAGATCCCCTGCAGGAAAGGCGAGTGTTTGCTGTCTCATGTCCTGCTCCTACCCCAGGACACAGCAAGATGAAGTCTTCCTCAGAATCAATAGAATTCCTTACAGTTTTTAGAATTCTATAATTAGAACCTTAGAATCACGGAATCCCAGACCAGTCTGGGTTGGAAGGGACCTTAAAGCTCATCCATTTCTACCCCCCCGCCATGGGCAGGGACACCTTCCAGCAGACCAGGTTGCTCCAAGCCCTGTCCAGCCCGGCCTTAGCCAGGGTTTCACCCACATTCCAACTGGATAAGGACGCCCAGCCAGCTTGGGAGTGGGGGTGCAGTGTCCTCCTGAGCCAGCCCGAGGCCAGGGAGGTGGGTGCTGAGCCGGGTGTGCTCCAGGCAAGCTCCTCCTGTGCTCCCGACCCAGCCTCTTCCACTGGGACTGAGGAGCTTCTGGGTCGGTGTGGTTTAGGGTGATCCACAGCACCAGAGGGATTCTGTGGGGAAGCACGAAGCTCTGTGGGTTGTAAGGCACAAAATTCAGCCGGGATCTCCTCTGGGCCCAGGAGCTTGTGTTTTTGACAAGTCCCTCCCAGGCAGGCCCTGCGTGAGGGTCCGGCAGCACCAGCACTGTCCCAGGGAGTGCCTTCTCCTTTCTGCTGGGAATGTGGCAGCTTCCTGGGGCAGCCTCGGTGCTGGGTCGTGCACGGGGGACCACAGACCTTGGGGGATGCAAAAGGACCGAGAGACCCTCGGCATGAGGCAAAAGGACTGACAGACACTTTTTTGTTGATGCAAACAGCAGCAAATCCACTTTTTTCAGGCAGAGAAACTGAGGCATGGATTAAAGGGGGTGGGAAGAACAGCAAGAGTGACTGGGGCAGACCTGGTTTGTTCTCCCAGGACCCCCCACACCGTGAGACCCCGCTGCTCCGTGTGAGCCGGGGCAGTGGCACCAGACCCACTGCAGCCCCCTCACCCCGCGTGGCCCCAGGGCTCCCTCGCGTCCCAGTGAGACCCCATGGCCAGGCCAGGGCCACAGGGGAAACTGAGGCACGGGCAGTCCCCGAGCACGGGGCAGGCGCTCCCTCGAGACCACGATCCCATCAGTGACTGGGATTTCCAGGAGAGGTGCCGGGATTTGGCCACTCCGAGCCCATCCCCAGTCTTGGGTGTGGGTTTGGTGCTGAGCTCTGCTAGTTTGGGATTCATCCAAACCACCCTGGGAGGTAAAGCCTGGGCGAGGGTCCTGGTGTGATGGGAGGCAGAGGGAGCAGAGCTGGGGGATGAGCTGCCCCTACAGTGCAAGGCTCAACTGACCCCACTCATGTCCAGAGGAGTCCCAAACGCGGGGCTGGAGCCACAGGGCAGCTGCTCCCAGGGCTTTGCACCCACATTTGCCAGGCGTGGGAAGCACCTGCACCCCCTCCCCGAGAATCCCTGCCCCCAAATTTCCTTATCCTGCACTGTCCCAGCCACAGTGCTCTGGGCACCCCCTCCCTGCCCAGCCCAGCCCCGTCAGTGGCTCTGTGAATCCAAGACTGTGCCCCTGGCCCAGCCCTGCCCTGCCCTGCCTGGTCAGTGCCTCTGTGAATCCCAGACCGTGCCCCCGGCCCAGCCCTGCCCTGCCCTGCCTGGTCAGTGGCTCTGTGAATCCNGCGTCCCAGTGAGACCCCATGGCCAGGCCAGGGCCACAGGGGAAACTGAGGCACGGGCAGTCCCCGAGCACGGGGCAGGCGCTCCCTCGAGACCACGATCCCATCAGTGACTGGGATTTCCAGGAGAGGTGCCGGGATTTGGCCACTCCGAGCCCATCCCCAGTCTTGGGTGTGGGTTTGGTGCTGAGCTCTGCTAGTTTGGGATTCATCCAAACCACCCTGGGAGGTAAAGCCTGGGCGAGGGTCCTGGTGTGATGGGAGGCAGAGGGAGCAGAGCTGGGGGATGAGCTGCCCCTACAGTGCAAGGCTCAACTGACCCCACTCATGTCCAGAGGAGTCCCAAACGCGGGGCTGGAGCCACAGGGCAGCTGCTCCCAGGGCTTTGCACCCACATTTGCCAGGCGTGGGAAGCACCTGCACCCCCTCCCCGAGAATCCCTGCCCCCAAATTTCCTTATCCTGCACTGTCCCAGCCACAGTGCTCTGGGCACCCCCTCCCTGCCCAGCCCAGCCCCGTCAGTGGCTCTGTGAATCCAAGACTGTGCCCCTGGCCCAGCCCTGCCCTGCCCTGCCTGGTCAGTGCCTCTGTGAATCCCAGACCGTGCCCCCGGCCCAGCCCTGCCCTGCCCTGCCTGGTCAGTGGCTCTGTAAATCCCAGACTGTGCCCCTGGCCCAGCCCTGCCCTGCCCTGCCTGGTCAGTGCCTCTGTGAATCCCAGCCTGTGCCCCTGGCCCAGCCCTGCCCTGCCCTGCCTGGTCAGTGGCTCTGTAAATCCCAGACTGTGCCCCTGGCCCAGCCCTGCCCTGCCCTGCCTGGTCAGTGCCTCTGTGAATCCCAGACCGTGCCCCCGGCCCAGCCCTGCCCTGCCCCAGCCCCTGCTGGGGTGGGAAGCCGGGGAGCTGCTGGTCTGGCTCAGGAGGTGGCTGGGATAAGGCAGTGCCCCGTTTCCCCCGCAGCACCCAGCACGGGCTGTGCCCAGCGTGGGCAGGGTTTTGGAGGAGGAGATGGGGCACAGCAGGAGTTCGGGGCTCTGGCAGCTCCTGGCTCTCAGGGTGCAGGCTGAGCTGGAGCTGTGCTGCTCTAACTGGCCGTGTCAGATGCTGGTGCCCAAAGATGACTTTCTCCTCCTCCTTGCACGCTGTGATGTGGAGGGTGGTGTTGAGAGCTTCTCGAGGACCAGGGAAACCTCCCACACCTCACAGTCGGCAGCTGGTGCAGGCCCAGGTCAGCCCGTGGATCAGCTGGGCTGGCTGATGGCTGGGAGGAGATGAGAGCCTGGAAAGCCCCAGTTCTGGAGCTGGAGAGTGGACAGATGGGGCCCAGGGCCTGGGCATGGATCTGGACAGGCTTCTGGTCTGCCCTGGGGCTTGAGAGTCCCCGCAGGGAATTGAACCAAGTGGGCAAAGGTCGTGTCCTGTGCAGACCATCCCGGAGGAGGAGCAGGGCTGGGGGGTGCTGGCTGTGCCCCCGTGAGCACTGCAGGTGTGGGTGTGGGACAGCCCGGGCACAGCTCTCTGACCATCCCCCTGCCTCTGGGACAGCCCGGGCACAGCTCTCTGACCGTCCCCTGCCTCTGGGACAGCCCGGGCACAGCTCTCTGACCGTCCCCCTGCCTCTGGGACAGCCCGGGCACAGCTCTCTGACCGTCCCCCTGCCTCTGGGACCAGGGAGCCCACGCTGGCCAGCGGCCGTCCAGGCTCGGTGCCGTGGGGGTGCTGGATGAGGGCCATCAGGGGCTGAGGGGTCTGGGCCCGGCAGGGTCACCCTCCACGTATGGGCTGGAGTCCCAAACAGGAGCTGGCAACAGGAGCAGGTCCCTGCCAAGGGACCTCTATGGAACAGTGGCTTTTGGGCTCAGCTGTCAGCCAGAAGTGCTGGTTTCTCTTTAAACACAAGTTCTGTCCTCCCTGGTTTGGTCTCTGCTTCACCTGGAGCGTTTTGCCTGGCTCAGGCCGCACCACCAGCCTGCTGCAAACAACTGCCATTCCAGAATTAGCAGGCGCTAATTAGGCTGCTGGAGCTTCCACCAGATGCTGCAGCTCAGCCTCCTCAGCTGGCTCGTTTAGACTTGGAATCACAGAATCACAGCCAGGTTTGGGTTGGAAGAGACCTTAAAGACCATCCCGTTCCAACCCCCTGCACTGCCAGTGCCGCATCTCAGACAATCTCTGCCCGGGAGATCCTGGCAGGGCCTTGTCCCCTGCCCTCTCCCTCGGGGCTGTCCTCAGACCCCGTCCCTCGGGAAGGAGCTCTGGGACACAGCGTGGGTGGCAAAGGCTTCCACAGGCTCAGAGAGGAGCGAGACAAATCCACAGGAGAGCCCCTGGATCCCAGAACAGCCCCTGGCGGAGGAGCCCCCGGCTCTTTGGCACTGAGGAGCGCCACTGTGGGACTCCCTTGTGCCCAAACTCTTCCCCGGGGATCTGCAGGTGGCCAGGCTGGGATGGGCAGCGCCGGGCCGAGCTCCTGGAGCGACATCTCCCGTGCTGGTGCTCAGGAGACTCGGCTGAGCCTCCCGGCCTCAGCGTGAGCCCTCCCGGTGCAGCTGGGAGCCCGGAGGGCAACTGGGGAGCCCCGAGGGCAACTGGGGAGCCCCGAGGGCAACTGGG
>VYXC01006609.1:0-28970 GCA_013397175.1 Platysteira castanea
GGGATGTTGCAATAATGAGCAGATTTGTAGTGCACTATTACAAAGTGCTCAGCATGAACAATATTTGTCTACTTCTGCTTACAGTTATTTTTTAAAATTGACCTGGAAGATGGCATTCTTGATGGTGTAACGTGAAGCTGCTCCAAGTTTTGGTCACATGAGAGTCAATGAAACAATCCTGCTTTAGGATTGTATATAAATTTATACTGATTATGAGTGGGGCCATACCATCACATGCCTTAAAGCTGCTCAGCATCGTGTGTACACTGGTGACTGTGCTGTCCTCTGGGAGAACCTGGCCACCCACTGCCCCTGAGGGTGGGAGCTTGATGGGGGACATAGAGCATGAAAGAAGGGCTGGGTGTGAGTTGTGATATGTGAGATGAGGTGTGAGATGTGGGATGTGTCATGTGAGCTGGGTGGGAGAGGTAAGGAATCAGCTGGAGAACATGGACTTCTGCCTGGGGATGGATGAGGAGCCAACAGAGAACTTACAGGGTAGGATTAAAGAGAAGATGTGTAAATGCGATGTTACAGTGTGTTGCCTATAGGCCACCTGACAGGAAGAACAAGTGGATGGGGTTTGCTAAAGGTAGGCAAAACACAATTTCAGTGAAGGTAGGAAGTATGACGTTTGAATACCTAAGGAAAAAATAAGGAAGATGGTATGATACTTCCATCAGAAACACAACAGCAGCTGCCATGTGCTTACATGTCTTGGAAATAAGGTTGGCTGGGATAGAGTTAATGTTCTTCGAATGAAGAAATTTATTAAAAAAGATGTGTGCATGCAGGACACAGGCACATTGCCATACAGTAGGCTGGAGGACTCAGCAGGTTTACTGCCCAGTAGGCTTCTATGGAATAGAGGAACATTCTCATTTCTGAATTAAGAAATGGATAATCCAGGTAGATTTCCAGTCTGGTGGGGAAAGGGGTGCTTTATTCCCCACAGCCTCCCCCTCTGCCCCTGCCTAATTACAGGCACCTACTCGAAAGCACACAGGTGTTACACCTGCTCCAAGAAAAGGTGCAAACACAATCCAAATTCCATCCCTCTAGGACTGGCCCAGCCTGTGAGACTGAGGTTTAAAGAAGAAATTCATTGTGATGCACATGAATTCCAGTGAAAATTTCAACCCACTCAACATCATTGAGAGCAGGATTTTCTTAAGGGAGTGCTGAAGACCAGATGCTCCTTATAATCTGTGTTTATAATTACAGGAAAATAACAAGCAGGATGCAGCAGGGAGGAGGTTAAAGAGTGCCCCTAAATCAAAAGCAAACATTGTTATACACTACCAAATTCAGTGATACTAAAACCCCTCTGCTGAGGTACAAAGGTAGCATGGAAAATATACATGAATTCTGCCTGTAGACAACTGACATATTTTATGGATTACAGTACAGGATTTTGCAGACGAAGGAGTTTTTTTCCAGAGGGACAAAAGGGGAAAAAGTGCATACAACTTTAACTCTGTATTGTCTGTATGGTACTGAAGATATATCCCTGCAGAAAAATATGCAGAAGGTTCAAAATACATCAGATTTTTCTGTAAACCCGTTGCTATTTTTTATAGTATCCATTCATTTATAGAACTACCTATCTTGATATATGCTGCACGATGTTATACAAGATGAAATGATTGCTGAGCTCACTATTCAATGAAAGAAGTCTTCTAGGAACCAGAGAGGTCTGGTAAAGACTGAAATAAAGAGGCATTAAGATGTCTATATTAAGATGTTTTTGATTATTCCTCAAAGAGCAGGAATACATACTGCATTTTCCATGGAAACCAAGCATAGAATCTGTCACGCAGATCTAAAATCACATCTGAAGAACATTCCCAAACTCAGCAGATTTGCAAGCACAGTATTTTCAGTGTACTTTAGTTTTTAAAAAATTTTGTTACAAATCTTGTCTTGGTAGAAACACCACTGACACTTGGAATCATTCTGCATTATTAATAACACAGTCTAGGAACCTAAATAGATCACACAAAGCTCCTATTCAGGTATACAAGTGCCTCAATAGCATTGTTAGTTAGAAATGAATATATTTTTAATCTTATCAGGAAAATGTCCATCTTTGTAATTAATTATTCTTGCCATGAACAAGCCATAGAGGTAAAATAGGATGGAAACTACCTAAGTAAATACTCGCCTATGTACGTACACATATGGGTGTTTAATGACACAGTACTAGACAGTGTTCCTTGGCACTTAGTAAGCAAATTATTGTCAAAGTCACTTTGTTTTTTCATTCTCACTTTCCCACCTTGGAATGGGACTCAAGGTTTGAGAATGTGTTGATCTTTGCTAAGAGAACACTTAAATTGTTTAAATCAAATAATATGTCTGACATAATCTGAAGCATGCCCTCAGCTTTCATGGCATCTCTGGTAAACCTGACATCTTGATTTTTGTGACTCCTTCAGAGAAACTTCAGCTTCCCTGGGGAAAGGTGCAGAATCAAAGTTTGGTTCCAGCTGCCATGTAGTTTATTGAAAGCTAGGAATTTATTGCAGTGTAAAAATAAGGTAAACTAAACCAGAGTCAGGCTTCAAGTATTTGCCTTGGCTCATGGTGATTAAGAGGCACTAGGAGCCAAGGTAACTTAAACTTTCTTCAGGAAAGCATCTGTAAAGATGTGATAGTTTTGGCTGGGATAGAGTTAATGTTCTTCATAATAGCTAGTGTGGGTCTATGTGTTGATATGTGCTGGAAATACATGGCTTCCCTGACCATGGAAAGCAGGAAATTAATTCCCTGTTTTGCTTTGCTTGTGTTTTTTTGTTGTGTACAGAAAAGCATGGCTTTTTCTGTACCTGTTAAACTGTCTTTATCTCAAACCAAAAGTTTTCTCACTTTCACTCTTCTAATTTTCTCCCCTATCCCAGTGCAGGGGGAGGAGGAGAGAGCAAACAGCTGTGTGGTCATCAGTTGCTCTCTGGCTTAAACCATGACAGGGAGCAAAGCAAACTTTCAGCTTCTACTAGTGGAGTTAAGGATCAGATCCACTCACTAAATGACAATCCAGTCACAGGACAGCAGTCAAACACTCTGTGGCGTGGGGCTGGATCTATGTCAAAATTTTCACATAGAAAAAGCCTCTTCAGAAATTTGGTCCTTACCAAAGTTGCCCAAGAGATTATTGGGCCTAATCTCTCTTTGAATAAATGCAAAGAACATTTTAGAGACTAGGTTGGATCTTTATCTTTCATTCTTCAGAACTGTTGAAAAAAAAGGTCCTTGTTTGAAAGTGGAAAGTTTGTCTCACAATGGAAATTTAACTCATCCCTGTTTTTCAAACATCTGTTATGAATGCTGGTTCCGGGCTATCTGGGTTATATCTTTCAACCTTTTCCATCCCTGACTTCTACAAATTTGTGAAAACTCTCATGAATTTACTTCAATGCTCAGACAGATTTAATAAAATAAACTACTCAGGTTTGAGCACTGTCTTGCAGACCTAAAGGTGAAATCAATAGGGAGTTAAAACTCTCTAGCAGTGTGAGGAAATTTAGGAATTCTCTTCAGTTGAAGGTAAGATATGATACATTTCACCTTGGGGAGCTTGTTAGCATTAATTTTTCTGTATTAAAAGCTTGTTAGAATTAAGAAGTTTTGATAGCATTAAATGTATTTAAGGTACTGGCAGTTCTTTTACATGGAAAAGAGAAGAAACCTTATTTTTGCACTGTAACCTGCAGCTCTTTTTCCAGTAGAATATAACGTAAAGTGATATACACAGTTATAAGATGACCAGATTTTAACCACTAAATACGTGAGATTTCCCACACATGGACAGAGCAAGGTGGGGCTCTTACAGGGTTATATCCAGAGGGACTGCTGTGGATGTGAAGAATGTAATTTCAAGAGGTACAAAGGACCAACTGTGATGGCATAGCCAGCAGGCAGCATATACCAATATACCCACCCGAAGGGTTGCAGGGAGCTCCTCTTTCACTGTGTGTTCAGCCCAGTCTCTCCTGTCAAGCTCTACTGTCTTTCACTTGGTTACCATTGGCAAACCATAAATAACTGCTTAGACCCGTTTTGTAATGCAATACAAAGATATTTTCTGTCATCTACATGGGTGCCCTACGGCACCTAGTTAAACTCTGCCTTCCAGGGGATCTGAGGNCGGGTGCCCTATGACCCATCTACATGGGTCCCCCTGCCTTCCAGGGGATCTGAGGAGGCTTAGGAAGGTCTAATTTTTTGACTGGGCTTTTCAGTATTCATTTCTGTATTTCGGAAATGTTTTTTTCTCCACTGTGTCTGTGCCAAACGCCACACTCAAAATCTCACTGCTTAGTTCAGGAGGATTGATTTCACACTACAATCACTGTCTGCTGATTAAACCCATCCCTCTTCAGAGAGAACAGAAAAGCTCAGATGAGTTCAGGCCCTAGACAGCATGAAGCCATGGCCTGCCTCAAGTTTGTGAATTCAAAACTCCCTCATTTCTTTTGAGGGATACTGTGACAGGTTGACTCTGCCAGATGCTTGCACTCTGGGAGGCAAGAGCTGAAGTCACGGTCAGCAGTGAGAAGCAAATTACTGTCACATCTTTTCCCATATTAGGCCATTAAAACTGGTTGCAAGGAGCTTTTGTCTTTCTTGGTTTGAAGTTATTACCGCATGCAGATGGGTCTGTAGGAAGGAATGGCCAAGCAGCTGGCAGGAGATTCCTGGTCAGTGGAGCAAAGAGGACCCCAGCAAAAGTTGTATGGTGTTCTAACAGTGAGGAAGATGTGTCACAGTCCCTATTTTTAGGGAGACCTGATTACATTTTGTCTAATTATGTTAATAGCCTAAATTAATGCACATAAGCAAGGGATTTTCTGCAAGAATCTACCTCAGAGAAAGGAAGCAAGGTGTTTTCTACTCTAAATGCAGACAGATCAAATCCGTGTCCCTTCTTGGACACTTGTTAGCACAATGGAAAAACCTAGCATTCCTCAGCACATGCGAACAAGGTCCACATACATAATAGGTCCCACCAGCTCACCCTTTTATATAGCCGAAGCAAGAAATTCAAATAACTGTAAGTGCCTGTGGGTTGACACTTTTGTTGCTATTTCTGGAATGGAAGCATTATTTTATCAAGAGCCCCAAGCAGAAAATCAGCAATTTACCAAAAAGTGTGTATCCTCTTGCATGGAAAAAAAAGACTCTTAAGGACAGCAGAAAGCCTATGGGTCCAGGCAGAGACAATTAAAAATCTCAAAACCAGATTTGTCTTTAATGTCTTTTGCTCTTTCTACTGATAAGGCAAGTAACACAGGCATCTGGTTCCTAAAATCCAGGATCAAAGATTAGAGAACTTTTCCTCACATCTTCCTTTCCAGACAAGAAGAACAATCTGTTAAACCTATAACCTTTGGGAATGAGTTATTGTTGCTGTCAATTAGACAGATCTATGCAGAGATGTTCTTTCAGAATATAACACAACTGGATCCAACTGTCCCAGGCATTAACACACCAACAGGAGAAAGCCAAGGACTCTGGAGGAGAAAACAGCTTAATTTTCCATGTATCAGCTTTTGCTCAGTAAAAAATGCAATAGACATTGTTTAAATCTGACAGTTTTAAAGATCTTACAATATCTGATCTTATAGTAGAAATCAATTATAAAAACTCAATTTAAGAAAGTAATTATTAAAACTCTACTTACCACAAAGTAATTCATTACAAGTGTATCTCCCTCCTTTGCATGTAATTATAGCTAATGATCAGAGACAGAATGGCTGATAATGTACTTTCTGTCCTTTCTCTTTTTAGACTCTTTCCACCAGGAAGGAAATTTTACTTTCTTTTAAAAGATGATTTGGTGACAATCGATTAAACATCAACTCCCATTTCCAGATATGTTTTGTCTCTTTTCTATTTAATTTTTAGGAAATTTTTTTGTGGGATGTGTGACAAAGCTGAAATACTACATTTTAACTCCCCCATGTCCATCTGTTTAATGAGCTAAATATTAATTATTTCCTTTCTCTTTTAGTCTGATATAAATTCGGCAGTTCCCCAAAGTTACTTCTTTTGTGATTTCTCCCTGAATTTGGTGACAACTTCAAAAACATCTGGAGACCCCCAGGTTTGTTCTTGATGAAGCTTGTGATGAAACTGCGTGGGCAATATAGTTTTCTTAGTGACATGAAAGGGACTGAGTCTCCTCTACATGGCAAGGCAAGAGGGAGCCTTTTGTTGTGTAGCAGAGGGTTAGTGGAAGATCCACTTATATCCACGGGGAGATTTTCAAGCTTTATGGCTGAAAAAGTTATCTTAAAAAAAGTTATTTCTAAAATTTTTTCTTGGAGTTAGGTAACCTGTCTTGTCCTACACTGAGTGGGTTCTGTAGAACGAGTTTTCTCTACAAATGTTAGCATGACAAGACAGGCTGGAGAGATACCGTCATGAAGTGCATTAGCATTGCTTGTCTTTGTTTTCCCAAACATAACACACTGCAAATGCAGTGCAAGACTTGTGGCATATTTCAAAACAAGCAAGTTGAAAAAACACACACAAGTAAGTATGAGCTCTTTTGATGGGCATTTCTTTGTTAAGACACAATTTCAGCATTTTTATACATCTGCGAAGTAACACAACATACTTTTTTTCCTTTTTTTTTAATCAGACCTGAGACTCTCATGTAAACATCTGATCTCAGTACAAACAAACAAACAAGCAAACAAACACAACCTGCTGAAAAAGACAGTCAGAGCTGACAATACCGGGTACTGTAAAGCTTGAGAACGCTACAAGGAGAATTCAACTCCCTTGACTGTAATACATCATATTTGTGAACGTATATGTGCACGGATGCACACAAATTTGCACAAGAAAATGTGTGTTCAGGTGCTTGAAAAACTGCAGTATTTGTCTTGTAACAAGTATGCAGGCTGCAAGTATGAAAGCTGAGGAATGCCATCACGTTGGTCAAGCTGAAGTTTGACCAACTTGCATATTTTGTGGGTGAGGAAGCTGAAGAAGACAGAGGTTAGTTACCTCCAGACACAAAATGTGCTGCCACTTCAGACAGAGGCATAACTCTGCTGAGAACAGGAAATACACACATCAAAACAGAGCCCAGGAAGGGCTTTGTGGAAGCCAAAGGTTCCCCTGGACTCTGAAGCCGTGAGTTTCGATCACTCTTTGTGAGGAGGAGAGCTCCAGGGGCTAAACACTCACCTGGGCAAGGAGTAGGATGGGAGCAGTGGTGGGAGAACAGAGACTGCTTTGGGCACCAAACGAAGCCAGGAGTGTTTGTGCAGCCAGCGTGTCCTGGGAAAGGGTCTTCAGAGGAGCTCTGGAAAGCCATCTCTGGACTGCAAATACTAAACACTTAGGGAAAGGGAGATCTCAGTCCAAAACTTTAGTAGAGGAGAGCAGAAGATGACAGGAAAATACATCCCTGCAAGGGTTTTTTGATCTCTCAGGAGTTTTGTATATGCACAATGTCTTTTGCTCCTCTCTCTCCTGGCTCTACTTCCAACCACAGTGCAACTCAGCATGTGTTTCAACTTTGTAGCTTGCTTCGAGTACAAAACCCAGTTCAAATTTTGGCTTCTATGACCATTTTCTAAGTAAAGAACAGAGAATGCAGGGAGATTCTTCTTTCCACCAAAACTACCTTTGTTTGCTTCAAAATGAAAAGTGTCAGAAAGCAAAAAGTAACAGATTTTTTTTCCCCCAACATATTGAATATCCTAAATTAGCTTTTATTTTTGCACAAACTTTTCTTATTCTAACTTTGCTTTGCCCTTCCACATTGACAAAATACAGGCAGCCTCAGGCTGAAATGGCCAAAGAGCTCAAGGCTTGATCAGTCCATCTCCAGATACTGACAATGTCAGATTAATTATCTTCAAACTAATAGATGAAATGAGTTCAATAACATTTGCTGTACCATTCAGGTATTACTCATTCTTCATCAATCTTTTATTGCTACCTGAATTGCAATTGCTGCTTGGCTAATAAATGAAGAAGTTGCTCCTATTAAATGAATTAACTTTTCAGGTACTTATTAAAGTGACAAATTACTAGGTTGGAAGATAATGAATCTACCTGAAATATGAAGGAAGGGAAAGATTGATTTCCAGCTGTTCCTTTAATCTACATTTACCTTTAGAGTGGGCAAACAGGAGAGCATCAGGAGGTGTTGAAAATATTTTTGGATGACATTGGCAAGAGGCAGCACAACAGGTGAAAACAGAGGTTAATGGTAAGTGTTGAAAAAGTGAGGTTTTGGAAAAACAAGGGAATGTGTTGCTAGGGCTACACTAGGTTCACCTAGTACCCTTCTGCAGCATATGGAGAAACACTGTGATTAGAAACCAATCCTGCATCAGCAGTCAAATGGCCTCAAGAAGCCCTTGGAGATGCCTTGAGTACTAAGGATGTTTAGCTGGACTATCATTTTCCTCTAGGACTTCATTATTTATTGCATCTATTACTGTTAAATGTACTGCAAAAACATTGATGGCCCCAGGCAAGTGCTGTGTTGAATTACTTTGGTTGATAATTCCTTTCTGAAAAGCCCTGCAAACTAAACAGATAACTCAGGCAGAGAAGTGTTATCATTCCCTATATTACAGAGGAGAGGAGAGCTATTCTCCAAAGATATTAACTCAAAAGAACCAAGGTTTCAGCTGGAAATTTTATATCACTCATTGAAGGCCATTCCAAAAATTAAAGATGATCATATCTCCTTTATTCATTTAATTACTTGGTTTTTCTCCGTGTCCCTTGGTTTATCAGTTACAGGTATCAGTTATTGCTGTCACCAGGATCTTTCCCTTGGACGGCAGCCTTAAGGCTTCTCCTTGCAATCTGCTGTTAGTGAATCCCACTGGGTGATGCAGCAGCTGATTACAAGAGAAGCCTCAGATTTTTTGCTCTTCCTCCATGAATCTCCTGCTGCAGGTCCAGCAGAGGGTAACAAACATGATGAGGGGCATGGAGCATCTCTTTTATGAGGAACAACTGAGGGGACTGAGCCTGTTCAGCCTCAAGAAGAGGCAGCTGAGAGGGGTCCTCACAATGTCTATAAATATCTGAAGGGAGGTGTCTTGAGGATGGAGCCAGGCTCTGCCCAGTGGTGCCAAGCAATAGGATGAGAGGCAATGGGCAGAAAATGGAATGCAGAAGGTTCCACCTGAATGTGAAGAACATCTTTAACATGCAGGTGACCCAGCACTGAAACAGGTTGCCCAGAAAGGTTGTGGAGTTTCCCCTCACTGGAAGTATTCAAAAGCTGCCTGAACACAATCCTGAGTAAGGTGCTTTAGGGGAGCCTGCTTGAACAGGAAAGCTGGACTGGATGACCTCCAGTGGTCCCTTCCAACCTTACCCATTCTGTGATTTGGTGGTTAGGAGTGGACAATCGATTGTTGTTTTAATATTTAGTTAAAGAAGTGAGAGTCAGTTGTAACAGACAGTGATATGAAGTCATTACAAGCACTCTAGAAAAATTTGAAACAGAAATGTATCTTTTAGACCACAGTCCATATGAAATGTGAAGTCAGTACTGCATACAGACGTACATTTCAATGCCATTACCATGCTGTACACTGCATCAATAGCTTCTTGTATAAATAATGGCATAGTTAATTGCTAAACTATGCTTATTAGACTATCAGAGTTGGGTTTAATAATGTGCAAGGGCTACTTACCTCTACCAAGCACTGTAAAATTGTCAGAGATTTAGTTTTTATGAGTTATCAGCTGGAGGTATTCAAGAATTGTCTGGATATAATCCTGTACCATGTGCTCTAGGATGACCCTGCTTAAGCAGGGAGGTTGGAGCAGATGACCCACTGTGGTCCCTTCCAACCCTAACCATTCTGTGATTCTGTGATTTCTACTGCAACAAACTGCAATTCTGCAAATTGATTTGACTTAGAAAAAGGAGTAGCAGAAGAAGGTGATCCTTTAAGAAACAAGGATTCTGCCCTTGAAGACAGGGAATGAAGATGAACTTCAGCATGGAATGATGATTTATATGCAGAATGATTGAAAAAAATTGTTGCATCATGTCAACCTCCCTATCCCCCACTTCTTTGCTATGCTGGTGTCTCCCCAGAGCCAAAGGGACTCTTGGCTCTTGCTTAGTAGGATTGATGAGGATGTAGCCCCCATATCCTGGCACTGACATTCCACTGCAAACCTCAACTAGCTGTAGATGTATGGAGAAAGCTCTTCTCTCTGTCACAAATGACAATCTGAAAGTTGCCTTGCTGCCTCTGTACTTAAGTCACTGAAAATGTTTGACAACCAAACATTAGAGATTCTGCAAGATGCCTAAGAGAGACATTTCAGCATTTTACTGGAGCGTATGTCTCAGTGATGAGACTTGATAGGACAGCAGACCTGCTGTGATAAATGCCAGCCTGTGCCTGGATGCAGGCAAGCATCTTGCCTTTCCTCTCTTAGCTCTTCCCACTGGATTCAGACCACAATCATACACCATGTGTGTAAAATGTAAGAGCTTCCAATTCACTGAGGTTATCACATGAAAAAGCTTTTCAGTTCAAAGGGAATAATAAGTAACAGGGAAGTGACAAAAAACCCACCCAGAGGCACATGTGGTTGGGTAAATTACAACAGAGATAGTGGCAAAGACCCAAACCCACAGGTCACAAACTGATCACCTGGCAGCTGAAAAGAAGGGGATGAGGGGATGGACTTGAGGATTTTTTTATATTTGAGGAGGCCACTTAAGTGTTCCGCCTGTCTCTATGTGGATCTCTGAAGTACACACTCAGCCTTGCTATTGGTTGAACGTGCAAACAGGAAAACAACAGCCATATCCATCAGCCTGGGATAGAAGGAGCACTGGCTGTCCAGCCACACTGGGCTGGTGTCCAGCAGCTGGGCAAGATAAATCCCTGCGTCCTGGGGCCTGCCAGAGGCAGTGACCTTATAACAGTCCCCTAATGCTGACTGGGAGGAGGCTGCTTCCTTGCCACAGAGTCCATCCAACCATCCTTCCTCTAGTGGAATTGGAGAATTCCCAGGCAGAGAAAAACCTATGACCCTTCCAGATGCTATGGTCATATCCTGATATGGAAAGCATTTCTTCCTTTCAAACACCTCCAGTGACAGCTACACAAGCATCTCTGGCAAAAAACCCCATGCTCACTGCCTGTTTTGAGGTCTCTGTGCAAGAGGATTTAGTTCTGCAAGTTATCTGTTGGAAATCGAGCTTGCTGGGGGAAAATATCATGTCAGCTTTGCAGCCTGGCAAATCTCTGGGTAGAAACTGCCTTTTAGTCTGTGTTTTCACAGTATCTGATGAAATACTGTCCCTGGCTTGGTTGCTGTGATGGAACAAATGTAGTGGCTGACAACACTAACTGAGCAGTGAACAGGTACACAAAATAATCATCTTCCCAGCATATTTATTTATTCTCTGATGCTTTTGTTATCTGTGAGATGTCCTTTTCTTTCCCTTCTCACTCACTGAAGTTATCAACAGCTTCGGTTTTTGGGTCATTTATTGACCTTCCAGAACAGAAAAAGATAAGCAGAGAAGCTTGAACTGCATAGAAATGAGAATAGGGTCTACTTGTTTTTTGTCCCTGACAAAAGCATATGTAGTTGGTGGAGTTGAGAAATTAAGCTTAGGATACAGATGAATCAAAAGAGCTAAAAATAAATTGTCCTTTGTTATTTGCATTATTGACACTGAGAACTAAATACATAACCTCCAGGGAAATGCCAACAAATCTAGTTGTATCTTAATAGATCCAACCCAAAAATAAATCACCTGAAGAGAAGGCATCTCTCCCCTAAACCCAACACCGGTGTGATTCACACTGCCTTTACTATGTGCAGAATCCCCATATATCATAGTCTTCTTCGAAGTTCATATTCACTAAAAAGCTTTTGCTGAATTATCGCACCCTCCAGTTTCCATAAGGACAGGCTGGATCACATCTCAGACTTGCTGCTGATCATCCCTGATTTAATAGTTTTTCACACCTAGAACTTCTTTTTTCTCTGTTCTTGCTGAAGTTCAGATGTTGTTACATAGTTAGTCAAGATTAGAGAGTCCTGATTTCTTTAAGATTTCATTCAAATTACAATCTATCAGAATAATTTCTCTTGCTTCATTGAAAAATTAACCTGATTGGACATTTCTTACCTCTGTTATTTTTACTTGAGCTTCTCTTCTGCAATATGCTGCTGTGTTGGTGGTGAAAGTAGATTTTGCATGAGATACAGAACCTGTGCCTTGAATACTGAATACTAAAGCTTTCATAGGTGCCTTGTGCAGAGGAAAGATTTCCTAACTTGAGCCTGAGTCACAGCATCCTGCCTGCATTTTAAATGCAGGTCTAAGCCTGTATTTTGATCAGGCTATTAATTAAGTACATCAAAATAAGTAAACATTAAGCCCTGTCATTTCAGTATTAATACGGAGTTCATTTCAAGTCAGTAGGGTACTTAGGTATGTTTGCTTAAGGCAAAGGACTGGCAGTGTTTAGACTGATCCTTTTGCCATGCCTGAAGTAAGCAAGGTGCTTGGCATTAGTTCACTACCATGATCTTCTGACACTATTTGATAAAATTCATTAAAGAAAGGAAGCTTTTCAATTTCAGCATATGTAAGAGGCAAAAGATGGCCATGTAGAAGTGTCCTGTCTAGAGAGGCATCTCTGAAGGGAAAAGCTCTACATGTAGATAATGTTTATATAAAAGGCTGATTCCTGGTTTCCTTGGGTCTGAGATAAGAAACCATGTTTGCCATCTAACATGTACAGAAGAAGACAACATCTACACAATGAGTCCAGAAAACCAGCTTAGGTACTCTCTTGACATTGAGACAAAGTCCAGTTAGATGAAGCCTTTGAGACTCTTCCAGATCAAAGCTTCTGTTAGAATGTACACAATTATCTTGGATGGATCCAAGATTTTCTAGAAACACTTGGTAGATTTTCCATGGTGTTTATAAATCTTGCATTTGATTTTTTTGCTGGTGATAACATAAACTTCTCTCACAAACATTCAGAAAAAGATGTGGTTAAAGAATCACCTTTAATCAGCCTTGGTTGGCCTGTCTTTAATCACCCTTGGTTGGTTGCCTCTCTAGACAGGACACATCTACATGACCATCTTTTGCCACTTACATATGCTGAAATTGAAAAGCTTCCTTTCTTTAATGAACTCTATCAAATAGTGTCAGAAGATCATGGTAGTGAACTAATTCCAAGCACCTTGCTTACGTCAGGAATGGCAAAAGGATCAATCTAAATACTGCCAGTCCTTTGCCTTAAGCAAACATCCCTAAGTACCCTACTGACTTGAAATTAACTCCATATTAATACTGAAATGACAGGGCTTAATGTTTACTTATTTTGAAGTGCTTAATTAACATTCTGATCAAAATACAAGCTTAGATCCACTTGACTATTTGAAGGAAAAAAAAGGTCTGTTTCAGTTACACAGCTATGGATACCTAAAACATAATTAAAATTAGTACTAGAAACCAAAGCAGTCAAATTTTCCTGTGTGAGCAAGCCACAGGAAGCAGTTCAGTTTACATGATGGATGCCAGGTTTTAACTCTCAGCAAGCAAGAGACTAGGGAACACTTATGCTAAATAAAAATGTCAAGAGATTTTTTTTTCTCTTAGTGTTTGGAGCAGTAAAAGAAAAAAATAACTCATAATGTAATCTGAATGAATACTACATGAATAATAATCCATAAGATTTATTATCAGCTAAGCACAAACAAAAATAAGTTTCCCTGAGAAAAACAGGTGAGAATGTATCAAAACAGAGAAAGTTAGGAGGAAGCAGAAAAACCCCAAACAGTATTATCAACACATGTAAATGATGAATTTGGTCCCCAGCCTAGGTTTTTGACTTTTTTTTTTTTTTTTTTTGCGAAATGGCACATTGCCTTCCTACAGGAGTTTTTCCTCTGAACAGATCTTCTCTTCATCTAACTGGATGTCAGCCCCAAGGCTTGAAGGAAAATCTTCAAGGATATCTCATTCAGAACCTGCGTGTCAGATCAGATCCTAAACTATAAGATATTATGCCCAAACAGACACAAGGCAGATCAGTCACATCTCCTTTTATACTGGTTTTGAATCTGCTGGAAGCAGACACCAAGGAGTACAAAGTTGATGTGCTCATTGTACAAGGTTTCTGGCTCAAAATGTGTTTGCCCATGCACAGGATTTTGGTGAAGAGAATGAGTGCATAGATGTGTTTAGGGTCAGTCTCCAAGGCAATAAAATGAACATCCCTCACGTGGAGGTACTCAGTGAATAAATGCAGAAGTGTTTGCCAAGTGCTCCAAGAAGCTTTCTCAAATGATCACTGTTACAGCAAATAACTCTGGCTTTGGGGCACTGGTACCATCAGACCAACACCCGTGAGCACTTTGGTGAAGATGGAGGGTGTTAGAAAACTCTTCCAGGCCCTAATCTGAGGACTGAACCCCATATTTCTTTTCAAGGTTTAGACCGTTTTCCCTGCACACCAAAGGGAGGTTTTGTGTCTTTGGGAAAGACACAAGAGCTTGTTCCCTGAAAGAGGATGCCAGCCTGAGGGATTGCTCAGTTCACATTCCTTGCTCTTGGATTGCATACAGGGAACACAGACAAGACATGGTCAAGGGGTGGATGGCATTATGTATCCTACCTGTCCTCTTCTTCAGGAGTAGGTTGTAAAACTACCTTCCAGGGTTCTGGAGACAGCTCTCCCAGGCTTTTCAAATGATCCCACCACCTGGCTGAGACCTCTGGCATTTTTTTCTCGAGGTGTTTTTGGTCTCAGGCGGATGAAAGCAATTCCCTGTTTGCAGAACTGACAAGAGTGTGCTCTGTGCTGAGGGTGTTCCAAAATGAAGGATTTGCTCTGAGCTTGAAGCTGCTAGATAGGTTCCAAATTATTATTTTTTTCAAAAAAACCCACTGCAAAAATGTGCTTTCACATCACTGGTAGGAAAATATCATTTTTCTAGGTGTACATTTTTTTCTGTTGAGTAGTAGCTTTACACAGAGTGCTGCACAGATTCCTTAAACTAACCCAAACTATCTGTTTTATTTTTGAGATCTATCTTCCATAACTATGAGATCTGCCTTCACAGGTTTTATTAGAAAATGTATTTTGTTTTAAGATGATGTGTGGGAATGTGATTTCTTCTCAGGCTCCCTGCTAGCATTTACATTTCTTACCATATGCTGACCCTATAGAAATATTTTAGCACTGCAGAATTACAATAAAGGCCTAAGAGACTTTCTAGAGATAAATACATTCCCTACATAGCAGATGAAGAAGATACCCTATTAGAAAAAGCTCTCAAATTCTATTCTTCTTCTTAGCAATTAATAAAAGAAATAAAGATACTTATTTTTTGCTTTATGAAAATGCCGATGCAGTTGTTTTCTGCTTTGGGGTGCTGACAGTGGGTGGAGGATGAAGCTATCACAGTAGTGTAAGATGCTAACTAGCACTGACATAGACTCATTAAGCTCCATTAAGAATCATCCTTTAATATATTCATTAACTAAACCAATAAAAATATATTAAGAATTAGATGACAAAATAAAAGGCATATTTTTACAGGGAAGTTTCTTGGTTCTGTCAGGCTGCATTAAGAGAAAGAGGGTAAACTGCTTGGATTTTAGCAAGGGAGAATGTTAAACCTTGATTTCTGTAAATTTGCAGCTCTAGTGAGTTCTAGTTTCATTTGTGTCATAGTGTAGTATCCTACATTTCCTCTTGGAAGGACTCCTGTGCTAAAAAATAGATCCTGTGATGCACCACTGCCACCCTTTAGCTGGCTCACCAAGTTTGTTGGAGTTTTGTGACCATGTGGCATCCATATGGGATCTGCAGTGTCACAGTGGGAAGAGGGGAAGAATTGGGGCATAAAGCAAAGAAGCCACAAATCACAGATGTCATGGCAGCAACTGAGAAGAAAAAACTTGATGTGGAACTGAACTGAGGTGAAATGTTTTGATATATAAAAAAGAAAATGCAGTTAAGACTCTGTCTATATGATGTTCCCTGCAATGCTGGCCAGAATTCATGGTGAGAAAATGAATGCCAAAGTACTGGAACTTCATCAGAGAAAAAAAAATAAGAAAAACCTATTTGACTTAGATTAAAATCAAATCTTTCCTGTCTCAGCAGTGGCTTTACAGTAAGATCTCAGTTCGGCTGAGTTGCAAATGAAGACTCTAAAGAAGAGGCACCAGCTGTCTGTAAACGTAAAGCCTGTGATGGGGTCAGCTTGCAGAAGTTTCTCTTTCTGACAACCCAAATCTGTCTTTCTGAGGACCCAAATCAGCTGCTTCGTGTCATTCCAGGTGCCCTCAGGAATCTGGAGCTGCCACACACCACTGCCTGATGTGACACAGCCGTGTATGCACTGGGGTGATGGCTGGGGTAGGTGAAGACTCCTGGGGGAGACAAAAGCATTTCAAATGGGTAAGACACCAAGAGTGAATAAATTGAACTAGGGCTTCCTAAAAAAAGTCAACTCAGCTAAATTCACTTACCACCTGCATGCTTTTATGAAATGATGCTTGGGGGCTCCCTGTTTCCTGTTTGTTGCCCTTTATCTAGAAGAGCAAGGTCATTTTCAGTTTAGAATTACTTTTTTAGCATAGGTCATGAGACAAGCTTATCATTTGGAAGCCTGTCCAGTAAAGGCAGATTTTTGGAAGGGACCTTAAAGATTATCCAGTTCCAAACCCTCTGCCATGGTCAGGGACACATTTCACTAGACCAGATCTTCCTTGGCCTTCCTTTTCTGGATAACACACCTGTAGAAACCTTTCCTGTTCCTGTGTCCCTTTCCAGATTCAGTTCCAGCTTTACTTTGACCTTACTCACCCCATCCCTACACATATGAACTTCATCTCTACTCTTCCCAGGTTACCTGTCCTTACTTTCCTTGCCTGATGCTTCTTGCCCTTTAGTTTGACTAGCATTTCCCCACTCAGCCACGCTGCTCTCCTGCCCTCCTTGCCTGATTTCTTTCTCCTGGTGATCGTCAGCTCTTGCATTCTATGGAAGANACATTTCACTAGACCAGATCTTCCTTGGCCTTCCTTTTCTGGATAACACACCTGTAGAAACCTTTCCTGTTCCTGTGTCCCTTTCCAGATTCAGTTCCAGCTTTACTTTGACCTTACTCACCCCATCCCTACACATATGAACTTCATCTCTACTCTTCCCAGGTTACCTGTCCTTACTTTCCATGCCTGGTGCTTCTTGCCCTTTAGTTTGACTAGCATTTCCCTACTCAGCCATGCTGCTCTCCTGCCCTCCTTGCCTGATTTCTTTCTCCTGGTGATCGTCAGCTCTTGCATTCTATGGAAGACTTCCTTGAAGATCTGCCAGCTCTGTTTCACTACCTTGTCCCCGAGGGCTGTCTCTACTGGGATCCCGCTGATTATCTCCCTGAAGTGCTGGAAGACTGCTTTCCTAAAGTTCAGGGGTGTAACTACTCCTTGCCTGACCCGTATCCCTCCTAGTTTCTTGTGTACCCCCTCACTGGGAGAACGTGGGAAGCAGAAAAGGGCCTGATTTAAGAGTCAGCACTGTTTAGCAACAACCAAAACGTCAGTATGTTGTCAATAATATTCTCACACTAAAGCCAAAATAGAGCCCTATACCAGCTGCTAATAAGAAAATGAACACTACCCCAGAGGAAAATCTGCAGTGCAAGGATCTGGTTTGGATGCCGAGTTTAAAGTATACACTGACAGTGCATCTGCACTGGAAAGGGAGTGGGAATTCTTCTAATTCCCTGTTCAGCATCTGGACTGCTCCCCTAGCAAACTCCCCGTTCTCTTAGTAAGAAAGATTAAAAGCGTGTTCTTTCTCTTTCTTTCCTGTAATTCCCATCCCTCCCTTACTTTTTCTCTGTTTCCTTCCAGCTTTCTCCATTAACATGAGATCCTGGCTTCTGGCTGGGTTGTGGAGCAGCTCTGGCTCTTTTGTCTACTATAAAAAATGGGTATTTCTGCAAACTTTTAAAAGCACAACTGAGTAGATATCCATTGCTGAATTCCTCCTCTAAGCAGTGCTTTTCTCCTCAAAATGCCAGTGAGCAGTGACTGGAGAATGGTGCACTCAGCTACACCTTCACTTCTCCTGCCATATGCTTCTCTTTTTGCTGCCAAACACAGGGCTTCTGCTGTCACATGAAGCAGGCACACCATTTTTCAATTCCCAGGGAGGGCCTTCTGCTGGAAGAGATGGAAAAATTTCTCTGTGGCTGCAGAAAATGAACCTTTTGGTTTGTTTTTTTTTTAACAAATTGCTCACCTCCTACCCTGTGAACACAGGAAAGATATTTGTTGTACTGTTCACATAACTCTCTTAATTTCAGAAGTAAAAGAGAATCTATAAATAGAAAAAATGATAATTTAATCACTTGAGACAAATTGACAGATCATAATAAAAGGACAACAAGCACTGGTGGAACATAAAAGCCTCAAATGCCATCTCAATATGATCATACTGGTCTGCTTTGTAGCAGCATTGATTGACTCCTGTGACAAAATGAAACAAAAGACTTATCTTTGTAGGTGGTTTCTGTCTGAAGAAAGATCATGCCAGAAATCCTTCCACTGTAGGAACCATTAGTATCTCTTGCTGTCTCTTGACTTGCATTTGAAAAAATGCTAGTTCATTAGTGAAGTACTTTGGATTTCTTGTGGTGTATTTGGTTTTTTTATTTGTTTGGGTGATTTTTTCTTGGGTTTTGTTTTGTTTCTTCATTTCTGAATAAAAAAAATAAACTTCAAGCCAAACAAACACTTTCTGTGAGCAGTGTTGGTCTGTCAATAAACAATATTTCAATTTTAAACTTTTGAGTGATTGTCAGTTCACTTAAGCAAATCACACAAAGTGCTGCAGGTGCACCAGATGTGGCATAGCTACAGGAAAACAAACATAGAATTGACATTGATTAGAGAGTACAAAAATGTAAGCAAGAGTCTCAGGAGCAGAAATAATGGTTTATTCTGTGGCACTGGGCCTCCACTGATCCAACCCCCCAAAACCCATAAGTGATAGGAGAAAAAGGGAAGTTAACAATAGAATTATATGAGGCAAGCTTTATAGGGAGAGGTGATATCCTTTATTCAATTGCCTGAGACATGGTAAAAAAGCAGACATACATGGTCTTTTGATGAGTTCCTAGAGAAGCAGCACATTTTCAAGTGGAACTCATGTGGACTACAACTGCCCTGTGTTTCATTTAATTATTTAATCACCCCTGGATAAAGGTAATTTGTATCTAGGCAGCCCAGAGGAGGGTGAGAAGAGACTACATGATTTTTTGGTTGTTAGGTCCTAAGGAACAGTGAGCAAAACACATTCTTGATTACCTGGATAATTCAGAACTTAGCCTGGGGGAAATTGAAGTTATGTTAATTCTCAGGAAGACTTCTGAGTTTCTTTATCTGACCATGGTCAAGCTGATAGTAGTAGGAGATTTGCCCAGCCCAGTGTGCTTTAAACTAGAGCCACTGGTTTCACACAGTCATATCACTAATATTCCACTGGTACCACAGGTATCGTGGCCATGTGCTGCCTCATCTCTAGGGAGAAGCTCTCTCTTCCTGTAAGAAATGTTAACCAAAAACCTCAGAAGCAGCTAAAAATCTCAGTCCTGGACCTGAGAAATGAAGCAAAAGGCTGCAGAGATGAGAGTGGAAGTTGGGTCCTGCATCAAAATTAATGTCAAGCCATGTTGCATTATTTTATCGCAAGAAAAGTAGCTTCAAAGAGGGCAACATGCTCGGTTACTTTCTGATGTGTTAATATTTTTATTTTCTATCACTCCCTGTAAAACATTGCTGCTTATGATCAAGAGTACCTCCCACTTTTCAGACTGCTTGCAGTTCCTGAAAGGCAGCTTGTAATAAATCTCTCTGGCCTGATGCCCCCTCAGAAGGTGGCTTACAGTGTACAGAAGCAAGATATAAGCACAGAAACAGGTGGACATGACTGCACGCCTGGGGAAGCAGTGGGCACCACCAGCTTTCACTGGGATTAGTACTCTAAAATCCTGTGTGAGCTTTATTAAACAGCCTTGAGAGTGTAGAGGTGTTTTCTGCAGAGGGGGTGGAAAGAGACAGCAATGTTGACTGTACCTCTCTGCAGGAAGACAGTCAGAATGAAAATATCAGCAGCTTAGGAAGGTGTTTTGCATTTGTTTTACAAAAACTGATACTTTATGAAGTCCAAGTTGCTTATTTTGTCAAGAAGATTGTTGTGATGCTGAAGTAGAAGCTTTAGTATTTTGTGTTTAGTTACACAGCAAGCTGAGCCAACCTTCTTCCCTGACTTATTTTAAAGTATTCTCTCCCTTGTGAAAGCACAAATATGTTCAGTCTCTGGTTTTCTTTTCTCCATAAATCATGAAATTCCCTTGAGAAATCAACAACAGGAAAAAATAAAGTAGGGGCAGAGCAGGGTAGGGAGAGGAGATTTTGCTTGGTATAAGACCAATTTCTCTCCAATTTAAAGTAAGGCAACTTAGGTGACAAAGAATTATTTCAACATGTTGTGGGTCAAGAGATTTCTTGCTTAAATGGACTTGGAATCAAAAGACATTTGGATTTGTCATTAGGAAGCGATTCATCACAGAAAGGGTGATTGGGCATTGGAATGGGCTGCCCAGGGAGGTGGCGGAGTCACTGTCCCTGGAGGTGTTTAAGAAAAGACTGGGTGTGGAATTCAGCGCCATGGTCCAGCTGACAGGGTGGTGTTAGGTCATAGCATGGACTCAATGATCTCAAAAGTCTTTTCCAACTTAACTCATTCTGTGATTCTCTGACTCTGTGATTCTATGACTGTTTCCATCCCAGGATGTGTGTAGTTATGCAGCTAATGTGAAATGACAGTTTAAACTAACACTAGACCTGTCAAAGGAAATGAGCTTTCTGGGGCTTCCACTCCACCCATGCCTTCCATCTCTTTGGGTAGGAAATTCAATTTCAGCTCTTTGCATGTTTCTAATATTCACACCCAGAAAATTATTGCCCATCAGTATATCTCAAAAGCTAGAGCAGAGGCCATCTCTGTTCTGACACAATGTGAGGCTGATTTAAACTCACCAGCTGCTTTTTTCCAGACATGAAAGGACAGCCTGTGGAAACAGATGTTTACCTGATTAAGATGCATAGGGAAGTCTCAGTACAAACAAGAAACAGGTTGTTGGACATCCTTCCTGTAATAAAATCTGAACAGTAAAGTCCTCCAGCAAGATGCAGAATTGGTTAAAGGGACTTAATGATCATGCTCATGCCTTCAACTCTGTCAGCACCTGCTTGAACTGCTTATGCAAATAACAAGGTAGCTGTGTCAAAATCTTTCAACATGTTCTTGAGACAGCAAGTGATGAGCATTTCTCACTGTAGCAAAAGGATTTCTCCTTGTTCTCTGGCAACATCACCCTTGTGACAGCTGCAGATCAGTGGTGCCTTGTTCCAGGGCTTAGGTCTGTTGTTCAAATCAAGGCAGGATCTCATCTCTTTGCTTTTTTTCCCAGCACAGTCACCTTTCCCGATGAGCCTGGGAAATTTCTGAAGTCTTTCTTTCCAAAACAGCAGACATTGCCAGTCTTAGGGAATGCAGCTCCAGGGGTGTGCAGAGATGCTGAGCCATGCAGTGTGTAGTCAAGCTGTGGAACCTACAGTGTGCTTCACCCAGTCCAGTGCTTCAGCAGCAGAAAGGTAAGGTGTGAGGAAATGAGAGGGGCAAAATTTGCAGGTTCAAAGATAGGGGGAACTGTGGAGGAGGGAAGGAAGGAAGGAAGGAAGGAAGGAAGGAAGGAAGGAAGGAAGCAAGCAAGCAAGGAAGGAAGGAAGGAAGGCTGATGTCAGGAGTTACCCAGTCCAACTTATCTCCCTTCTTCTAATGGGTTACTGACAACAGTAATTTGTTCCATGGAATAAAGTGCTTCTGCTTTTTCTGTGTGACGGCCTGTGGCTTGATCCTTTGGAAGACCATGTGTGCAGTCTGACAGATTTTCTGTGATTTATGACTCTAAAAATGCCATTTCTGGATGCCGTGGCTGACAATTTGACAAGAAGAGGAAGTTCTGGAAGTAATTAGTCAGTGAGATAGAGGGTGTAGCAATTATAATTAATAACAATGTTGTGCCCTTCTTTAAACATTGCAGTCATCAAAGACTTTTCAAGTACTGAATATATCCTAATTAATTGTATCTCATACCCACTCACCTTCCCACACTAGGTGATAATTATTGTCACATCACAAACAATAGACCTGAGGTATTGAGAAGTGAAGACTCATGCCTTCAGCGGAGGTGTCTTACAGATGGTGACAAGGTTTTGCAAAGGCGCTGGGTGCCCCTTTTCTTATTTTTAGGCCAAGGGAACAGATTTAGCAGGTGAGTGCTAAGCTGTGTGGTAAACACACCCGGGGCAGTGGTAACATTCTCCAGTCTTCTCCAACACGTGGGATATTTCCCTTGAAGAGCTTCGTGCTTGTAAGCACATCACTAATTACATAAGAGTCCCAAATATCAGGCGGCTTACAAAATCAGAGAATGACAGAATGACAAAATCACAGAATGCAAGGAGTTGGAAGGGAGCACAGTGGGTCATCTGGTCTAACCTCCCTGCTCAGGAGGGGTCACACTAGAGCACATGGCACAGGATTGTGTCCTCATGTTCAGGTGGAACTTCTCGTGCTCCATTTTATGCCCGTTGCCCCTCATCCTATTGCTTGGCCACCAAGGAGAGCCTGGCTCCATCCTCTTGACGCCTCCCTTCAGGTACTGATAGACATTGATGAGGTCCCCTCTCAGTCATCTCTGCTCAAGGATGAACATGCCTAAATCTCTCAGCCTTTCTTCATAAGAGACATGCTCATCACCTTTCTCACCCTTCACTGGACTTGTTCCAGGACCTCAATGTCTCTCTTTTCCTGAGGAGCCAAGAACTGGACACAGAACTTCGGGTGAGGCCTCACTAAATCTCAGTAGAGGGGTGGGATCACCTCCCTCAACCTTGCAAAATCTTCCTTCCAGCATTCCTTTATCCTGGTCTCATGTGTCAGACATTCAGGAGGGCTGATCTGGTCAGTGGAGACACACGCAAAGAAAGCATTCAGTAACTCTACATTCCCTGCATTCATTATGTGCAAGGAATGTGGTATCCATTCCTTACAGGCGCAGAGCAAAGCCTGGAAAGATGCAGTGAGGGAAGAGTAAAGGCCAGAAAGAAAGATTTCTTAAAGAACAGTAGTAACCTGGAGACTTCAAATGTTAATAAAAGGGTTTGTAATGTCCAGCCTGTGAGGTCTGTGACAGTTTAGACTCTTTAATTGGACCTGGTTTAGATACTACACTCGGTGTGGATTAGGATCACTGATTTTCTACTCATGTGTTTCAAAGCTTTGACTCTAATTCCTGCTAGCAATTGCAAGCATCAATCATTTGCATATGCCCGAGTGGCAGCAGTATCTAGGTCCTCCATTTAGACTTACCAAATGTTTGTTAGAACAAAAACTTTGGCCTTTTGAGGACTTCAGATAATTTGTCATTTAAGAAGAGGTGCCTTGACATTTTTCTGTGAGCCGCTGTTTCAATCTGTGCTTTAAAATTCGCTACCAGTACACAATTTCAACCAATATTTGCTTTGTGTCTTTAAACTACTGAGATCTATTTATTGACCATTAAGAGTTTGTTAAGTGACTGTGTGCAATGCAGGGAATACAACACGTGAGTCATTACAGGGATGAAAATTCAAGTCTGAAATTTTCTCTGGAAAAGGTGAGCAGGTGACTGGATTCTGAAAGCAGGTGACCTCTTCCAGACCTGTGTTCTTGCGAAGATTCAGATCGCCAAGATAAGGACAGCTAAAAAATGCCCTCTGCTTCTTTCAACATAAGTAGCCAATACAATTTATACCATTTTGCTATGCTTGTTGCCCTTTCCTTGGGAGCTGAATGAATTTCATATCGAGTAATTGGGGGAGACATTCAGACATCAAACCAAAGAATCTTATCATTTAGGCCACAGAAAATCTGCTTGCAATTCAGAAAGCATCCTGGAACTCAGGCCACAGAAATTCTGTGCTTCTTGACACTGTTAATAATTACATTCCCTGCTGAGTGCAGATACAGTCCATGACACATAAAGGTGCAAGGGAAGCCTGATGGATTCTTGAAAAAGTTTTCTCTGGAACAAGAACTTGATGAGTTGCTGATACTTGCCTGCATGTCACCCCTCCTTCCTCCCAGCACTGAGAAAAGCAGCCTGTAATTTTTTCCCCATTAGGAATTATTGGTGGTTAGAAGATAGGACAAGGAATTGAACCATCATTATATATTGCTGACAAATGTCTTCAAACAAGATTCCTCTGAAATCTCACCAGGACAGAGCGATGTGCCCTGTACTTTCTCAAATCAGATGAAGGACAGCTAGACAGCTTTCCATCATACAGAAAGATATATTGAACAGGACAAAACTGATGTCCTTTGAGAGATCAAGATGATGTATTTGTCCTGAAAAGCTTTTGCAAAAAAATCTGGTTGCAGCTGAGTTATCTTGGACAAATTTTTCCCACTCCTTGAGAACTTATTATATTTTCTCTAAATTTCACTTTATATTTCTTTCGCTTTAAATATTTTTGTTGTTGTCACTCTTCAGGGAAGTAAAATGAGGAGGAAAATAATACTATTTTTTTTCTGTAATTTTCACTTCAATGATGCCTATAAATCTTCCTTCCCAAGGGACAGGTCAGACTAATCAGATATTTTAAAGTCACCACAGAAGAATTTTGAAGCAAGGCAGAAGACCTGCCATAAAGAGTTAATATAACATTTCTACTGGGTTAGGTACTCATCTTGATCGTAGATGAAGTGAAAGACTCATTAAACACACTCAGTAACAATCATTTGGATTCATTACAATCATCTTTTTGCACAACTGGATTGTGGTAATTGTGAAATCATTCTATACCACTAAGCAAAAAGACCCTTTACCATTATATCTAAACTTTTAGAAGACTATTTTACTATGGAATGTTTGCTCCTGCATTTATTTTCTGATAAAAGGGGGTTCAATATGCTAATTTATACAAAAGAAATGCTCATCGGCTAATTATACTAGATTTGTACTAAAGTCTCATTGCATTTTATGACAGAAAATTCTCTAATCTACTTGTAAACTTCTCTAACATGACAGTTACATTTTGAATAAAATTACTTAGCAATTCATTTTATTCCTTATTCACAACATCACAAAGGTAGCATTTTTTCACCTTATTTCTCCTCTGTTTCTGTATCCAACCCATTGCTAATAGAATCATAGAACAGTTTTGATTGGAAGGCTCTCCCAGTCCCCCAGCCAGATCCATCCACTCCAGAGGTGTGGGGAGAGAGGTTGACAGTGAAGATTGAGGTAAAAACATTGTTGAGTACCTCAGACCCCTTGTCTGTTGTTACCAGTTTGCCAGTCGTGTTCATCATGAGAAATACGCCTTTTTTGACCTTCCTTTTCTCTTATTATTCTTTGTGTCCCTTGACAAATTCAGGTCCAGCTTCACCTTGCCTTCCTAACCTCATCCACACAAAACCGAACTTCAACTCTCTGCTCTTCCCAGGTTTCCTGTCCTTGTTTCCACTGCCTGTGCATTTGCTTCCTGCCCTTTAATCTCACAGGCAGGTCTTGACTCATCCATGATGGTCTCTTCCCTTCCTTTGCTGATTTCTTACACAAAGATAGACACTCTTGTGCTGTATGGCAAGTGTCTTTAAAAGTCTTCCAGATCTGTCCTGCTTCCCTGTCCTGAAGGGTAGTTACCCAGAGATCTTATTGACTAACTCCTTGAACAACTGACAGTTTGTTTTCCTAAAATTTGGATTAAACCTGTCTTACTTAGATCTGAGTCTCATGATGGGATGAGTTTCCCAAAAGGTGTTCAAGTGTCTCACCTCAGAAGTAGCACAGAGACTGCTTCTTTAGTTTGGACTCCTGGAGTTTGAATTAAGTGTCCTTCCTATGCCTAAAATCAGATCAAATGAACCCGACCCATTTCTTCCATCTTCCCTATCCATTAGATGAGATAGGACCTGTGTTTCCATATTTCACAGTCTGCAGGTAGAGCAGCAATCTCCTATGCCCACCCATTTCCAAGGAAATCACTTGTTTCCACATCTGCATACAAATGCCTACAGAAAACAACATTCTCATTCGCTTTACTTCTGTAGTCTCTTTTTTCTTCTGAATTGTTTTGATATTTGGAAGGAAGGGGGAAGAAAGGGAAGACACAACCTGAAATACAGGAATAAGAAAAAGAGAGTAATACTGCTGCAAAGCAAGGGATGCAGGGAAATAAGCTTCCAAAGTGAAAAAGTTCACACACAGAGCCCTAACTCAAGCTTCTGTTTCAGGCAAATCCCACAACAGTCTAAGTTTTCCTTTTTTGAGTAAGTGCTGTTTCCTTCTGTGTATGAGCTGAAGCGGGCTGCAGGTGACAGTCCAGGAAATTCCAAAATTACAGTGACAGGGAAACAAAGTAGCAGGAATGAAATTATGCAAACCTAAAGGTCCTCAGCTGGTTTTAACCATGGATACACTCACACAGTGCAGCTGTTCAAATTGCACAAGCTACCAAAACATAAAACACTTGTTGGAATTCTTCTACCCCTCGGTCCCATGATATGAGGATGAATAGAAAAATCTTTTCATTTAGGTATAAGGATAATCCTTTTGCAGGCTTCAATATTACTTGGCTTCTCCAGAGCAGCTAGAGACAGAAGGAACATTTCCTTCAGTTCTTTCTCCTGTGAACTAATTCATTCAGGCTTAAAATAAAGAGGATATGATCTATTAAAGGCTGAAATGCAAAGATCCTCAGAACAGAAACATATGTCAAATAGCTAAAGGATTGAAATATATCTAGCAGGAATTTGATGGCTCTTTCCTCCAGGACACAGAGCTACCCCAAAGAACAGGCAATCCTGTGCAGTCTGTGAGCCATCTGACTGTAATTATTATAAGCATAAAAACTGTAACAAAAACCAGTACTCCAGACAGCCACTCCACAGTTCCTAAAAGCTGAGGACATGAACATGATAAATAATAATGCAGTGCAGTACAATACTGCCTTGAGAAACTGTAATCCATAAATGCCTCTGTCTGTGGGAATTCAAATATATCCCTACTGATGACAGGACTGCCACTGCCCAGAAGTACTGCATTTCTCCCTCTTTAAAAGGGTTAGCTGCCCTTTAAAGAACAAGAGGGGAAAGAATTAAGTTCAAGCATGATTAATAGTTCAGTGCAGTAGCCTATTAATGGATGAGTAATTGACTAATAATTGCACACCTTTCTATGTCTGCACTTAAATTAAATCCTGCCACCTCAATCCATCAAGTTTGTTTACTGGAACACCTTGCAAAGTGAGCAGTTATCTGTATATGCCCATTTTCTAGCAGCAGAAGGGGAGCAGCAGTATTTGGCCTTTTTAAAACATGAGCAGCTCTGGAGCTTAGGTGATCAATAGTCGATATTCAAGTGCTCTTATTTAACAGAGACTGCAAGAGGATCTGACAATTTGATTCTACATGTCTGGCATGTTGTAATCACAGCTATCCTGGGAAGCAGACATCATTCCCCATCCTAGTCATCTTCTCTGCAGTACTTGTGGTGGAAGGTTTTGTAGGAAGCATTTTGGCATGGTGGACATTTTCAGTGCAGATATCCTCAAATGACTACACTGTTAGAAAAGGGAAACTTTCACAGATTTTGCTTTCTCCCAATGTAGTAGCCCAATGAAGCGACTGGTGGTGTGGTAGAGGTGGGAAGAAGCTGAGCTGGCTGGTGAGATTTGCAGTGTTTCTAGTTCAGTTAACAAATCGCTTGGTTGCCCAGCTAAACCCATCCCTGCTCTTGTCCCACCCCTAAAATTAGGGTCTAGATTAGGCAGTGCAGATATCACTCTGGGTTAGCTCATACTGGCGTCTGGTTCCATGAAGTTGTAGCTGTGAGAGAAGAGACCCCCAAAATTCCTCCATAGGTAGATGTTCTAGGAAAAGGGGATAACTAAGGATGCAATTTCTGCGACTGAAATGAGTAGTGCTGGATGAAAGGAAGCCAGCTGCCTGCCTAGGAGCTGTAATGAATAGATAAGTCAGGAGACACCTCAGAAGTGTTATTCACACCTCCTTTTATTTAGGAATAGTGAAAGAGAAGGAATCATTACAATGTTAGCTGTCCCCATTATTCAATTGTGCCTGCTGGGTACAGGGCTCCTAAAGCAAGAAATGGATGTGCTACTGCTCAGTGTATCCCTTTTGAGCTTAGAGGCCCATCCTAGTACAGCCTTCAGGTCACATGAGGCACTTCCTCCATTGTCTTAGAAAACAGCTGAGAATTTCAATCTTCTTTTTTCTTTCGTTTTTGGTTTTTTTTTTTTCTGTAGGCCCATCAATCTTGTTTCTTGAAGTAATTTGATTTCCCCCTCTCTCTCAGAGAATGCTACATCTTCTCAGGGGCAGGAAGAAACATGTGAAGGGGAAGAAACAAATTTTCAGTGGAAAGTCAAATGCAACGATTGTTTGACTGCTGATTGTTTTTGTGATACTCCAGTGTATGTGCAGTTGAATTCCTGGACTAGAAGCACAAGGCCTACTGACCTTAGTAGGAATCTGCTAGCAGCATGAAACAATAGTTGGAATAGTTGGCAGTTATCCAAGCCAAAATTGCACTCTGATCTTGCTTCAGGGTCTTAAAACTTGCATACTTCTGGAAATTTTAGGGTTTTTTAACACTGTAGGCCTTGGCAGATTCTCAAAAGTAACTGCAGTTTTTCTGGATTTTTCACAGTTCTGAGGCTTGTTTATTCAAGTGAACTTCAAGAGAATGGGAAAAGGACTGTCAATGGCTGCATCATGTTACTCCTTATGAGCATCCATAGTGATATACATGAAATGCATAAAATT
>VYXC01006609.1:29605-66921 GCA_013397175.1 Platysteira castanea
GACATTTCGGTGGTGGTGCTTTGTTATTATTTTCGCCATAAACTTTGTTGGTAAATTTTTTAATAAACTGTTATTGTGTTTGCAATTAATCTGGCTTTATTTATAACACATAGCAAGAGTCGGTAGCTACCAGGACGAAGGATTCTTTTTACCCCAATTCTTGGCTTGCCCATCTGTGTCTGTTAGAGGCAATTTTCAAACTTTAGTTTGCACATTTTTCAGGTCCATTGGTTTATCCCGTCCCTCCAGACACAGCATACCAGACAACTTGGAAAACCATCAAATATCATCCTGAAAAGCCTCAGTCATAGTACAGCAGAGGAAAGGGCCTCACAGAACTGAGACATTGCTGCTGGACAGTCACTGAGATTATCCCTTAGGAACATCATCTGCTTTCTGTCACAGGCACAATCAGACTAGAGGTCTTCAGATGGGGTGAAACAATAAACAGTCTCAGAAGTAAAATCTCCTGTTCATAGGGAGCAAATTGTTCCTTCTCAGCTTCCACAGGTAATAAATTTCAGACTGATATTGGTACAACATCCAGACTCCACTGTGTAGCCAAGCATTAGATGTGGATTTGGACCTACCACTCTGGCTGGCTCCCAAGGATTTGTATCACAAACCTGGTGCCCCATCTCCTTTCACATCAATTTGGCATAAAAATCCACATTGAAAAATAAGGATTTCTCAAAAGATAAAAATTTGGAATTTCACTCTAATGAATAATTAATTACTGATCTAGTTAAGCATTAAAATCCATAATGAGTTGGAAGAGATTGACATGTGTAAGTAGCATAAAATATCGTATGAGTGCCTGTCATTATAAATGGCAACTGCTGTTTTCAATTTGTCTAATCATAAAAGTCACATTGTCTTTTTTGCCTTGTTTCCTCTGACTCCTTTTATTATGTTTGCACTTTTGGAAGCTGTTGAGAAGATGTTCTAATTTAAGTGTTTGATAATAATACAGGTTGTAAATCTGTGAGAAAATGATAGAACACCTGGTCAAAACCTTGCTGAAATCTATAACCAGTAGGCCCTTTTAGCATTAGCAGCCTTTGAGACAAACCCCAATTCCAGCAACATGAACTCTGTCCAATTACCAATAAAGAACCAACACCATGTTCCTTTGGGCAAGTCTATTTGGGGCAAGTGCTATTTTTCAGAACACAAGTAGAGATACTCTTAGCCCACCATAAACCAACAAACACAGTTTAAAAAGCTCAGCAGAGGCCAAGATAAAACAGTTGTGTTGCCTTGAGTAAAATGAAGCCTCCATCTTCCATTCAAAGAGTAGAGTGTGATGGATCATTGCTGAACTTCTAAACAGAGATTTCAGCTGCATCCCCCAGCAGAGAGCAACTGAAAAACCAGCATGTAAAAAGCCTTGTCTTTAAAGTTGCCTGGCCAAAAGTATTCACATAGCTTTGGCAGAGAAAAGTGGAATGGTTTTGGTAAATCTGATAAACAGCTCACCTCAAAAATAAATGCAGATTGTGTCTTTTGTTGGGCAGCTGTTGGTAGCAAAAAAGGGTGGTGGTCAATGCCAGTTTTTGACAGATCTTAGCCTGAGAGCTCCAGGGTGTTATTTTGAGCTAAAGGATACTATGTTAATGTAGTTATAGTAGCAATAATTCTAGATGAAATAGCATTTGGAATTAAAGACGTTTGGGAGGGCTTACTAAAATGTAGGAAATTAATTAATTGGCAATGGGAGTCTGAGCAGGAGATACCAGTGGGAGAAGAATCTGGCAAGCTGTAGAAGAAGAGCTACTATCAGAAACTTCCGATGCTGGTGCTGGCTTTGCAGAATCTGTACCTGGAATTTAATTTAGAAAGTAAATTCCACAGGACTAAGAATGTCCAAAGAATCTGAAGTAATGGGATACAAGAGAAGAGACTGTAAACTCCCGTGGTTCAAAGCACAAACCACCCCAGCACTGATTGTGAGGATAGGAATTGACTGTATCTAGTAATAAAAAAAGTCTGCTGGACATTCAGAAAAGCCTACTCCCGTGGGAATTTCGCTAAGAAGAATTTCCAAGTCAACCTGCTAGTTAGACTCTAAATTAAAACACATTAAACATCTTTTAAGGTGTTCTTTACCTTTTCTTTGATTCAAATTATCTTAACAGTATAAAATACTTCAATCTTCTCACACTTAAACCCGCAATGAAACACACTACATCGACTTGAGGAAGAAACAGGTTGTAGTGAAATGAAAATAACATTTTGATGCAGTGAAGGGAAGAATTAGCTGAAGAACTACGTCTGTTCTTAGAATGTTCCACTTTGGTCTCAATGTCTATCTTCTAAAAAGTTGAGTAAAATATTACTCTGTGTGTGCATATGTCTGCATGTCTGAACATGTACAGGAGCATTGAAATAACTACAGATCTCAGTTAATTAAGCTAATATGATTATTGCAGCTATTTGAGGCTGCTCTTCAGCATACTTAGGAAGAGTCTGCACTGACAGACATATTCCAAATTCCATATTCCATTAGCCCATCCCACAATAAATAATTTAATTTGATCTTGTTGTTTTTATTACAGGTTCAATTATTTAAGCTTCTTGGGCTTGGAGATTTTAGGAGAAAAATGTTTAAATGATGTTTTTCTGATGAAATATTAAGGCCCACACCTGATAGACAGCTTTGTTGAAAAAAGTAATAAAAGGCAAACACAAGACCCCAAACTCATTAAGAAAATCACCTCTACATGATAGCAAAGCTTTGAGAGTGAGATCTTGCTCCTGCATGTCTTGTTGTAGGAAGAAAGGAAGGATGGGCATCAAACAAGAGGTTTACAAGAGGCAACTGCAGCAGAATCGAAACTGCCTTACAGAGGCACCATTTGTGAAATGTTACTGCTTGTCTTGTGTTTGTAAAAGGGATATTCTCTAGACCAGAATTAGCACTAAAGAGAGATTGTTTAAACATGAGCCTGTAAAATGAAATCCTAAGCTGGCATCTACATGGGGAGAAAGATCCAAAATCAAGCTCACATTTTGTTAAGAAACTCTAATGTTATGACTAGTTATGAATGAAAATCCTGCTCATTTGATTATGAGGTTAGACATATTTAGACATTTAAACACAAAGGCATCCAAGAAGACAGGAAAGATGCTTCTTCAAAGCAGGAAAACAGGCACAGAGAGGAAGGCTAATAAGGACATAATTGAGTATGATATAGATGACTGAAACTGGCAAAACACATGAAAGGCAAGTCAGTGTCTATTTGCTTTCCTCATTGACTGAGAAAAGTTATTTGTTAAAGGATGTCATGGAAAAGATCAAATGCTGAAGCAATGTGTGCAGCAGCATAATTAAATAGCTCAGTGATCTCAGCAGGAAGACCTCAAGGTTTGGAGCACACAATTTCTCCTGCTGTGAATTCAAGCTGGGCACCATCAGCACTTTGCATTCCCACTTGGAAAAGTACTTCCATTCGGAAATGGGTGAATGGCAGCTAGTTGCCACACAACTGCTGACAAGGAGCAACAGGCAGCAATTTTCACTCACATCTGACTTGATCAGTGTTTTCTGTTCAAAACTATGAGCCCTGTCCTCCCTCAAAAATGTGTGCTTTTTACAGAGCATACTGATTTACACTTTCAGAAATTCATTCTTGTCAAGGATTGCTATATTCAGAATCAAATAGCTGTTTTTAAAAGTCAATAAACATTTCATTTGTTAAAAGGACAATGATTAATTGCTGTTTTTTGATTTAATGGCAAAAGTCATGATTCGTTACATAGATGAGAGGAAGGTAAACTCTAAAGGAAATTGCAAGGACCTTCTGAGTCTAATCCTCTTTTGAGGCAAGGTGAAGGACTCTCAGTCCATTCCTGATGATAAAAAACAGTTCCTGAAAACCTTAAAAATCTTCCTGCCCCAAGTTTGAGCTCTCAATTATCTCATTCCCAGTATGTCTGTATAACCTTCCCCCTTTCCTTTACTGTGCCTTGCTAAGAGAAACTTTATTCTGTGCTACACTTTTCTGCTGTGATCCCTTCATTCTTGAATAGCTTTTCCTAACTTCTTACCAATTCCTTTATCTTGACTTTAATTATCCTGCATTTTCTTCTCTTTAATGAAATAAAATAAATCCCCAGGCTTGCTTTCATCCCACCTACCTGTTCTTTTTGGATTCACAGTAAACTTCTCCTTGTAAATTAGTATCAAATTCTAAAGCAGCCATTTCACTTGGAAATTTCTACCTTCCAAAACTGTAAGTTCTCTCCAGCAACCTGCAAGGATTCAGTGCAGTTCCCTAGAAAGTCTACAAACAAGAAACAAGTCTTTGCTTTAAAATATCAAGATCAATTCAATTTCACTCTCAAAGTACACTCTATCTTGTCTAAGTGCCGTTTCTTAGCATTTTCATCTACACAAAAATTCTACCCTGCAGAATGGTTCTCCCTCTCCATTTTTTTCCTGACATCTGTGTATGAATGTCTCCCAGTTTCCTGCAGCTGTCCCTCTGTCTTCCCTACTTTCCCTAGAAAGGGAGATCAGCGTCTTGAGCAATTTTTTTGTGGTTTGTTCTGTTTTCCTAAAATCAAGCAAATCCCCCATTACCTGGACTCACTCACTCAGATGGAATCATCACATCTCGTTGATTCACAATTGGAGCTGGTTCTCAAAAGCCTTCAGCAACCTGGAAACACAAGGCAAGGCTCAATAGTATTTGCGGTGTGCAGTAGAGATAGGATGATCATTGATCTCATTGCCTTCTGACCACTTGTTCCATTGAGCAGCTCCTTCGTGGTTGACCCAGACCACTGACACCACTGCCAATAAACATTTTGGAGGTATTTTCTACCTTGGATCAAAAGCCAGCACATTTTGGTGCCCCGACCACTTCCAGGGAACTGGAATTCCTTTCAAAGCCTTTGTAAAACTTTAATGATCCTTCACATAGTAGCATGACACATGGACTCCAAGCTTTTACATGTTTAAAACCTGAAGCAAGAAAGAAGCAAACTGATTTGCCTTTTAAAAGTTAAGGATATTTTTTAGTACAGCATGGGAGTGCCTCATCAGATGATGACACTTCTCAGATAACCTGTCATAATCGTGGAGGCCTGTAAATCCTTTCATTTTCACACCTTACCTTTGCAGTGTTGTTGCTATGTAAATGTTTAATGTAGCTAAGATTTAATGGGGCTTCTCATGGGGCTTCTGCTTTGGCTTTTACACTTCTGCCACCTCTTTCATGAAGTTTCTTATCTTCTGGAGATAATTATGGCATTCATTAGCAAAATGACCGTGAAGACCTTGTCACCATTTCTGGTCATGTGGTCTGTTACCCCACAGACCCACCTGACCCAGACTTGCAGCAATAGTGGGGGTAAGCCACCTAATTAGCACAGCTTTTTGTATTTATTTGAACATAGGAAGCGAATCAGGGCAAATGGCCAGTTCTGAAGTGGAACTTAGGATCGTTCCTACACATACTTGCCAAAGCAAGGGCTCTATATTATGCCAACAGTTTTAAGCTAGACAAAAAGTCCACTGTTTGCTCTTAACAGGTGGAAATCCTTTTGCTAATGTAATTGTACGTTGACCAAAACGGATGATCAAAAATGTGGATTGTAAGACAATTATGTGTATCCCGACATCATCCTTCTGTCATAAAATGGGAGTCTGAGCTATTTTAAGCTCCTGAAAGCACAGGGAAAAGCAAGAGACTCACCTATGCAATTTTATCAGAGGCTCAAGGTGCATACAAGCACCTAGCACTGCTGAATTTCTTGATTTATCTCTAGTTACATCCTCCATTAAGCACTACCTTGATCTCTCTAAATGTTGCATGTGTAAAAAAAAAAGTAACATCAATTACTATGCGCAGACCCAGCAAGAAGAAAATTCTCACAATTTTCTACTCTTCCATGTTGTGGCAGAATGGCATCAACATTTTCTGAGGGTCATTTATTGTCTTCTGTAGTCGAATGTTTTGTCTGCCTCTTTGTCCTGGCTGAGTGATGTGTAACAGGCTCCCACTGTGCTGCCTTGTTGGCCTTCCTCCTGATTCTTAGCCATAAACACTCAAACTTTTCATCACCATCATGGAGCTCTGGACAGTCAAAACGCTCCGTAATGTACAGGGTTCCCCCACCTCCTCCCCTTCCTTGCATATCCCTCCTGAAGGGTTTACAGCCATCCACTGAGCACTCCAGTTGTGTGAATCATCCCACCACGCTTCTGTGATTGCGTATATATCCAAGTTTTCCCACTCTACAATGGCTTTGACTTCCTCATTTGTTGCTCATGCTGCATGTATTGGTGTGGAAGCACTCCAGATCCTGTCAGCCTTTAGGGAGGAAAAGCCTGAATTCCTGTGTGGCTGTTCTCAGGTGCTGCTGTGGTTTCTAACACATCAATAACTCCTGGATCTTTGCTGCAGCATCCATTTCCATCCCCTACTACTACTGAGATTGAGGGACCTCGCTAGCACACCATCCCTCAAATTAAGGTCGCTCTGCATTTCCCCTTCCAAATTACTCCTATCAAATGCATATTGAATGAAAAGAGGTCAGCATCTTATTTGTTCCTCAGAGAATTACATGCTGTTAATTTTTAACATTTCTTCACTGTGGCACTCATTTAAGATCTCAGAAACTCAAGCCATTTTTTATGAGAGAGAGAAGCTACAAGCACAATTTCAGTCCCCTTTAAAAGGTGCAAATCTCAGAGCAAGGTGCAAGTGTTAGAGATAAAACATTCCTCAGTCTATTACAGTTGAGGATAAGTCAGAACATAAATATAACTCAATCCTTTTAAGCTGCAAATTTCTCACTCTACTGCAGCTTACGGAACAAATCTCAGATCAAATCTGTGAGAGCCAGAGGTAAACTATTCCTCAATACACCACAATTTAAAATGTCTCATATCTCACTGCACAAAGCACAGGGTTCAGAGTGCCTTTAGCTTCAGTAGGAAAGGCAAGAATGGCAATTTAGAATTGAGGGGTGGGGAAACCCATAAGGATTAAGTACAGCCATGCCAGTTTCAATGACAATTATGACAGTGACAGAAGGCTTTGATTTTTATCAAATGATGTGATCCCTTCACAGGTCTATCATTCCTGGCTGCCTTCCATGACTTGGATATTTCAGAGGTCCTCTCTGTGATAGCAAGATGGTTGAAACCCACAGTCCTGCTCATTGCTAAGCAACCCCCCAGCAACCATAAGGCTGAGAAGAGAAAACATTGATTGTTTCATCTAATTCCTATATAGATATTGTCTGAAGTACTGTAAGGAGCTTCCCAGGAGTTTTTGTCCAAAAGGTCAGATTTTGACTCTGATGACATCTCATAATCTAGTCTTTCTTTTCCCATCAACTCTGTGTCTCATGATGAGGTACATCTGGCTTGCAAGGACAACAGTGCACGTATGTACATATGTATAGTAACTCTCAGTGATGCTCTTCAAAGTTTTCTTCTGCCACTTTTTACTACAAAAACGCAGGTAATATTTACGGTCATTTGATTTCTTGATCATAAACAGAATCCTCTGCATTTTCCAAAGAAAGCTAGAATCTTTTGTGAAATCAATTTGAACACTTCTTTTTCTAAATTGAAAATTAGTCTGCATTAGTGTTACAGTTCAATCCAGAAGCAAGAAAAGGCATTGTCTGCTTTTCTCACTTTATATCTGTGGACTCCAGCCAGAGAACTCAGCTACCCAGGATGCAGTGTTTCCCTTCATATCAATGTGGACTTTGTGCTGGAAGAGTATTTGGTCCAGCTCCCAAGGTGTATTTGGGATCTTGTGCTGAGAGACCTGTAACTTCTCTGAAGCTCCCCCTTAAATCCTCTCCACAGATATAAAAGTCGGGGCACTACAGACCTAATATCTCAGTTTAACTCATGTCAGCACCGCATGAAGTGGATTTTCCTGGATGATTTAGAGAGCTCATTTACTTAGACAATATAGCAAAAGCTTGTAACAGATCCGTCACTTTCCAGTGGAGACACGATAATCTAATATATTTAGAATAAGAAAAGATTTAGATCAGATATTTCAACTCTCAGAGGACAAAAGTGCTTTCAAATTCCTTTCATCTCTTCCCTCACTGTGGCTGTGTGTTTAACTCCTGGAAAACAAAGATATATTTCTTACTGCTTTTCAGAGAGTCCTTGTATCAAAGTTAAACCAAATCAAAAAGCCCAATTTTAACACAACCAGGAACAAACCCCTCATTCTCTGCATAAGCAGTGCACACTGGGTAAAAGAGAACCATTTTGTGGAAAAAATTTTGTTCCTATCACTTTGCATGTTTGAAAGCCACTCAAAAATGTCATAATTTCTAGTCTGCTGATGAGACTGTATTTTCATTATAGAACCTATGTTTTCACTGCAGATCTTAGTTTCAGATCAACACCGCCATATGAAACTATGAACTTGGGAAAATATTGATAATTTTTTAATGAAAACTACATGGTCAGTCTTGAAACTAATAGTCAAAAGTAGAGTCTAAAGCATAGGCCAGGACAAGCAGCTATTTTTTATTAAGAGGTGATGTCTCTCTTGTCATGGATGCAGCAGGAGGGCCCAAATTATTATGTAGGTACTAAATGAAAACTCATCAGGAAACCAGGGCAGGCTGTGCTATGAGAGAAGAGATAGTTCCTGGCAGAGGGTCTAAATCAGGGTCTAGACCTGGCACCTGAAAGACATTCCTTCACCGTGCTGCTGAGAATCATGAGTGTCTTACCCAGATACAATGAAAAAAATAAAGTATTTCAGGATTAATTCTCCATCAGAAAGAAGCGATTACCTACAGATTACTAAACTCAGCCCCACTGTATCTCAATGCTATGCCAAGAGTCTTGCCTGGGCACCATGGCCTGCTCTGCTCTATGTTATGGACACATACACATATACATTGTTTGTTCTAAACACAGCATGTTTAAACATCATAGTTTCTGCCTGAAGGGATGACCGCATTCCTTTGCAATAATTACTTGTTTTGTCCACACACACTGGACTGGAGGTTTTGAGAGTGTGAAGGGTTTTAATAAAAAACCCAGGAGAAATATAATAGTAACTTTGTGTATGTGACCTTTTGGGTCCCTGCTGTTGTCCCATAGGAAAAGTGCATTTTATTGGCAGCAATTTTCACTGCCCCTTCCACCATACTCCTGTGTGACATCTAAGGGCAGCCTCTAAAAGTGTGACAGCAGTAGCATTGATGTTACATGAAGAAGCAATTTTGACATATGTTAGTAACTTTTCTAGCTTCTTGCTCTTTTCTCCTGGTTGTCACACACCTCTCTGACAAGCATTAAATTTATCAACAATATGGGAAAGAAAACAATAAAAAGCATGTGGTGCTTTTTACGGCAAAAATATGCATAGTGAATTTATTGTCAGCATAAACAGTGCCGGAAAGGTCTGTGTAGGGGTCTTTACTATCATGTTCAAAGCTGGGGTTAGCATGAACTCTGTGTTATGTGTGACAGCGATTATGCCAGTGAATGGCTTCAGAATGGCTTGACCCTGAGCAGCCAGAGAGAGGACTGCAGTAGCTTTTGACAGACATAAACCTAGACAAAAACATCAGTGATCCTTTTCTCACCTTCTCTATGTTCTTACATATTTAGGTTTGTCATGACAAAGTCATGGAATCACAGAATGGTCTGGGATGGAAGGGACATTAAAGACCATGTCATTCCAAACTCCTTGCCATGGGCAAGGACGCCTCCCACTAGACCAGGTTGCTCAGAGCCTCATCCAAATTGTCCTTGAACACTTCCAGGGATGGGGCAGCCACAGCTTCTCTGGGCAATCTGCTCCAGACTTTTTTTTATTACCAGAAGTTTTTATCATAAACCTACAAAAGGCTTTGTGCTTTCAAGACAGTGAAGTAGTGTGGGAAAACTTGTGTGCAGTTTTATTTTATTTCTGAAAATAGGGTGGCAGCTTTGCCTCTTTATTTCGATTTTCTTTTGTATGATAATAACACTTCAACCTCGAAGTTCATGCTCTCTTTGTGTGATTTCAAATGATACAGAAGTTTTCTATGTGCAGTTTCTTTAACTTTCTCTTGCAAGCAAGAAGCGTGCTCTTTACTGTATTGTTCAAGGAAGTATGGACTTTTCGCTTCCTTATACACAAAGAAAATGTGAACAAATCTCTAACAATTTCTTCAGGCACATAAAGAAATTTTATTGACATTTTTGGAGGTAGAATAGAAGAAAAAGAAAAAAAAGGGGGGAACAGTAGAAGGAACTGTCAAATTGTCTTCATAAACTAGGCTACGGTTGTTTAGAAGCCAGGTAATACATCTTTGTGGACCTAGGAGGGTTAGGTAGGAAAGGAGATTTTCCAACATTTTCAGGTGGCACATGAAAGTATCATCATGTTTGGAAGCAAAGGTTAAAATTTAGAGAGGATACAACAAAAGAAGCCATTTTCAGAGATATTCAGAATTAAAGACACTAGGATTTTATCAGTAACATCATTCTAGCTCCCCTCATGTGTCATATGTGCTTCAGGAATTCAGAAAAAAAAAGTTAAAGGACCAACAGGGACAGGTTTTAAGAGATATTTAGGTATTTAATGTGATTCTTATGGTTCCCAGTTTCTTACTAAGACTGACGTACTATGAAGGTCTTCATCCTGGGACAATCGTGGCCAGTAATTTGTAAGGCACTTCAAAAATCTTAAGTGAAATAATTAATGTCTGTCATTTAAGTCTAACCCTAAATGGTCCACGACATTTTCTCTCCTGACTTGAAACGCATTTTTGAATTCCCAGGAGAATAGTTCATGAATTATTAGTGAACAGAAGGCTTCCAAAAAATGACAGACACCAGAGATATAAAAGAATACACATTGGGTAACTTCCCAGTAAAATGATTGTCCCTGTGTGATGTTCAGTGTTGATAAGAAAGTGAGTCTGCTACTTACACCATTACTTAGAAACAAATCTGCTTTTGGAGATCAGACCAGGATACACAGAAAAACAGAATAAGGCCCATTTTTGACTTTCAAGGAATTATAACTGTATTCTTTTACATCAGGTCTGCATTTTGTGTTTGTGTTCCTCTCTGTAGTTATTTAAAGAAGAGGTCTCACTTCCAGAAGTCTGTACTTAATATGTAGGACAGGCAATTTACAATCACACACCTAAAAACTCAAGAAGAGATGGATGAATATAAAGAAATATTTTAAAGCAGGTATTTCTCGCTACTGTAATTCACTGATGTTCTCAAGGCCTTAGTTGACACATTTACAATTTGTCCCCTAGAAAGTGGATGTTCATGCTTCTTATTGAAAGTGAACAAGCATGAAAATTGTATTGTATGCCTTGCATGAAATGCAGCCTTCATCAGTTGTTTTTGTTTCCTGAAGGTGAAAGAAGTGTGTCAATTTTATGGAGAAGATGCTCCTGCAAATGCTTTTTATTTAATTCTTGCTGAACTGTATCTCCATTTTGAAACAAAGTATTTCAGTCTGTCACCTCAACACCAAGATGCCAAACCAGTGAGCAGCTATGTCTTTTTGGCAGTAAAATAGGCTTACTCATTTTTATTCATTCAAATTAGCCAAAACACTGCCAAAAGTGACATTGCCATTCAGAGAATTTCCATTCCAATGCAGATATTTTATATATCAAATTGCATCTCTGTGCTTTTAAACATTTTCATGGACTGGAGATCATAGGAGAAAACTAACAAAAATTTGACTGAAGAGGGCTACAGCTGTAAACAGGGTTTGATGCATTGATTACAAGCCCTGGAAGATGTTATGCCTTCTAGCTTATTCCATTTTGTTTCATGGTCCTAAAATAGAGGAGGTCCTTGTGCTTTGCAAGGTTTATGTAAGTGTTGGGGGAAAAATGTAGCACAGTTTTCTCCTATATGCTTTTTTATAGTAAAATCTACTGAGAACTGGGGACTGTTTATACCTTATTGCCTGTTGTCTCAGGTTAAAAACAAATCTATGCAATATGAACTACGCATCCAGGTCATTGAAAAAAGTATCAGCACTCTCTGAATTAAACAACAAAATAATATGTAATGTTTTGTCTGTGGGAAATGCTGTTATATTGTAAAGACATTGCTGAATCTGAGATTTCTAAGTAGTTACCAGACACACCAGATACCAGCAAAAAATGAATGTGGAAAAAAATTTGCAATAATTCCTTGGAAGTGAGATACAGACTGAGATGTATCCCTGAGTGGAAAACACCTGATCAACACCAAGGGAGTAAGTACCAAGAAAAGTAAAAGAAAAAACCCTGGAAAAATTAGAGGATGAAGAAAAGCCTGGTGCATGAGACCCCCAAGAATGTTTTGTAGAAAGGAAAGGGAAAATAAGTTTAAAAAAGGAGTCTTGGAAACCAGAGTCCTTGGAATTTTGCTTTTTGACATTCATGAGGCACAGGGAGATGTTGTAGTCAGTCAGATTATTGTGGAAGGAGCCAAGGTGAAAGACAAAACTTTTTAAGCCATAGACAGAAACTATAAAACTTGCTCACAATTTTTTGCAGCGGGTTATGACTTCCTGATGCTAAAGGCAAGAAGGTTTAAGAACTGGGACTTTTACTATCTAAATGGTGAGGTCTTGTAATAGTTGTGCAAGTTTATAGTGCAGTCATTTATCAGGCTGTCTTTGCTTCTGGAGCACATTTATGTGCACTCCATCATACATCCATATAACACAAAAATCAGTGGTTGGCTAAAATTTTCTTCTAAATGTCATGAACTTTACTCCCACCACACTTTCCTTTTGTATTGTACTTCATATAAAAAACAGGGAAGACTCACTGGAAGGTGTTTTTGCTAACAATGTCCTTCTTTCTCTTTAATCTAATTATTCTTAAATTAACAGCTTTGCTAATTCAGTCAAGATAAGAATTGTGATTTTTACTTTGAGAGGAAGAGAAATCGGTAAGACGACTTGCAGAGTAAAGATAGCAGAAAGCAGAAACACAATTTTGTTACAGTGCATCCTTCTTTTCCACCACTTTTGATGAAGGCCACACATTTCACAAGTCTATAACAATTTGCACATGGCTAAGTAGCCTAAAAATGAAGACGAGTAAGTGACTCGGTCAGTGCTAGTGATTATTTTACATTTTCCCTTCCTTCTATGTCACTTAAAGTTGTATTTCCAACATCTAAGCTGCTGGTATCTCTCACAGCCCGGAAGGCAAAAAGCCTTATGACTTCGAAGCAAATCCGTATTACTAAATCTGACAATCTAATTTCTATATATAAACATGTCAATACTATTTTCAAGAAATTCAATATTCCTTCCTTTTTTTACAAAAACAAAGAACATGAAACTGCCTCTTGTGATGTCTTGGGGAGGCCTGTAATGATAGGGTTGATGAAACTCAGCCTTGGACAACCTCTGTCTCTCCCATTTAGACAATCCACAGGGTTAGATTTCTGAGGTGAAACTAATAATTGTGAGATGCTTTTCTAATCCACAGCAAGAGAGGATTATCGCTCATGATGACTCCAATAAACCTGGAAGACAGGTTGTAGTCATTGTGGATGTTAGCTAGATATATGGTTTTAGATAACCCCTTTCCATTTGACCTTGCAGCTCAGAGGAATAAAGAACAAGTGACATACTTCCCTTCTGTACCAAGAAGACTTTCACTGATGCTGATTTTCTCAGAAAAATGCCTCTCAAGATACTCTACACCTCCATCTCACTCACTGACTATCAGTAGGCAGCATGAAACCAGAAAGGTAGGAAAGAAAAGGCCAGTCCTGCATGATGGATGGTGCCAGCATGCTGTGTCCTTCTTGGACAGTTTAGCAGGGCTGTGATGCAATATTTGGGCATCAGTCATTTCAGGTAGAAAAGTTAAAGTAGAGCCATGAAAAATTAGGACATGTTTAACTCAAGGTCTACAAGGACTGGCCTGGGTAGAAGGAAGAGTGAGAGAAGGAGACACAGAGAGCAATCTGTCTGATTTTGGAGAATTTTTGGCAAAAAGGGGGCATGTATGACCACATTCTCTTAGATAAGGGGCAGAGGGTAACACTGATATGCAAGGGCATGAAGTCTCATCACTGCTCTAGAGCACTGGCAATATCCTCACTTATGCAAAGGTGGTTTCTGCCTTCACACACTGACATTTGAGAGGGTTTAAGTGGAATTCCAATTTTATTTAATCTCCTTTCTGAAATCTGCAATGTATAGCAAAAACCTTCAATATTGTTGCAACTTCTCTATGGAAAGCTCTGCTGACATTCATCTCACTAATGTAAAGTTGACCACAAACCTGTAAAGAATGATGCTTCTGAGAAACAGACTGAATTTTTGAAGAATTACCTCCAATGCCAGACATTACAAATCAAAAAGAAATCTGCTAACATTGCAGAGGCCTTAACTTGCTGTATTGAAATTTTCAAAGTCATTAAAAAATCACTACATGTGTTAAAAGAAGATCATAGCTTGAAAGAAATGCCTTCGGAGCTCTTTCCGCTGACTTGCAAATATCCCTAACCTCACCAAATCCATCTCTAGATGAAATTTTCTCACAGAACAAGAACAGCTAAAACTAAAAAAATCAAAGAGCAAAAGCAAACATGGCAGAGCAGATCCACCACCACTAAAATCAATACCCTGTCCCAGTGGAGCCATCAAAATCCATAGAACTAGACATGCTTTTCCTGAAGCATTCTTTCAGTGACTAAATGCCCTTCTGGTAACTATGTGAGAAAAGCTGATCAACCACTATCCAGCAACGAGTTCCCCTAAGCTATCTAAAAAGGAACTTTTTCTCTAACCTCCCAGACCTCAGCCTCGAGGGACACATACATAATTACTTCATTCTCCAGCTGGAAACCGAAATCCATGGCTGTGTAATGCCAAACATCCAACAGTGAACAGAGGCAGGGTTTTGTGCCTCGTTATGTTTTTTCCTGCTACTCCCTTGGCAGTGCCTACTACCAAGACAACTAATTGCTAGTAGTGCTTACTACTACTCTGTGGTGCAGTAAGTTCCAGAACCATTTGCCTCACTTGCCCTGCTGTGTGCTCCTCCTGTCTCTTTTCAAAAGAAGCTGGGAGAGGTTATGGTTTAGCAGCTCACAGCCACAGCTTTCTTGCTTGGAGAAGAAGAGCAGCTTTGTCTGGAAGACAAATACAATGAAAGCAGAGCACAAGCTGCTTCATCTTGTTCATCAATATGGTGAATCACGGGCTATTATTATTTGTTTGCTGTCATCTTTAATTACATTCTCCTCAAAAGGTACCTGGTGAATAATCTATGTGCTGCTTTTTTCACCTCTTTCTAATGGATTAAAAGCTTTTTTTTAAACTTGGACTCAAAGTGAAGGTGCTGAAACAGATTTTTTGAAATGTGATTTAGTTTAATTGATGTGTTTTACAACATTCCTCTAATATCACCTACTAATCAAAACACTGAATGGTTTCTGTGTTTTAGCATGTGAGATCATAGATGTGCCAAGACTCTACCACTTTAATGAGTGAGATATGAAAAACGTGTGAATGAGATAGTAGATTATCTACTAAAATATACTTTGCTCAGCTTTTGTCTCTCAACAAAATTCACTTCACACTAAGGTCAGCTAATCGAGACTTTGGAATAAAGACTTCTTGTCTACGAGCCTTGAAAACCAAGATTTTAGGTTCCTTTTAAATGACATTTGGAATAATTGTCACATTCTGCTTTTGTGCAGTGGTAACACAAGTTGGCTTCCCTGCATTCTGAAGGAGAGAAATTTTCTACTTATTTTGGTAACGTCCAGCTGTAGACAACTCTTCCATTTATTTTCAGAAACATCAAGCCTTAGGGCCAGGATTTCAGTTTGTGCAAAGCATCCTAGTCCTGTGAATTTCAACATCACGCAGGGAGTTTCTACCGGGTGAGACATTATCTCTACTGGCTGTACAGGATCTGCTTCCCCAGGCCAAGAAAACTTCTCTATATTGGGGCAACTCTGTCACCTGGGAGGGAGTACCATGTTCTGTAAAGGTAAGACCTAGGAGTTCCCACTAAGTGGAGTCAGTAATCAGAGCTGTTTCTCAAAATGGTTTTAGCAATTAACACATGTAAGCATCTTGAGTGATTTGTTTTCTAAAAGAGTTAGTGGTATAAAAAGAGGGAGACAATATTTATCTTATTGTTCAGCCCATAATTAGGATTCCACAAGTGCAGATCCACTTTGACTGCAAATTATTAATACTGATTTGTTTATTCATGTTAAAGGAATGTTAGCAGATTAGTTTCATGCATTTGTTTAGTCATTTAATGCTTCTTTACTTGTATTTGGTTTATGTTATAAATTATTATCTCTAAAAATAATCTTCCACCCCATGACACACTGACTTAAAGAAGTGTTAAATAAATATTTGGTTTCATGAGCAAACTAATTTCGTCTAAGGGTAAAGGCATCCAGATATGCTGCTTTGTTTTGTAAATGATGTCTTCCCAGATCTTATCAGACTAGAGTGACCCCTCCATGGCTAAACTAGAGATCAGGAAAGAATTAAGCCAGAATTAACGTAAAATTCTGTTTTAACCCAAACTCTGCCTCAAGAGGTGTCGTCTCTAATGAAGGATTACTGATCTGTTTGATATGCTGTCAAAACTTACAACGAAATACATCTCTAAAATATACAGGAGTTCAAGTCAGGTTTCAAAGGAGACTCAGTACCTAAGCATTTCAGATCTACATCCACAGGTGTGAGAAAAAAAAGGATGGACTGTTCCATATGGTGAGGCCACAATTCATAGTCGAGACAAGATAAATAGCAAATAAGTAAACAATCGTGCAGGAGGGGCATAAGGACTGATCATTTGTGACTGACAGCCACATCTAAACAAAAAGCCTAACTCCTAGTACTCCAAATCAGACTCCTTTCCTGAGTCAGTCACTTGAGGACACAGTCAGAGCTTTAATCTCTGGAATCACAGTACTCAGTATGAAATCATAAGATCACGGAACCATAGAATCATAGAACCATAGAATATCCAGAGTTGAAAGGGACCCACAAGGATCATGGAGTGCAACTCCTATCCCGGCACAGGACATCCCAGAAATCACACCATCTTCCTGAGGGCATTGTCCAAATGCTTCCTGAGTGAGCTCTGCCAGGCTTAGTGCTGTGACCACTTCCCTGGGGAGCCTATAACAGTGCCCAGTCACCCTCTGGGTGAAAAACTCTTTCCTAATATCCAACCTAAACCTCCCCTGACACAACTTCAGGCCATTCCTTCAGGTCCTGTCACTGGGCACCAGAGAGAAGAGATCAGTGCCTGCCCCTGCTCTTCCCCTCATGAGGAAGTTGTGACTGCAGTGAGGTCTCCCCTCAGTCTCCTCCAGGCTGAATAGACCAAGTGACCTCAGCCACTCCTCATACGGCTTCCCTTCAAGGCCCTTCACCATCTTTACAGCCTTTCTTTGGACACTCTTTAATAGTTCAATGGTTTTCTCATGTTGTGGCACCCAGACCTGCCCCCAGCACTGGAGGTGAGGCCGCCCCAGCGCAGAGCAGAGTGGGACAATCCCCTCCCTTGCCCGGCTGGCGATGCTGGGCCTGATGTCCCCCAGGACACAGCTGGCCCTCCTGGCTGCCAGGGCACTGCTGACTCATGTTCAACTTGCCATTGACCAGGACACCCCAGCTCTCCAGCCACTCACTTTCTTGTCTGTACATATATCCAGTGTTGCCCCACCCCAGGGCAAGTCCAAGGTCTTATGCAGATTTATGTAACATGCCCATTACCACTGAGCAATTTGCTTCAACATTTCCTTTGTAACACAAATAAGGAACAGCGGAAAACTCTATTTCGTATTACATGAAATGTTCTGGAGGCAGGATGACAGGGGAGCAGGAGAGTGCAGAAGCTAAAATGAGTGATGCAGTAATCCCAATCATGCTGCTAAGCTGTTTTTCTAGCTGAAAGTGCTTTCTGAGGATGACGTGGGAGCTAATTAATAAACTCATGAGGTATTTTCACCTTTGAATACCTTGTGAGAACCTTAGAAAATTCTCTCAGTCTTTGGAAAGAAATTTTTTTCTCCAAGCTGGCTTCACAGCATCAAAAAAATATAAAAAAAGAAAGAAAAAACCCAAACACAGCCTCTAGGAATCCGAAAGGCAATGGGAGAAAGCCACATGTGTTTCATAGGTCTCTACTGCTGCTTTCATCTCTCAGTTTTCTCTTCTGGAGACATCATCACCTTTTCAGATGCAGGAAACAGTCAGAGACATCTTCTGCGTGGGAGAGCACAACGGTGCTGCCAGCGCTGCCAGAGACTGCCAGCCGAGGATGGTGGTGATGAGTTCACACCATGGCAATCCCTTTGGCACAGTGTTATCTCCACACCAAAGTGCTAAGACCGTCTGTGACACTGACATCTCTCATGTGGCACTTGCAGCTGCCTCCCAGACATCAATTACTGAACTGTGGGGTGTCTAGAAGTAATTCATCCTTCCCATCAGTCATGCAAACCCTTCCTCCCACACTCTCCTCTTGTTCATTTAGGTGAGTGACAATTGTATGGACACATGCACAAACAGCTAGGCTCTGCCTAGAAAAGGGAAGAGCTGCTTGCAACCTTTGAAAAGCACATGAACATCTTTTCATCATCTGAGATGATTGAAAACTTTTAATAAAATGTTTAAAATGACCGTGACAGAATGGGAATCTCCAGAAAGTGTATTAATTGCAGAAGGTGAAATATGTACCTTAGGCTAGAAGGAGCAGAACGTCTTCAAGGTCACATTTGGAAGCAGGAAATAGAGGGAAAGTGCTTTAAAGAGATTCATCATGATTATATCAATTTGTGGTGGACAACAGAAGTGAGTCTAGCCCAGATGGGTCACAATGCTAAAGTAAGATCCACTGCCTTCCTGGCAGCACTGCTCTGAATCATTCCATTGGTGAGCTCCACTGGCAGTATTTTCACTGTAACTGAAGTTTATGAATGCACCCTTCTTTCAGTTTTTGGAGGACACATGAGGGAGAGTTGGTCCACAGAATTCAAGTGACTATCTGGCCTGAAAGCCTGTGCACTTTCTTACGTCTTGAAAGTGTCTCAGAGTATTTTGATGGTTCTGTGTACATCTGAAAGGCCTCCAAGAAAAAGACATGAGCGCTTCCACTGCAGCAGGATGTGTTTCATTAGCCGGATGCGCCTTTGGACCATCAGATGGAGTAATCCTGTGCCCTTACAGTGGCTCCACACTAGGAACAAATAGGCCCCAGCCACCTCAGGGAGTGGGGTTTGTTGTCTCAACAGTGCCTCTGTGATGAAAATGGATTGCTTGCTGCTGCACTACAGTTGGGTTAAGTCCAAAATCTCTACTGTCCAGGACATGATAAACCGTGGTCTGGCTTGAGAGCTGAAACCAAAGAGGTGACATGAAAGTTGCTGTTAGTTTGCTGTGGATAAACAGAGAGACTTAAGAAATGCTGCTCGGCAAGCCTTGTCATTTTGCTTCTCTTAAGGAGTGCCTGTTATTCCTGGAACACTACAAAGCTGGGCCATTGATGTCAAGAGTGGAGAAACAGTTCCTCCAGAAATTAGAGTTTTCCCAAAAGGGACAAATTTTTGAAAACCCATCTGCCTAGAATGACATCTTTGATCTTCTCCTCTTGCACTTCTGCAGACAGCACTGTCCTTTCTAGTGAGGTGACCATGAAGTTTTTTGAGGGACTGTCCTCATTACTATGGCCCATGTGTTTCTTCCCTGCTAAGCTGGAGAAGGAGACCCCTACTTGCAACCTTTCCAAGGAGCTGTGAGGCTGAGGGTCATCAAAATAAATGCAAAGACATATAAAAGTAGTTATCAGCATGGTAAGAAAAAATTGCTTATGTTTGCTAATCTCTAATTTGTCTCTTCCAGGAAAAAGAGGATGACTTTTTATCTCCGAGCACAATATATAGCACCCTAGATAAAGAGCACAAAATAGCACTGCTATGCCGCTGCTGCTCCAACAGTAAATTCAATTCTGCTCCGGACTGAGGTGAATTACCCGGCTGAGATAAACTTCGCTAATGTAATGGCTTCTGGGAACAGTTCACACTTTCCTTTAGTCTCCTTAAATGCTGTTGCTTTCCCACGCTGGGCTGCATTGTGAGGGAAATCACTTGATCTGCTGCAGTTAAGGATGTCTCACCATTTCCATTATAAGCTTCTTCAAAAAGGCAGTGCGGGCTCCAATCTAGCATCAAAGTCAGAGAAGTAAAGCAAAGGTTTATCTGTGTTTTAAAAAGATTGTCTTTTACCATTTCTATAAGCAAAAGTCCAAACAAAATACACCTCTTTGGAGCATTTTGCTGCATTTCTTTTACACAAAACATATATTAGTTTCTTTGCATGTTTCTAGGCTTCTATAAAAAGAAGAGCTGAGTCCCCTGCTTAGATAAAAAAAAAGAAATAGTTAAAATCATAATAGCCATATTGGAATTTAAATGTTTCTACTTATCCCTGAGAAATCTTCTCTATTTATCAATAGCTGGCTGAAAAACTGGAGTATGAAGATGCTGAGCTTTTACACCCACATTTCCTTTTTCTTGCAGCTAAACAAACGTTTCCAATTAAGGAGGAAAAAATGAGAGATTTATCCAAAAGCAAAGCAGGCTGGAAGGTCTCACTTTCTCTGTCAGCAGCATGCCCCTCTCCTGCTGCTGCTGTTCACACCTCTGTCAGCACTGCCAGTGTGGCTGCTCGAGGAACTGTACGGAAGAATGTCTGGGAGGAGATAAAGGTTAAAAACACAAAAACTTTGGCTATGTTCTGAGCACAGACGAACATGAACTCCAAACAGCCTGATGCAAGGGATAGACCATTTTTGCAAAGTTTTTTTCTTTTGTTTAGAACAGAATTACTAACTCCAGAGTAAGGAATCTCCTTCACCTAGTGGGCTGGCTGGGGTTCAACCATGGTGCTAATCCAATGTTTTTTGTATCTACTGGATCTTTCAGAAATCGGTACAATATTGATAGACCAGCATTACTCTTTTCCAGTCACCACAAAGCTGTCAATATACCAGTCTTTCACTCTCAGACTGGACAGACATCAGAAGACTATCTTGGGCTTTATAAAATAATTATTTTCGTTGCTATGGGACAGAGAGAGTATTAATCAGGTTTTGAGAAGACATTAAACTGAAAGGAACTGTAAATCATTCTGCTTCCTTGAATTTTTCTGTAATCTAACAGGTAGTCTCAGATTATGAAATCAACATGGAAATGAACATTGTCTGAAACATGTTTGGATTTTGTCTCCGTATATATACAAAGAGCATTTGTCAAGAATAGATTATAATACGGGCTAAGCAGAACTAGAGGCAAATTTTAAGCTCCCTTACCAGCATGTTGACCTTATTAGACTTCCCTTTGTCTGGAAGAGAACTCACTTCACAGGAATCTGCATGCCACCATCCTGGGACACAGCAGGACATTGCAGGAAACACCATCACTGCCTTACATGTAATCCTACCCATAAACATTTTGGAAAGGATGGAAAAAGAGACATCTCAGATGTAAATTCAGACTGAATCAAAGCTCAGTTTACAGCTCTACTCTGTGGGAACTCTGATATGGCTGGTTTACACGACATTTGGCATCTCCCTTGTTCTTTAAAGACACTGGAAAAGCAGGTCTTGCCTGCACTCTGAACTTTCTGAGCTCAATCCAAGGCAGACCAAAAGCAATGTGTCTTTATTTCTAACACCCCATAAGAAGCCTTTTATGCTGTGTATGTTATGGATGTAGCAAAGGTCAGTTCATCATTCTGGATTTAGGGCTTCAGCCTTTTCCTTCCCTGCAGCCCTTCCTTTAGTCTGTCTGTGGATGGCTCCCTACTCAGCATGCAAGCTGATGAGTGTCCCAGTCAGAGCTGCCCCGTTCAGTATCGTATTTAGAGGGAACCGGAATGCTCACAGAGCAGCCTGAGTGTCATGGTGATGACAGAATGCTTTACTGACTATGATCCTTCATCTCTTGGATTTCCCAACAGGAATAATGCATCTGTCTCTGCCATTGCTAACACGTGGCTTGTTTTTTGGGATGGCAGGTGTCTGTGCAGTGCTGAGTTCAGTACCTACATTTACTGGTACTAAGTGCAAAACAACATGGTTGCACAGGCTTATTTTCCTTATGCAATTACTGAGGCATATCTGCTATCTTCACATTTGCTGAAGGTTGATAGCACTCAGCTCTCAAATTCATGCCTTGGCCTATCTGACTTCCTGCTTAGAAAGCAATGTGTTTATGTTCTCTGCGCTGACAAGAAGAGAGTAGGTGAATGATAAATGCTGTGGCATTGTGTGCTGTTATCTCCAAAGATTTTAATAACCCACATCATTACAGAGAAGTTGCTCTCCTTCCAGGTAAGACCAACAGCTGTTTGCACTGCTAACACTGAACTGCCATCATTTGCACATTAATTAAGAAAAGTTTTAAGGTTTTCTGGGTTATTTTGGTCATGATGTTAACATGATTTTGTTTGCTCGAGTTACTGTTTTCTAATTTTTTTCTGCTTTTATTGCCAAGGATTACAGACACACACTACAACAGAAATGTTGCCTTCACTTGGTAAAGGATATATAAATAGGCATGTTATTTATTTTCACAGTGCAGGACTATTTTGTGCTGGTGCTATAAACCCTGCAGAATGTGCTCCAGAAAATCTGCTTTCACATAAAACAAAGTGGAGCAAAACAATCCATAATCATATTGCATTTTCAAACCATTCTCTCTGGCCTGTAGGAATCAAAGAAGATATAGATTAGAGAAACCCATGTGACTTGACAGGGAAAACCTTAACCAAAGAGGAAGTCCTTAAGGACTATGTCAGCAGAGAGCTTGAGAGGTACAGCTTCCTTTTCAAGGGGCAAGAGGGAAAGATTTTCCTCATGCTCAATGGATTGGCATCAACTGCAGGAGAAACAAACGGGGGCAGCCGCTATTTTTGCTTCTCTGATGTCCCCTTAATGTTCTCATCTTGCCTTCAATGGCTCTTGACACACCCCTTTCCCAGTCCCCGGTTCTCTCAGGTGCTTTTTCATCCTTCATGCCCGTGTCAGAATTCCCTGTCCAACTCCAGTGTTTGACTTGTCTAATTTAATCATCTCTCTGCTCTTAAAATATTTTTTCTTCTCCTTCTTCACCGACTCCACTTCCAAAAGTCAATTCTCTAACATCAACTCCGTGACTTACCTAATAAAAAAGACTTTTCCACTGTGTTATCTCACATCCATCTTCCCTCCTTGGAAAGAGACGCTTCTTTTTTCTTATGTGGTTTCCCACTGCCTTTGTCCAGGATTCATCAAAAGTGCTGGGGGGAAGGGATAGTACTGTTAAATTTATTTTTGTTAGAAAAGGGTTTTCTTTTCACCTTTTATTTATCTGTAGACAACATGGAAGTTGGGACAAAAACTGAAATAGTGAAATACACATCTTGATTCCTGAGCTGTTTTAAGTTGCACTGCAGCAGTGTCTCCTGGGAGATACAGCTGAAGAGCATGCTAACATTCTCACTCTTTGTGACTTGACAATGAGGTTTATTATCCTTTTTCCAAGGCACATCAAGCCTTTATGGAAAACACAGCTTTTCTAAACACTATGCTGTTCACCCGTTAGTTCTTAACTTTGCATCCTCCTCAGGACATATCTTAGTATGACAGAAAAGATAACATGGGTAAGACCACGGTATTTCGCATCACTGACATGTATGATAGCATATTTTTCTACTGTGGAAAATAAAAAATATTTAGGACCTCATTTAGTTAAACAGAATGGATTTAACTATTTAAGAATCTACCATAGTTTGGGACAAGTATTCTTCTAAAACACCATCTCTCTCTCCACCCAGTCTGTCCCTTCACACAACAAATTTACGATAGAGCATTCAGCAGGAAAAAAGTGTGGATTTAAATTTTAATGTGCACAGGAGATCAATTAATGTATTTCACATGCAAATATGACAGCAATGACCCTGATTCAGAATGCTCGTTATTTCTGGAGTTGGCATATGGTTCTCTGTAACAGCAGGCATAATGATTGCAATAAATTGCCTCCTAATGCTTCGTAATGAACTCTGATTTGTGTTAATCTGGGCAGTACTTAGCAATTCATGTTAATTTTTTAAATCAGTTTTGTAAGACATTTTATATGAATTCAGCTTCATGTTTGGGTTTTTGGCAATGTTAAGAACACAGCCTCGCATACAAATTCAAATTTCTGTGCAAAACCATGTGTCATTAATAAAAATGCAGAAATGCAAGAAAGACCTCAAAGAAACTTTCAGTTTCAGTCTCCTTTAGGTAAGGGTGGTGACAGACACTGCAGTGTCAGTTAGAAATGGACTGCAAACTACCTGGGGTGGGATTATTATCTTTTGGGGTTTGTACAGCATCTTGTACACAAGAGGTGTCATGGTACAAAACCTTCTTGACAAATCATGAATGATGTTAATGTCGTGACAGCAGATTAACTGCCACTTGGGAGGAACACCAGCAACTTTTATTGTCTTCTGTTCTTGTTTTCACTTTATTTACTTCTGAATTTGTGGACTGGATTCTTCTGGATTCTCATAAACCTGCTTATTTTTAAGAGTCAATGGGACATTTCACAGGCTTCAAATTAAGCATGACTTTATGTACTCTACTAAGCAGAGATAAAATTATATGCTACAGTGCTCTCCTGGACTGGTGCATTAGTCAGAGATTTAGTGCCCAGGAGTACTCTTTTCCTGATTAAAATCCAATTCTCAGTGTTATCAACAATTTATGTAATAAAATCAGAAAACGATGTTGGACTTATAATGGAAACTAAGATGCAGCTGTAAATTAAACAAGGCTATTGCATCACCATGATAAAACAAACTCATTAAAAATGTATTTTGGAATCCTAGTTGTTTGTTTTGCCCATTTCTGCATCTTCTCCCTCCATGCAATCAACTTTCCCAGGATTGCCATGTAGGTAACTAATGAGTAGTAGGGAAAATTTCTGACTTTATATGAAACACTTTAGTTATTACATCAGTTACAGTGGTTGAGTATGGATTTAGTAGCCTGATTCTAGGCTGTTCTAGGTTGATGGACAATCATTTGGACCAATAGCACTTTCCGAAATTTGCATATTTAAGCCGTGTGGAGACGTGGGAACTTCCCTTGGGTGTTCAAGCCTTCTGTGGGGAAGTGAGGGGAAAATGGGCCCTGGGCCTCCCGTTCCCTGGCCCTGGGGCACGGGCTCCGGGTAGCAGTGGGAGAACCCCCTCAGAGCCGCGGGCAGCTAAGAAACAACCATTAAGCTGCTGCATAAGCCAAGACCACCCAGAGCGGCTTCTAAGGACTGGAGACCCCTTCTCCCCTTCCCCCCACCTCACCAGCCCTGCGCAGATCCCAGCGGGAACCGATGCAGCTTTCTGTGGCCAAGGTAACCAGAGTTGAGCTGAGGAACCAGCCGCATAAAGGCAAAGAGAGTTTTCTCCAACATAAAGCCCAAGGAGGATCATGGCAACATCAAGGTCAGAGAGAAAAAGAGAGAGTAAATCATGGGAGACGAAGCTGAAGATGGTGACAGGAAAAAAGAACAGAGTCGTACGCCCAGCACGGAGCTTACAAATGCTTTTTGCAGGCCATGGTGAAAAACTGTAATATCTCAAACTGTTCATTTCTCTTTAATTCACTTAAAAAACATGGGAGGATGAGAAGTCGTGTGTAGTCTGTGGAAAGGGGAATAGTGACCGTGTTGGGTCACCTTGAAGCTAGAAGGAACTTCTAGAGATGTTGTGATGAAGCCAGAATTTGCCTATTGTGCAGTCACCCCAAGACACTTATCCCTAAAAAAGATACACCCCATGTGTGGCCCATGCTGGCAGTGTAGCAAGACTGCAAGATTTATGGGAGAGTTTGTTTGTGATGGCAGCAGAATTTTTGGGCGGGTCTGTTTGCCCTTGGAGTAGTTTGGGAAACCACGTAAAGCAAAAGGAAACCTTTTTACCTTGAATAGTGGAGAGACTTTTAAGAACTGTAATACTGACCTAAAATCATTGTTTGTTATCCTTTGTGCAAGTTGGGTAAAAAGAGGGAGGTGCTGGAGGAAAAAAAGGGGGGTTTTGCTTTAATTCTTGTTCTTTCTTTTCACTTTTAGTTCTATTAATAGACTTCTTTATATTCTTTAAAGTTTAGAGCCTACTTTGCATTCCTCCCTATTATTATCTCACAGAAGGTAAAAATGTGAACAAACCCACTACACAGGTAGATATAAAGATGGATATCTAAATATTGCAGTATGACTACAAAGTATACTTTGTCATCCCCGTAAAATAGGAATTTAGTGCAAGATTATATAGGCCCATCCATCAAATCTTTGTCCAAAAACCAGGAGAGGCATGATTAGAAAGGCTGTATAAGACTGCTGATCATTTAATACCTCTTCCAATAAACTCTGGATTAGGTAAGTGAGTTGCTAATACAAATATTTGAGGACACATTCTCTTAAAGCTGAACCACTCTTCTAGGTTGTTCTTGTTTACTAAAATGAGGCACAAGGATGTACTTTTGGTAGTTGTTCATCTCTATGGCGTATAAGTTCAAAGCACAATAAGTTAATGGTGACAGATTTGCTTCCAGTGAATACTTTTACAGTCTGTTTCTGCCTACTGATGTTTCTTTTGCCCTGCTGATGCAGTTTCCAATGGCTACCATGTAGTTGGGGTCAGAGCAGGTTTAGATTTATGGCTGGTATAGGGAAGGCAGGAGTGTTTTACTGTAGAACTTACTGGGTTCCATTACTGTGATAAAACTGAGTGACAGAAGGATTGCCTTCCAAGATACATTCAAATGAGCAAATACACTTTTTCGTCATGATGCTCCTCCTTTTCCTGCAGCTGAATTTCAAAATTCTTCTGTTCCTTCCACAGCAAAATCTCCTCTTTACCTTTCCATCCATGATTGATAAGAACAGATGGGGAAAGGTATATTCTTATTTTCTCACCACGTCCCTTTAAACATGAACTCTTTGAACCCTGAAGACTCTTAAATTATCATTATCAACTTGCACACTTCCTGAAGTTTAATGGAAGTCACCATAACACCACAGCTTCCCTTTTGTATGAACAGGTCATGCAGGTGATGTGGATTTTCTTTTCTGCAGACACAATGCATAAGATGCCCCACTGCTTCTGTGAACTCACAAATTTTCCTCCTTGCAAACTTCTTTGAGGGCTGCCTGCATACATTCTTTTTCATTCCTGTGAAGGCAGAAAGGCAAAGGGTTCTCAATAAAAATCCCTTTCTGAGTTAATTTTTAAAATTCCTAATTTCATAATGTCTGTCTCTATGTTGTAGACAAGTTCACTACCCTTTCTGTTGACACGAAAGGTGAATTTTTCAGTGGAGAAGCTATGGGAACATCAGATAATCCCTAACATGTTCATGTTACTTTGCTGAAGGGAAACAGAGAGCATTACATCTTCCTGTGCACTCAATTTTCCAAAGGCAGCATATAAAGGGTGAGACTTGGATGGCCATTGGCTCCACAGTGTAAGAGACTTGAAAATCATAATTGCCTCACACACTGTTAAGATCACGGAGGGACTTTGCCCGCTATGGCAAACTGTAGAAAGAAGGACCTGCTCAATCATCTGTGACCTCTGAACACATCCCCTCGTCCACCCAAATATGCCTTCATAAATTCCTAGAAGTGTGGACAGTTAGATAAGTCACCTGACTGGAACCTGAGATAAGATAAAGGTGATGCTATTGTCTGATTATCTTAGACTAGGAAGAGGTAAACAAGCTGGGGGAGCACTGATAATGAACATAAAGAATCCACGAAGAAAGCCAACTCAGCAACTGTGCTGAAAATCAGCTATGACTGGGTCTGGCAGGTGGAAGCCATACAAGAAACCCACCTACTCAAAGGAGGAGAAAGACTGAACATGAGACTAATTAGCACTGGAAGTGAGAAAATCACGTAGCCAATGAATATTGTTTCCTTTGTTTGCTAAGAGGTGTAAATTATGAGAAGTTTTGAGCGACTGTAGGAAGCCCACCACAGAGAAGACCAGGGTGAAGAAAGACCAGTGGGATACCACTGGTATCCACAGGCATGATGAATATATTTCTACTTAATCTCTCTTTCTCACTCTTTCTCTCATGCCCTCCCCCTTTTCTATTTCTTTCTATCTCTCTACCTAACATTTTACTCTTGAATAAAATCCATACTATTGACTTCAGTCTAGTTTGTATCCTTTTTTGGGTAGAGGCATCTCTCAATAGTTGGATCTTAACACACAAGAGAGTGGCTTATATAAGATGGTACAATATTTTCCATGCTCTCTTCCACAGCTGGTTGTAGAGCGCAGTTTAAAATATATTTGCTTCACTCATTTTCCACAACTCCAGCCTGAAGATCTGGGTAGACTAGTCTAAACAGACTCCACGTCAGAGCTGTGCATGCTTGGGATATCAGTCATGACATTTAAAGACAAAAAGGCTTCTTATGTTTATCCAACCTTATTTCAAGGTGGAGAATCTCAGGTACATCACTCTTGCATCGAGCAATGTCTTCTGTGCTGGTGTTAATCCTGCTGTCCAGAAAGCCATCTCTGCAGATAATCAAGATAAAACATCCCCTAGGAATTCATTCCTCAATCATCCTTATGTCATAAAATCCATTTTTATTAGTCAGCCGAATGTTGCCTGTCTCTGGTTCCTGAACTGAGTTTCTTACTATACCTATCCCATGTAGATAAGCAGTTCTTCACTTTCTAATATTTTTCTCAGTTAGGGGCACCTCACTCACCTTTTCCCACCAAACTTCATTTGAAGTACATATTGAGGTTTTAGAAAAGTGGAGCATTCCTGTTCCACTGCCCTTTAGGAATAAATGACTGATGTATATTGGCTGTATAATTTTGCATAGATAGTAGCCCTGTTCCTTTCCCTACAGAAATAAGTGGGTTTTGCTCTTTTGCCTTTTGTAACAATGTTCCAATAGGAGAGGAATCTCATTTCCTATTGATCTTTATTGGTACCAATGCTACATTGAAAAAGGAGAAAAAAACCCCTGAAATTATTGTATTTTTCAACAGTTTCAGATGTCATATTTTAATTTAGCATAATGCAAAAGTTATCCTTTCAAAAACAAGGATTAGGGGTCTGTAAATAAGAATTTTTTAAAAATTTTTCCCCCCAAACTTGATGATGGGATTGACCAGATGTCCTTGATAATCTTTGTAGATCCAGAGGGGAAAAAACCCACCTAAGAATCTCCCTGCTTGTGTAATAATTTCATATATTTCTCATTTCCCAGTTCCTAGGAAATGTCAACTTAATTTTCAACTGAACAAGCCTTGTGGGAAACTAGGACTCATGCAGAGGCGAGTAACTATGATCCTAGAAGAAGAATTTAATATTGCAGAAGTGCAGGATATATGATGTGACACGTAGTGGGCAGAAAGCATTTATTTTTTCTTTTAGTCTATTCCGGCTGTCGAAAGACAATTGTGCTGGCACTTTGTGTTATTCACTCCAGACAATATCAACTAATCACAGAACCACAGAATCATGGAATGGATCAAATTGGCAGGGACAACAGTGGGTCTTCTGGTCCAACCTCTCTGCTTAAGAAGGGTCATCCTAGAGCACATGGCACAGGATTACATCCAGGCTCTTCTTGAATGTGTCCAGCCAGGGAGGCTCCACAGCCTTTCTGGTCAATCTGTTCCAGTGCTTGGTCACCAGCACAATAAAGAAAGAAGTTCATCCTTGTGTTCAGGTGGAACTTCCAGTGCCTCAGTTTCTGTCTGTTGTCTGTTGCCTCTTGTCCTTTTACCTGGCACCACTGAGAAGAGTCTGGAAACATCCTCTTGACATCTCCCTTTGGGTACTGATAAACATTAACGAGGTCCACTCTCAATCATCTCTTCTCAAGGCTGAACAGGCCCAGTTCCCTCAGCCTTTCCTTGTAAGAGAGGTGCTCCAGTGCCTCAATCAGCTTTGTCATCTTCCAGTGGACCCAGTCCAGGAGTTACCACATGGTAATTATTCAACCTTATACTCTATTACACTTTCTGATTAAACTTATTTGAATAATCAGTTGTCAAAGAAATAAGGCTTTATGTTATCCTATTCCTAGGGCCTCTTCACATGGCATTCTGTTCCTGGGGACTCTTCACAGCTCCATTGTTCTAGCACCCTGTTGTCACAGCTCCAAGAGCAACGCATAGTTGCTGTGAAGTTTTCGTGATATTTTTGTAACTTATCTGACATCAACTTTACCTCTCCATCCTTGTCAATCCTTGGGTTAATTCAGAGCAGTCTGAAGGCTGTTTTGTGTAATGAGTACAGGCAATATCTCCTACCTTTTCTGTACCTTAGTTGTGTTTGAAAATATTACTGACGTGGGCGTACAAACTAGCCTACAGTTAAGTGTGCAAGTTTCATCATCATCAGAGAGAATTAAAAGATACCCCCTGGACACAGCTTGGCCTTTGCTCATAAGCAAGTCTGGGTGATCTTTCACCTGGGTGAAAGATTTTAGAAATACTAGTTTCCCTTTTCTTCATTGGTTTCCTTTTTTTCCCCTCATTTCTATGTAACAAAGAATTTAATACACAAAAAAAAATGATTAAACCCTTGCAAAACCTGACCCCAAGGAAACTTTTTGCACAGATAAACAAGCCAAGCAGGGTGGAGAGAGCCTACACATCTAAACTGTTGAGCTATTTTCAGTGTTCTCGCAGCACGCCCCAGTAGGACAATTAGCTACTGGCACTGGGAGAGAGCAGCTAATACCACAAACTGGAATTGATTTTGGTTGTTCTCCCACACATCTTTCTTCCTCCTCTCTCAGTCCAGTGCAATGGAATTATCTTTTTTAAAAAAGAAAATAAGATACCCTATAGAAAAATATGATTTATACATAAGACTCTTTGAGTCCTCAATCTCTTCTTTTTCCTTTTTTTCCCCCCATGACAAATGTGATTTTAATTACTACAGTGTTCAGTACAATTATTCCATCACAGCTGGTGGAAGCAAAACATGTTGATTTATCACCCTTCATCTTAGTGACCCTCATGGGCTCTGTGGGAGTTCTTATACTCTGGTCAGTCTAGGGCCAACATCCAAGACTTGGGAGTGAATGATTACAGTGGTAGACAGAGCAAAGATTACAGTCAAGGTTGAATTACTGCCCTGACTTTACTCCCACCTTTTTCAGACTTTTTTGAATTTGGAGTCTATTCTGAATGAATTTCCATTCCATTTCCTTTAAAGAAAGTCTGCTTAACTTTGGCATGCTAGCAACAGAATAAAATAAATAACTCATAAACCTATTTTGTGTACTCATAATCCTTGTATCTCAACCATGGCCGAATGGATTCCATTAAGCCTGCACTATGCATCCAATAATGTACTTTAGTGGATGCCTGGGGGAAAAATATTATGGCAGGTTATGTAGTAGTACTTTCCTAGTTACACCTTCCCAGCTACCAGCAATGTGCAGCTGAGAAAGTAGTAGTATTATAATGTTAAATAACCCTGATGGATTTTCTTCTATTAATTTCTTCTCTGAACTTGTGCTAGTGAGTGCTAGCAAGGGCCCTTTGCCAGTGACTCAGAGATGTGCTGAAGTCATGACTTTGTATGAAGTATAATGTGCACCTATTACTTTATCATGGTAGCACTAACCTTCCTTGAAAATATGATTTGTGATTAATTCTAATAATTTTCAGATAAAATTGGCCACAGCAAGTTCCAAAAGATTTAGAATGTCTGCCTGCCCATCCCTCATGGTACACATTTTTCTTCACAATCACAGATGCTGACTGAGTGTGCTTTAAGAACATTTAGCTACTCTGCTCTTAGTATGTCAAAAAATGATGCTTCTGGAAATGCTATGCATATACTTAATTTCTTTTAATAATGTCTCACTAATCCCATAAATTTGTGCTCTTGGCATTCTATACAGTAATGTTCCAGAGACCTTTCAGACTGCTGCTGTTTGTTCTTTCATGCTGTAGTCAAAAGTTACAGTCATCAATGTCTTCTCACACATGCTTCCTGAATTTACCACAGTGGTTCCTGGCTTCCTGTGCCTGCCCTTGGGAAGTGCTTGTTAGTGGAGAAAGACTCGGTGTATTGTTGATGCATACAAAAGTCCTGTTACATAGCAAATAATTTAAAGTGACTGAATTACCTTTCTGTAGCAAAGCATAAACCCACCATCGAAGAGTCATAGAATGGCTTGGGTTAGAAGGGATCTTAAAGATCATCTAGTTCCAGACCTCCAACCATAGGCAGGAACAACTTTCACTAGACCAGGCTGCTAAAAAGCCCATCCAACCTGGCCTTGAATGCTTCCAGGAATGCGACATCCACAATTTGTCTGGGAAATCTGTTCCAGTGCCTCCCAACACTCAGAGTAAAGAATTTCCTCCTAACATCAAAATGGATATGTCTTATATTATTAAACAAGTTTTCAGATTGTTCATGAAAATCATTCTGCAAACATTTTTATTACACTTGACTTTGGATTTTTAAAGGTAAGAAATGCCCACAGAGAACAGGTGCTGCCTACATTTTAATTGGGATCCTGCACGTGTCTGGATGTCAGGAGATGAGTGAGGTTCAACCTAAGACTCTTGGTCATTCTGCTGCACAGTAATTTTGGAGGTTGGAAAACAACCAGCCCCAGAATGCAGACACAGAACAGAGATTTCTCTGTTTTAGAAGACAAAAAGAGGACATACTCCTGAAAAACTCTATATATGCACCAAAGGCCTTGGGACAAAGCAGGAGAGTTGCTGGGGTGCTGCTTGTCCCTCTGGGCAAGAGGGAAGACTGGCACGAGTCTTTTAGAAGCACTGACATGTCCCAAAAGCCTTCCCTCCCATCCTCCTTACTACCAGTGGCCAAAAGCAATTCCAAGGAGGAATGTAAGAGTTGTGAAAGCACTGAGGTGGATCCCAAAAGTTCTTTCTGAGTCTCCAACCCCCTATGACATCAGGCCTCAGTAGGCATGGAGTGGAATCCTGGTGTTGGAGCTGTGAGGCCAGCCTTCCTGTGCTCTGAAGGACTCCGGAACAAGAAGCTGGTGAGACAAATCCTTAGGGAAATAGATGGAGGAAGGATAAATGGCATTGGGAATGGCTAGGTAGGAGAAGGGAAGGAAATTGAGGGACTGAGTGCTGTCTGAGAAAAAGAGGGTTGGAATAGAGAAGGCAAAATCCAAACTGAACCTCTCCATCCTAGCTCCTTCTCTTGTCATCACCAACCCCTCCCATGGATTTGAGCCTCTATACCTAAGGCAGAACAATTAAATATAGAATTGCCTGTATAAAGACCTTATATGATGAATTTTTGCATGCAGCATGTTATGAATGAATTTCTTTCTGCCATTGGCCAATTTATTACACTTACAGTAATTTTACTCTTTGCTTTCATTGTTAGGTCAACAACTGAATTAAAGGCTACAATGAAAGACATTTTTTATTCCAGTGCTCCTAATCCATAAACCAAAAAACGAACAAGTGCCTGTTATTAGTACATCTATAGATGTAATGCTACCTTTGGCAAATTGTTTAATTGTACAGAGAAAGTAACAAACAACCTGCTATTGGTAACAATTTCTGATATAATTAGACAAAACTTACGGTTCAAGCTCAAACAGGTTAAAAAAATATATGTTATTGGTTGTATTGCGGAACAAAGGAAGGCATTTTTACAGTGTGTATTTGTAGTTTTGGTAAAAGAACTTTGCATAATTGAAACGAGTTCAGAAATGGCCATTTACAAAATAACATAAGGGCTTTTCTTTTTGCTTTTATTTTAAAATATGACTTGTAGTCTTTCTTATAAGTAACATGATACACACAAAACAATATCGTTCTAACAATATCTTACTTTGTAAGAATAGACAAAAAGTAGTAGATGGGGAATGAATTCTGGTGTCTTTAACAGGAAAAGAAATACAAAATTACTCACAGCATTGAAGCTTCATAGCTTCAGCATACACTGGACTAAGATTGATTTTAGGATCTGTTCTGAACTAAGACTTGGAAAGTGCCATTTCCTTGGCAATTCAAAGAAACAGTTTATGCCTTTATTTCGAGGGCTCTATTAGGCCCAATGTCACCAGCTCTGTATCTGCAGTTTGTTTGCTCTCTTAGGCAGGAGCTAAGCTGGCCACAAGAAAAATTGTAGGTAAATAAATAAACAAACAGATATGAGCAACTTTCTGGGATCTTGGGCTTGCTTAGCATTTCAAAGCCCCTCTCTTTTTAATAAGTCATTGAACAGCGGAATGGATTGCTCAGTAAAGGCTGACATTTAGAAAAAAAAGAACACATCTTTAACAGTTTCTTCCTAGCAAAGCCATGAATACATATCTACATAAGCTCAGCCAACCTTCTGGCTTCCTTTTTTTCCCAATTGTATTTCTCAGACAGAGTGTTCTGTCTCCACGCTTGAGTCAAAGGCCTCTGTGTTTTATCCAGCGTGGATAAAACAGATTCATGACTGCTGATACCCTCTCTGCAGGGGGTATTGTTGGGTGCTGAGGTTTTGGGAAAATGTGGCTCTTGACTGCAGTTCCTGCCAAGGACTGTAATACATAAACTAGGAGCTGCTACCTAGCCACTCTAATGCCTTTTAAAAACACTGGCTTTGCTGTACATTAATTAAGGTGGATTCCTTGCGTCCTTCAGCTCGGGGGTTGTACTAGGTGACATGGAATGGTCCCTTCCAACCCAAACTATTCTATGATTCCCTGTAAAGCAATTTCCCAGATCTGAAATCAGTCTCATGGCTATCAAACAAAGGATTCTTCCATGGTCCAGCAGGATCAGCGTATTAACACAGTGAGGTTCTCACTCGGGTTATGGACTGAGGGTCCTCCCTCTTCACCCACCTTTTATCCCTGCGCTTTTCCTTTTAAGCCAACAATGGAATGACTCGAATACTGGGTGCAAAATAGTTGATGAAAGCTTTGGTCCACTGTGGGTAGGATTGCAAATCTTTGGCTTCATTTGAAGTGTAGCAGGGTTCATTTGGTTGCTGCTTTCACTTTCAATTAATGGTAGCCCCGCTGTGCATTTGCTTGTTATGTGATTCAGCTGTAGAATGAAAATCCTACAATGGATACCATTTGGCAATGAAATCCAGAGCCTTTGATATCTTCAGCACTTGCCTGGACAAGCCTCTCAGAAGTCTGATCTAACAACAGGCCTCCAGAGGACCCTTCCCACACAAATCTTGCTGTGATTCTATCAGAGCTTTTTTCATCATCCATAAGAAAAGGTTATTTCATATAGAAAGAGGTCTGTTCCTCATGTGATGTGCCAACACTTTGCTTTATCACTGATAACCATAGATTTCACTAATGTAACTCACAGCTCAGGAGTTTTAATCTATTCTCTCAGCCAGTAGTAGGGTCAGGAAAACTGCAGAGGTATTTCTAAGGAAAAAGGAGGCATGACTCCAATATTTTTATGCTAGAAAACGATTCAGTGGAAAACCTGCTGAAAAGGTTGAAGTGTAGTTAAGCATGCAGATAAAGAAAAGTATGACATTCACCTAAAATATCATAATTAATGAACAAATGTATCATCCTGAAGTAAGTTTGACAGGGTGGTCACATTAAGTTCACAGCACTATTTGCTCCAATGTAACCGATTTTTCTTTTTTCCCTTTAAATACACAATCATGTAAAAAGAAATGCAATTTCCCTGAAGGTCCCATGTCACTGCACAAATTGAAGGTAATGCAGGCTCTGGATTTCACAGGCAGGGTAGAAATGTGGTTCTGCTTAAACAGGAAGATCTATCATCAGATGATGAAAATCACTACAGATCAAATAAAGTCAGTGTAAATACATCGGATCATAATAAATGAAGACCTGCACCTGCAGGTTTCTTAGGCTGCTCCCAGTTATTGATCCAGGAAACTGGCGGTTAGTTGGCACTGAAAAATAGGGTTGCTCAGGTATGAAACATGGAAGCTTTTAATGAAGAAATGTCAGCAGTGGCAAAAAGCTGTGAAAGCCGAGGCTGCAGCCCCGGCACAGACAGGTTCTGGTAGAAATACAGAAAGCATCTCCTCACTCTGCATGTCCCCAGGATGCACAGAACATGGCCTATCTGTTCTGCTGGCTACAGCAGTGATGTTATCAAAAACACCAGGATCCAACCGGCCTTTTAAAAATATCATGCCTTGATTATGCATGCTGGTTTCACATTTGATTTTATCATCAGTATCATGCATATTTGGAAGCCTGATCGCAAATGTAGAAGAGAAATTTTCAAATCTGTTCACCCTGTTATGTACAGAAGACTTTCTTCAAAAGGCAATGAAAGTACAATTTATTTTTTCAACAAAGCAGACACATTCAGATGACTTGGGTATTTTTAAAAACTCCACCATTACAGGCTCACTTTATATGTTTGCGTTTAAAAACCTTGGCTAAGATCATTCAATGATTAAATACAGAGCAGAGGGAATAATTTTTGGAGAATATTGGTGTAGTGTGTTGGAGCATAGTTCATGGACAGTCTTTTAGACCAAGTGCTTCTCTTGATCTCACATATTTAAAGGTGGTACAAGCACGGGAAGTTCCTCTTTCTTTGTCCCGACTTCTTGCGGAAGGGTGGTGGGGTGGCTGGGCTGGGCCCCTTCCCTGGTGAGGGCAAAAAGAGCCACTGGGAAAAAATCCACCCCGCCCTGGAGGGCATCCGGAACCAGCCTTAAACAACAGACAGCTGAGACCACGCGGCGTGGCTTCTGGGGACCAGCAAGCTTCTTCTTTCCCCACCACCCCCATCCTTTCCTCACGCGGCCCAGTGCAGATCCAGTGGGAGCCGATGGAGTTTTCTGCAACCAACCCAGCCTCAGTCGAGCTGAGGAGGACATCATGCAGCTAGCAGCATAAAGGGAAAGAGGCTTTTTCTCCAACATAAAGCCCGAAGAAAATCATGGTGACTTCAAGGTCAGAGAGAAAGACAAAGTGAGTCATGTGGGATGGAGCTGAAGATAGCAGCAGGAAAAAGAGAGTGGAGCACACCCAGCATGAAGCTTAAAAATGCTTTCTCCAGGTGTGGTAAAAACTGTAATATCACCAACTGTTCTTTCCTCTTTTATCCATTTAAAAAGGCATGAAGGGATGAGAATTCTGTGTGCAGCCTGCGGAAAAAGAAAAGTGGCCACACCAGACCACCTAGGAGCTGTAAGAGACTTTTAGGGATTTTGTGAAGAAGAGAGCTATTGCTTTTCAGTCTGGAATTTTCTTATCCTTAAAAAGGAACACCCCATGTAAGGGCCCAGAATGGCAGTGTAGGAAGACTGCA
>VYXC01006610.1:0-15387 GCA_013397175.1 Platysteira castanea
CATCCCAGAGCATCCCAAGGCTGCAGGGAGCTCAGCCAGGAGCTCTCAGGAGAGCGCAGAGGTGGTGGACACCTCGCCAGGGCCAGGAGGGATGTTCAGGTCCTTCTCCCACTGGGATAAAGATCCGGGTCTTTCTCCCGTGGGAGTGTGGCAGCCCAGAATATTCCTATGATGGTCCAGGGGGATCTGAAGCCCTGCCAGACCTGTTCGGTACCCTGGCAGAGCGCCCAGAATTCCGTCTTTGAACCTTGCCCCTGGACCCAACTCCCCACATTGAGANTCGTTCCGCCTCAAGGCCATCCCAGTTTGGGTTCCTGGCTCTGTGAGGGCACAGGAAAGGTCTCCAGGTGGGAGCCTGAAGTGATGCTGCCTTCACCTTCCAAAGGAACTTGGGCCTTCCTCAACTTCTCCAGTTCATGCACGGGAAATCGAACCACAAGGAAAAATTTCTTCATGGAAAGGGTGCTCAGGCCATGGAAGTGCCCGGGGAGGGTTGGAGTCCCCACCTCTGGAGGTGCCCAGGGAAGGCCTGGAGGTGGCACTCGGTGCCCTGGGCTGGGGACAAGGCGGGCATGGGGCACAGCTTGGGTTTGATGGGCTGGGAGAGCTTTTCCAAGCTCAACGATCCCGGGGTTCTGTGCCTGTGTTGGATGGGATATCAGGGGGCANGCGGGGAGGGTGGGGAGGGGCTGGGCTGGAATTCCCAGAGCAGCTGGGGCTGCCCCTGGATCCCTGGCAGTGCCCAAGGCCGGGCTGGACACTGGGGCTTGGATCCAGCTGGGACAGTGGGAGTGTCCCTGCCATGGCAGGGGTGGGATGGGATGGGATTTAAGGTCCCTTCCCGCAGGACCATCCCATAATTTTACAATCAAACGCCAGACCATCCCATAATTTTACGATCAAACCAACCACACCCAGTCCAGCAGGAGCTGGGGTTGCCCAGACATCCAAGGGTTGGAGACGCCGCCCGTCCACCCCAGAACCAGCACCCCCTAAATGCCACAAACCCCTAAATCAGCACCCCCTTTGGAAAAAATTCCCTTTTTTTCCCCGCTTTTCCTCCCGCTTTTCTGACAGCTGAAACTCCAAGAACCACGGCTGGCTCGCAATTCCACGGGCACACAAAAATATATCAAAATTAGGAATAAACCAGCACCGCCAACAGTCCCCACACACACAACGTGCACTCATCTCAGAGAGGAGCAGTTCCACCAAGCTGAAAAGAATTAGGAGGCAAATCAGTGGGGAGAAAGAACGTAATCAGAAAAATATGAAGCCTAATTGAAAATTGTTTAAGAACATTTTAACGAGATGCTCCAGAAGCCACAATCCCACAACTGAGCGGGGCGGCCGCGCTGGTTGAAAGGCAAACCTGGCGCAGATGGGAGTTAAAGAGGCCGTAAAAAAAGAGGGAAAAAGAAAAAGGGAGCACGACAAACGGAATAAAGGGAAAAGCTGGGGCTGACAAAGGGAAATCTGGTGTTGGGATGTGCAGGGGCTGATATGGGAAGCAAGAGATCCATGGAGAAATCACTGGCTGGTTAAGTCCATCCCTGATTTCTTTTTTTTTTGGGAACGTTCAAACAATTCAGTGGATTATTTCTCCAAAAGGGAATTTTTGGAAGTGTCCAAGGCCAGGTTGGATGGAGCACCCTGGGATAGCACCCACGGCAAGGGGTGGAATGGGATGGGATTTATGGTCCCTTCCAACCCAAACCAGTCAGGGATTCCATGATTTTTTTTTTCCCTTTGAAGAACTGGGAAAAAAAAAATCTCAATGTTGTGAACAGCTGAGAGAGGCCATGGGACCACAGCCACGGAGATCCCATCCCCTGGGACTGCAATCCACAGGCAATTAGGTGGGACAGCAAAGCACATTTTGGGTCAGCAGATGGCACAGGCATGGGAACGTTGGTGGGACTCCTCCCAAAAGGCTGGGCTCGGCTCTCACATCCCAATTCCAGAATTTTGGTGGAAAACCTCTGGTTTCAAACCCCAGCAGATGGCCAGGCTGGAAAACTGGGAGCTTCCCACTGGGAAGCTGCTTTAGAACCACAGCAAAGGTTAGGGAGGTGTGGGGCCTCAGCTGCAGTTTAGTGCCACAAAATCAACCCCAGGAGCCCAAAAAAAGCCAAAGGGGGGTCGGGAATTAGGGCCAGGTTATTCTCCAGGAGGGGGAATTAGTGACCAGGGCAAAGTACCTGAACGTTTGGAGGGAGCAGGAGACTGAAGAATATCCTGGCAATTATTTTCCACTGACTGTATCTGCAATCCTTTAGGGAATGAAGGGAACAAACAAACATTAATAAAAGAGGAAGCAGCAACAAAGCCGACGAGCCAGAGAGCAGAGAGGCAAGGAAAACTCCTCAAGAGTGGAAGCAAAGAGGGCAGAAAGCTGACAAAAACATGGGATTAAGGAATTTGTACGGCTGAAGGCAGCAAGAAAAGGGAAATTAAACCCAGAACTGCTGCACCTGGCATGAGGGACATGGACAAGTGCAAGGTCCTGCAACTGCGTCGGGGCAACAAATCCAGGCTGGGAGGAGAAGGAAGGGATGGAGAGCAGCCCTGGGAGAGGGATTTGGGATGTTGTGGATGAGGCTGGAATGGCCCAGCCCAGACCCCCCCAGCCCGGGGCTGATCCCAGGGTTTGGGCAGCAGGAAAGGTGGGAATTCTGCCCCTGGGGCCCTCAGGTGAGACCCCACCTGCGGAGCTGCTCCAGGTCCTGGATCCCAAATTCAGGAGGACGTGGAGNCAGAGTTTCAAGGCCTAGAGGTGAGAAAATCATCGTTGTTACACCTTGAGTTGTTTCTGTACCTGGAGCAAACCCAGAGCTCAGAACCGACAGCGCTGGGCCCCGGCCGGGCTCGGTCTGAACTCCCGGATTTTGTGAACACTGAAATCTCCTCATTTAGAGAACTTTTCCTGTAAAAAATCTCCTGCTTTTCAAGCTGCCCAAACACCTCGGTCTGGAGCGAGAACAGACAGAAGAACCCTTAACCCTGGGAATGGTTTGGTGAGGAAAAAATGTAAATACAGAGAGGAACAAAAAGGGAAGATTGCGAGCGGGGCACCGAGGCCACGTCTCATCCTTCACAGCACCACTGATACCAGCCCTGGGATCACTCCCAAAACAAACCCATGCCCCAGAAAACCCAAAAACACTTCCTGACTCAGCCCAAGGCCACCATCTCCCCCAGGGTCAGGCTCCTCCGTGAGTCAGAGCCTGATTCCTTTTCCCGTAACGCGGCGAGCTCAGCACTCCAAGAATTTCCAAGTTCCATCAAGGTCCATAAACACGTTTTATTCCATCCAGGAGAACATTGAACTTGGCGGCACCCAGCACCGCAGCGGTGGCCGCCAGTCAAGAAAAATCCTCTTTGGAAGAGTCAAAACGTCTCCCAGGAGTGAAATGGAGGAGGTCTGGAAAACGGGCATCTCCCCTCAACACAGGCACCCTTTGTCATAAACAAAATACCCATAAAAAGCTGGGAATTATTCCCTATTTACATTAACAACCTGTTAAAAACGCCTGGTTCCAGCGTGGAGCTCCTGGACAGCTTGGCAGGGGAGGCACCCCAGGATTAACAGCTCGCCCAGGGCCACACAGGGAGCGTTATCAGAGCCCAAATCTCAGCTCCCAAATCCTTGGCTGCCCCAGCCCGAGCTCGGCTTCCCTTCCCTTTAAACTCCTCTCGGCTTTTGAAATTTGGTCCTCGCCACAAGAAGGAAAACAAGGAGTGAGTTTGGAGCTCCTGTTGCTGCGGGGGTGAGGTTTTGGGATAGCAGCACTCAGGTAGTCCCCGACCCCAAATAATGTGGGCTGCTGATTGATGCCCACCTCGAGGTCAGGGCTTGTGGTTGGAACGTGGAGCTCTCGGGAGAAATGACTCATGGGGCTTGTGAAGGTTTCCCAGGGATGATGCAATGGCCACCACAAACCTTGGGGGATCATCCCTGGAGGTCCTCACTCCACTCCCGAGCCCTGCCCCAGCTCTGACCTTCGTCTCCTCGACCCCAGGCTGTTTATTTCAAACAGTGGCTACCACCAGTGGTCTCTAACAACAAATCAAAACCCTCTTCCTTGATAAATAAATTAAACCCCTCAAGCCTTGCAAATCCTGCTCCCAACACGGATAAAAATTCCCATTATCCCATCTTTGTCCAACAAAGCCAACTCCAGCGAGACGAGGACAACCCCTGCATGAACTCCAGTGCTCAGAGGGGAACGTTCTGCAGCCTGGAGTGAGGCTCTGCAGGTGGAATCAAACCAACACCTGCCAGGAGAACGCTCCAGAGGGACGGCTCAGGATGGGGCTCACTTGGAATCTGCCCCTGGGGCCCCTCAGGTGAGACCCCACCTGTGGAGCTGCTCCAGGTCCTGGATCCCAAATTCAGGAGGCCGTGGAGCTGCTGGAGAGAGCCCAGAGGAGGCCCCGGAGCTGCTCCAGGGCTGGAGCCCCTCTGCTCCGGAGCCAGGCTGGGAGAGCTGGGAATGTTCCCCTGGAGAAGGGAAAAGTGCAGGGAATGCTGCGAGTTCCTGCAGGGGCTCCAGGAGAGCTGGAGAGGGGCTGGGGCCAAGGCCTGGAGGGCCAGGAGCCAGGGAATGGAACTCACTTGGAATCTTTTGCCTGAACTGCTCCATTCCACATCCCAACGGGTGCAGCAGCTCAGGAGGAAAGGTCAAAAGATCAGGTAAAAATCTTATTTAGAAGATGCCACTCCCGACAGGGGCCGGAGAGGGAAGCAGCTCCCTCTGTTCCCACAAGGATCCTGGCTGTAAGAAAATCCATTCCTCTGGGACACCCGAAATCCAAGGGAGCTGATTTCACACTGCAGAGTCACAGAACTCCATCCTATCCAGACACTCTGGGTACCCCGAGGGGTCTCTGAAGGATCCTGGCAGAGATTCCCAGAGCAGCTGGGGCTGCCCCAGGATCCCTGGAAGTGTCCAAGTCCATGGGGCTTGGAGCAGCCTGGGACAGTGGGAGCTGTCCCTGCCATGGCAGGGGTGGGATGGGATGATCCCTAATGCCCCTTCCCACCCAAACCCCTCTGTGATTCCCTGGATTGTGCAAATCATAGGAAGCCTGCAGCCGACGGACTCTGCCACACCCAAGCCAGGGACATTCCACATTCCTGGAGCTGCAAAATCCACCCGACAGCGTTTTTGGGATCAGGAGCTCTGCAGTTGCCTCAGGAGCACCAACCCCTCCCTGCCCCAGGCTGGTTATTGATCCTGGTTTCCTGCAGGAAAATCCCAACGCCCAGGAGGTCCCAAGGCCTCTGACCCGTGTCCATCCCCGGCTCTCCACATGGGAATCACTGACCCTGCACCTCCCCTCCTGCAGGAATGCTCAGGAATGAGCTCCCCTTCCCAGCCTGCAGCACCAAAGGCAGCCAAAAACGGAGAGCAGCCCTGCTGAAGGCCACGGGATCATTTCCTGGTGATTTTCCTCATTCCCTGCTCCCGGGGCTGCTCCGGCAGCAGCAGCTTCAGCCCCACAGCCGATCAATAAAACCTTGAGGAGCAGCACTAAAATCCTCCAGGAAGCACAGGAGCGACTTCGTCTCTGCAAGGGCTTCCTGCATCTTCCCAAAAATCCCACCGAAGTCCAGACCTTTCCCTGGAAACCTGCACAGGCTGGGATGGGGGATGAGAACAGAGCAGGTGACCCCAGCACAGGGTCCCACCCAGGGGACACCCGAGCCACCCCAGGCCACCAGGAGCTGGGAGCCAATTGCCTAAAAACGGATGAATTTCCATTTTAGCCTGATCTCTAGGATCTCAGGGAGGCAAACTGAGATGGGATTTCTCTGACATCATCATCACCAATTTCGGTATCAGATGTAGAATAAATTTCTGAACCTGATTTAAGTGATTTTCACCTTCTACAGTTTTGAGGTTTTGCATTTCTCTGGCCATTTTTGACCCCCGTTTGTGCCCCAGCCTCACCTCATCCCAAATCCTGCCAGTTCCCAGCAAATACCAGGTGGTAAATCAGGAAGACGCAAATAAAACTGATCAGCATCAACAGTTCCAGGTGATCAGAGCCTTCAGCGCCACGATGCCAGCTGGGCACCAGCTGGGAAAACCAGGGCAGCCTCTGAGGAAATGGATTTGGTGAAAGGAAAACGGGAATTTGGGTGGAAGTCAAAGGCAGAACTAAAAAACCCCAAAACAAGGAAATCCAAGCAATGCCCCTTAAAAGCTTCTCCTCTAACGCAAGGGAACTGTGGATCAACCACCACGGAATTTCAATATATTTATTTTTGCCTTCAGATATTTGGAATATCACAGCTCGACCACTCTCTCCATGGGTTTTTTTGGTGGGATTTGGTTTGGTTTAAAACTGCAGTTCCTAATTCCATCCCTTGGGTGCCCCTCAGGCACCGTTTGCTGTTGCCAGGAGCTTCCCACTGGGCCAGTTCTGGCCTTGCCAGCACCAAACTCACACCCAGGGGTGGAAGGAGCCAGCTCCAAACTGCTCCAGGGACTCCCGGCACAGATGGGATCATGGAATCCTTCAGGTTGGAAAAGATCCTTAGGATCATCGAGTCCAACCATCAACCCAGAGCAGCTGGGGCTGCCCCTGGGTCCCTGGCAGTGCCCAAGGCCAGGCTGGAGCAGCCTGGGACAGTGGGAGCTGTCCCTGCCCATGGCAGGGGTGGCACTGGGTGGGATTTAAGGTCCCTCCAAACCATTCCATGATTTTACAAATCCACAGGAACAGCGCTACAGCCCACTAGGGTGAACCTCCGAGAAGTCTGACATCGAGGAGGGAGCATTTGGGTTCCACGAATTCCCCAAATCCAGCAGCACAGAAACAGGAACAGAACCTGTCCCTCTGCCCCTTAGCTCCAGTCCCACTCCCATGAAAAGGTTCCGAAGTTTGGATCCCAGCTGTTTGGACCTTCCTGGCCACGCCATGAACCGGATCCAAGTCCTTCACCCCTTCCCCACCCACCACACGGTGCCTCCAGCTCCTGCTGACCACCACAGGTGGTTCATTCCTGCCCTCACACCCATGCCCTCCACACTGCTGGGGCTGCTGATGGAGCTGAACCTCCTCCAGCTCCCCCATCAACAACAGCCCAGGGGGAACTGCTCCACCAGCAGCTCCTGCCTTCATGGAGGAGATGCCACAGAGCCAAACTCCTCAGCAGGTCCATGGGGAACTCCTCATCAGGTGTCCATGGGCATCTCCTCATCAGGTCCATGAGTAACTCGTCATGACATCCACGGGCAACTCCTCATCAGGTCCAGGTCCATGGGCAGCTCCTCATCAGGTCCATGGGCAGCTCCTCATCAGGTCCATGCGCAGTTCCTCATCAGGTCCATGGGCAAGTCCTCATTAAGTCCATGGGCAACTCCTCATCAGGTGTCCATGGGCAACTCCTCATCAGGTCCATGGGCAGCTCCCCATCAGGTGTCCAAGGGCAGCTCCTCATCAGGTCCATGGGCAGCGCCTCATCAAGCGTCCATGGGCAACTCCTCGTCAGGTCCACGAGCAACTCCTCATGAGGTCCATGGGCAGCGCCTCATCAAGCGTCCATGGGCAACTCCTCATCAGGTGTCCATGGGCAACTCCTCGTCAGGTCCACGAGCAACTCCTCATGAGATCCACAGGCAACTCTTCATGAGGTCCATGGGCAGCTCCTCATCAGGTCCATGGGCAGCTCCTCATGATGTCCATGGGCAACTCCTCATTAAGTCCATGAATAAGTCCTCATCAGGTGTCCATGGGCAACTCCTCATCAGGTCCATGGGCAACTCCTCATTAAGTCCATAGGCAGCTTCTTATCAGGTCCATGGGCAGCTCCTCATTAGGTCAATTAACAACTCCTTGTTAGATCCATGGTCACCTCCTCATGAGGTCCATGAACAACTCCTCATGAGGTCCATGGGCAGCTTCTCATTAATCTATGAGCAGCTCCTCAGGAGACCCACATCACAAACCCCTCATCCAGAGTGCAAGAACCCCCAGACTGAACCCACGATCTGCAGGGCACACACGGGATGAGGGCTGTTAGAACAGTGCCTCCACAGTGACCATGGAACTGGTCACTCCTGGTTTTGGTGGCACAAAGCCTGAGACCCAGGGACTGAAAAAGCACAGGTCACCGTGGTCAACAACCGCACCCCCGGGGCTTGGGCAAGCCAGGAGGTGACCAGAAGGTCACCTCGAAGGTTGGCCTTGATGATGTGGCACTTGGTGCCACACGGTCTGGGTGACAAGGTGGTGTTAGGTCACCGGTTGGACTCGATGACCTCAGAGGTCTTTTCCAGCCTCGTTAATTCCGTGGTTCTCTGTGATCCTGGAGGTCTTCCAGCCCTCGTGATCCCAGGAAATGCAGTGCTGGAGGGCAGCAAGGAGGTGACCCACACCAGGTTTTACCAAATCCCAAGAGTCCACATGAAGTTCTGGAAAAGTTCCTGCCTGGTTTCGTTTTCCATCCGCTGCCAAACAGAGCCCAGAGATTTCTATTTGCATCCCGGTATTTGGCAAGGGCAAGGAATATTTCCTAGCGGGAATATATTAAAAAAAAATAAAATAAAATAAACCTTCCATTCACACTGAAACATCTCCTGGACATCCCTGCAGGCCTAATTCCCAGAACGCCGGAATCCAAACCTCCAAATGGGAAAAATACACTGATTACCTGCCAGGAACCTCGGGAGAGGCAAGCCAAGCCCTAATAACAGCTTGTGTTCCCATCTGGCCTCCACACAGCAACTGGGAAAATGTCCCTGTTCGGAGCTGGACTGGCTCATCAGGGTAATTGCCTCGGATTTAATTAAATGTTCCTCTCTGCAGCTGCACAGAACGTTCACGTGGATCACTCCCTGATGGCACTGATGAGTCCCTGGAATGGACGTGACCATCAGACCCAATTCCATAAGAGCTGGATCCTCGTGGGTCCCTTCCAGCACTCTGTGTGTGAAGAATTTTCATCTAAATATTTGCATTTTAGGTTAAAATCCTGAATATCTGCGTGAGAATTGTGAAGGCTGATTCACAGCATGAGTCTTTAACCCTTCAAAATAATTAAAACATCGGGAGGGGAAGAACAGCTTCCCACTGCCAGGGGGCAGGGATGGATGGGAGATTGGGAAGGAATTCCTGGCTGGGAGGGTGGGGAGGGGCTGGGCTGGAATTCCCAGAGCAGCTGGGGCTGCCCCTGGATCCCTGGGAATGCCCAAGGCCAGGTTGGACACTGGGGCTTGGATCCAGCTGGGACAGTGGGAGCTGTCCCTGCCCATGGATGGGGTGGCACTGGAGGGGCTCTGAGGTCCCTCCAACCCAACCCAACCCACCTGGGACTGGCAGAGCTGGGAGCTGAGCTCGGCTGAGGAGCCGCTCTGTGCGGAGATTCGGGGACCTCCCAGAGGTGGAAACGTGTCCCTCTGCAGCCACTCCCTGCGGCCTCGTTCTCCCCTGGAATTCTCTGAGTCCTCACGGCTCCTTCACGACTCAGCTGTGACCCCGAGCAGGGCAGCAAAAAGCCGAACGCTTTGCTCCACAATTGAAACGTTTTGCTGGGCCTAATTAAACCAACTCCCGATGATTATGTAAAACCCCGTCCCAGGCCTTCAAACGAGTTCCTCAATCCCCGCTCGGCTCGAGCTCCGTGCCTAATCGCCCCTGGAAGGAGCGGGAGCTGCGGGTGTTGAAAGGGAATAGCTCGAGCTTGGCCGGGGCGCCCGGCCACCACAAGTGTTGGAACTCGCAGGGAACACGAGCAGAGCTTTGATCCCAACACAGCCCAAATTTCCCCAGCTCGGGACTCGACCGAGGGCGCTGAGCAGACGACGGGGGAAGGAGGTTTTGGAGAGACTTCAGAGCTGGTGGCGGCGGTGTCACAGCTGTCATCTCACGGAACCCTGGCCCCGTGGAATTCCCAGCACGAAGATGGGATCCAGGTCAGCACAACCCCTCCCCTCTCATCCCGAGAAACCTCCTTGGGTGCTTCAGTTTCTTCCAAACTGGGTCATTGGTGGAAGGCAGCAGAAGAACAGGTTGAGATGCAGCCAAGGGAGGGTGGAAAGGATTTGGGGCCGATGGAAGATCTTGGCAGGCTCCTTGTGTTCTCTCAGAAGGACAACGTGGAAATGGAGCTGCACAACTCACAGGGTAACAAATGTCACTTGAGGTGCCCTGCAGTTCTTTCAGGCCAGGCTTGGGACATGGTCCAAAGCTGTCAGAAACTGCTGAGAGCTGAAAATCCAAGTGGGGAGTGCAGCAGTGCTGGATTTGGTTAATGGATAGAAGTGGGAATGCAGATGGGATGGTCCCAGTTCCTCAGGCTCTTTAGTTCAGGTAGGGTGGCTTTTTGAGGAACAGTGACACTCCTCACCCCGTCAGGAATCTGCAGGGAGTTCAGTGATGCCAGGGAGTGCCTGGACACTCAGGGCCCTGGATCAGCTCTTGACTTTCTATTTAATATTAACTCACCCTGGTTTAACTGGACTGAGCAGGAGTAGCAGCAGAACATCAGGAAAATGAGGGGTGGCTGAAGAAGCACCAAGTTAATCCTGAGGCTGGGCCAGGGCATCGGAAGGAGGGGGAAACCTGGGATTGGACTGTGCCAGTGGGAGAGAAAGGCAGTGCTGGAGGTGGAGGGGGAGGAAGGAGGAGGAGGAAGGAGGAAGGAGGAAGGAAAAAGGAGGAGAAGGAGAAGGAGAAGGAGAAGGAGAAGGAGAAGGAGAAGGAGAAGGAGAAGGAGAAGGAGAAGGAGAAGGAGAAGGAGAAGGAGAAGGAGAAGAAGGAGGGGCACTGGCCAAGCAACCTCGGGATGTGGCTGCAGCAATCAGAGAATCCCACAACGGAATGGGTGGGAAGGACCCCAAAGCCCATCCAGTGCCACCCCTGCCACGGCCAGGGACACCTTCCCCTGTCCCAGGGGAAGCTCCAAGCCTCGTCCAACCTGGCTTTAAACCATTTTAAACCTTCAGCTCAGCCTAGAACGGATCAATTATCAACACTCGCTCCTGGAAGATGCACACGAGATCAAACAGGAGCTGCTGAGGATGGGAGCACCAAGCTGCTGCCCATATGCACGAGGAAAGGGCCCTCTATAAATAGCCAAGTGGGAAGTGCAGTCTCCTTTAGGAACATCATTTGTGCAAAGTTGGGTTTGTTCCCAGCTACAGGAGCGAGGAGCAGGAGGAGGAATGAAGCTGATTGCAATCTGCTGGGGAGGCTGGGGGTGCAGTGATGCCTTAGGTTTTAATTTCTATATTTTTCAAATCCTGTCCTGCCCAGTGTGTAACTCTGCAGTTCCTTGTAGCTCGTGAGCTGCTCTCTTAGGCCAGACAGACACACCAAAGCCTCTCTGAGCTGTTCAAGGACACTCGGGCTGGCCTAGGCCCAAAGGTGTAAACTGGGACGATAAGAGAGGTGGAGAAATTGAAGAGAGCTGAAGTTTAAATTGGTGAATTGATGCTGAGATGCAAATGGACCAAACCTATAACAGTGTCAAGAACTCGTGACTCTCTGTCCATCTCGGGGTGCATTTTATGGAAGCAGCCTCTGGCTCCCCAGGGTGAGCCTTGAAGGCCTTCAAATAAATCCCTGCCTTTATTCCCTCACTCCTGTCCGGTCTCTGTTTCTGGGTGGCTGGAGAAGGCATCAGCAGCTCTCTCATCCCTGCCTTCCCACGGCGGCCTCACGTGAGAGCAGCCCCGGCTCCCAGCCCCACGGGAAATGTGAGCTGAGCTCACAGCCCAGCAGCTCCCCGGGCTCAGGGACCTCCTCGGGCCCAGCTCTGTTGGAAATCAACAGCTGAGAGCAAAATCGGGATGGAATTTTGGGAGATTCCAGCCCTCTGCCCCACTTTGTGCTTCCCACTGCATCCCAGAAGCTCTCACACCTCCAGCCACCTCCGAGCTTCTCCGAAGGGACTCCCTAGGACTGGAGGCTTGGAGAAAGAGGCTCTGCAAAGCTCTCCTGAGCTCCTCAGGAAGGAAGCCTGGTGGGAGCTGGAATGGCTCCCCAGGGAATGGGCACAGTCCCAGAGCTCCAGGAGCGTTTGGAGAATGCTCCCAGGGACAGGGTGGGATTTTGGGGTGCCCTGAGCAGGATCAGGAGCTGGAGTGATGATCCTTGTCATGGATTCTCCTCACGGCAAGGGTTGGAATGAGATCATTGGTTGGAATGAGATCATCTCTAAGGACCCTTTCACCCCAAACCATTCCATAATTCCGTGATCCTTGTGGGCCCAACTCAGGACGTTCTGCCCAAGCTTCCCACTGCTCCACACGGGGAATATTTTAGGGAGAGAGCTCCTGGGCCACGGGAGTTCTTTAGTGGAGGAGCTCCCCTGCTGCACCTGTGAGCAAAGCAGAGCTGAGATTCCACAGAATCCCGAGGCTGGAAAAGACCCCTAAAATCAGCAGCTCCAAGGATTTCCTGGAGATCCTTCACCTCCCAGGATGGGGATTCATCCAGTGCTCCCTGGCAGCTGCCACACGGAAGGGAAGGAGAGGGCTGGGTCTGGATAAGGAGCAGGAGGCGTTTCCATCACCCCAAATGCCACATTCCAGAGTGATGGGAAGCACGAGGATGGCTGGAGAGAGCAACGTCCACGTGAGCTCGGGCAAATGCCTGGGATGAACCCACAGCTGGGGAAGAGGGAAAAACGGGGAAAAACCAAACCCCACAAGGCTAAAAAAGGCAGCTTGGAAATTCCCAGAGTGACAAAAACCCACGGAACACCCGGGTGCTCTTTCCCTGCACAGCCAGAGGTGACGGGGACGGCGGGAAGGGCAGCAAATCCCTGGCATTTGGGGTGGGAGGGATGAGCTCCCTATCTCAGCTCGTGCCTTTCCACAGAGCAAAGATGGAGAGACAAGGCTCCAGGAATAATTTCTTAGGTTTAAACCTTTCAGCTTCAGGGCAGGAACAGCCCAGGAGCCGGTGCTGAACTCATCCCTGTTGTCCCATCACCTGAGGAAACCCAGAAAGGTCTCGTCTCCCAAACACCAGGGAATTCTCTCTCTGTAATTCCCACTTTTCCAGGCTCTCAGGACTGTCAGGACACTGCCCAGCTTCCCTGGAGCAGCTGAACCCTGCACAGATCAGGAATCTCAGGGATTACAGGAGCTCTCTGCTCCAGAGGCAGCCCCAGGAGGTGAACGTTCCCAAACCCCACAAATCGGGGGAATAAACAACAACCGGTGAAGGAACGGGATAAAAACTCCAAGGCAGCCGCAGCCCCCGGCAGCGCNCAGGACACTGCCCAGCTTCCCTGGAGCAGCTGAACCCTGCACAGATCAGGAATCTCAGGGATTACAGGAGCTCTCTGCTCCAGAGGCAGCCCCAGGAGGTGAACGTTCCCAAACCCCACAAATCGGGGGAATAAACAACAACCGGTGAAGGAACGGGATAAAAACTCCAAGGCAGCCGCAGCCCCCGGCAGCGCCTGGAAGAGGCTCCGTGCCGGTCTGTGTGTGGCACCATAAACACGCCAGGGATGCTCCTTGAAGTGGGATCCTGCCGGGAATTCTGCTCCCAAGGCACACACGGAGCCAGGGGGCTCCCCGTGGCTCCAGCTGCTCCGGGATGGATCCCTCGGAGCAGCCCGGGTTTGATCTCTTTTCCCTGTGGAATATTCCCCTTCGGCATCCCAGGTCAAAGAGGCAACGCCGAGCCCTGGTGCTGCTCCAGGAACTCCGTGTGGAGCAGATGGGGCTGATCCGGGGACCATGGAAGCTTGGAAAGGCAGGAATGGTGACCCCAGACCCTGTTCTGGCTCCTGTCAGCAATCCCAGCCCTGCTCCCGAATCCAGAGGCTGAGCTGCCCCTGCACACAACGGGAATTCCAGGCAGCAGGAGCCCCTCCTGCTGCCAGCACCCCGAGGATCTGGATGCCCCCCATGCTGCCAGCACAATAAAATCCATCAATCCCACCCACGGGACGCTCCCCTTCCCAAATATCCGTCTCCTCTTCCCCCTCCCCTCCGAGCTGCTCGGCGCTTCCACAACATTTCAATTTGGGAACCTCCGGGCTCCCAAATCCAGCGGCTGCGGCCGCTTCCCATCCTCTGACAGCTCCTGTAAACACCTCCAAGGGCAGCCATTCCAGGGGGGGATTTTTAAGAGAGAAAAACCCACGAGGGGAACCAAAATCCTTTAATCCCGGCCAAGAGAGGAGCGGGAGCTTCCCGAGGCTCCCGCTGGGCGCCCGGGGATGGGGATGGGAGGTGGGAGAGAGGCTGCTCGCCCTCCTCCTGCTTCCCAGTAATTGTTTAAAGCTGCCGGGGCCCTTGTTTTGAAAATCCCACTGCGTGCACTCCACGGATCCCGCTCGCACTGACACGAGGAATTAGAGAATTCCAGCTCCATCGGAACGGCTTCGGGGCGGATTCCGCTGCTCTGCGCTTCCTCAGGCTGCAGACAATGCCATAAAAGCTCTCCCTAAAACAATATCCCGTGTTTTAACAACACGGGGGAAATATTTCTTCTGTTCTGGCTGTTTGCTGCAACCGAATTTCCAGCCAAGGCCGAATTTCAGCCGTTTCCCAGCAAGGCTGGGGAATTTGGGATGCTGGAATCAGCAAGGAGCTCGGGAGCGAGCTCAGCTTCAGGCATGTGCCTCATTTCCCCTGAAGGTGACTCAGGCACGCTGAAGGCCTTTCCTGAACAGGCCTGGTTCGCTCTATCAGGGCATGAAAAAGGACATAAAAATTTAAAATACACTTTAACAGCGACGTAGGGTTTCTCTCGGAACCGAAAATGAAAAATTAATGTGGATGCCCTGGTATTTTCCTTGGTCGCCGCCGTGTTTTTCCAGTCCTCGGCGTGTTTTTCCAGGCCATTTTATGGAGGGGTGATATTTGCTCAGCTGAATTATTCCCACTTTATCCCGCCTGATTCAGACATTCATTGGATTTCTGGACAATGGTGACTCCTTGTCAGAAATCAGAGGGGATTTAGGGAGATTTCCTCTGTAAAAGTCAATTCTGCAAAGGTTCAATTGACCTGAAATTCATTTTTGGTTTTATTTTTTTTTTAGCTTGTGGTTGCCCCATCCAAGGCCAAGCTGGACGGGGCTGGGAGCAACCAGGAATCACCAAATTAGGAAGTTTTAAATAAAATTATGGGGGCCCTGAGCCAATCAGCCTCATCAGAGAGAATGGAAATCCCACACCACGCCAGAAAAGTGGGAATTCTCCCAAAAGCCACCCTGAAATCCTCATTTAAGCTCACCTGCTCCTTCAAACCTCTGAGATGAAACAGAATTAATTCCCTGGGAGGCCGAGGATGGAAGGAGAGCGTTGTAGGAGTGGTGCTGCTACTCCACTCCTACACTCCAGATCCACCTGGGAGCAAGGAGAAGGCTCCAACAAGGCTTCCTTTCCCCAAAACACCTCAGAAAATGTT
>VYXC01006611.1:0-12010 GCA_013397175.1 Platysteira castanea
GAAACATTTCAGGTGTGGTAGATTGTAGCCATAGCCTACACCTGGTAAAGCAGATTGGGGGATCCATTAGTACTCCTTTCCCCAAGTTTTGGCACACAGTCCCATCAGTCATCACTTGCAAGCCTGGGTTTGTCCCTTTCTCTCTTCCCAAGCTAGTTGAAAGCTCTAGCAATGAGCCCCGCTAGCTCCTGTGCTAGAGCTCTTCTTCCCCTCTGAGATCGATGCATGCTGTCAGGTGTTAGACTGGGTGTTGAGTAGATCATCCCATGGTCAAAAATCCCAACATTTTTTCATTGACACCAACCTCAGAGCCATGCACTGACCTGATGGATCTGCCTATTCCTAGCAATATTATTCCTTGTTACCAGAAGGATCAAGGAAATCACTACTTGTGCTCCTGATCCTTCTCTGTTATTTCATCACGGCCAGCTTGAACAACCAAAGTGGATAGTAATCAGAGGGCCTTACTACACTGGAGAGTTTTCCAGTAATGTCTCTTACCCGAGCCCCTGGGAGACAGCCGACTTCCCTGTGAATGGAGCCAACTCTGCATATTGGGTCCTTTGTTCTCTTTAGAAGGGAGTCTCCTATTGCAACTACCCCACTTCTGTTAACAGAGGACATCATGATGCAGGGTAGAGGTGGGTAGAGGTTGCTTCAGGAGGCCCCACTATCCCAGAAAGACCTTTGTTCCCCTCATCAGCTGTCTGGCCTTTTAGTTCCAGAGCCTCACACCTTTGTAGAAGGTGCTAGTCCCACTTGTCAAATTCCAAGGCAAAACCTTCCTCCTGCTATGTGCAGTGACCTGTTTCCAGCCTTCATCATGAACAGACCCTTGACTAACAGTCCTCTGGCTAACTACCCTGCAAGGTTCTGAATCCACTTGCTTTTCCTCTAAAATGGAGGTTTAAGACTCCCGAGAGTCTTGAGACTGTAGTGTCTCTGAAAATAACCGGTCAGTCTCTTGCTCCTTTGCTGAAATACCATGTAGCCTATTCACTTCCTCCTGTAGCTCCTTCCCCGGGTGACACAGCTCTTCAACCACAGCAGACCTTCTGCAAAAGAACTGTTGGCCCCAGCCTTGGGGAGAGGTATCAGGTACTCCTGGCAACCTGTGACCTGGAGAGCTGCAGTAACAGTAACCATAACTGTTAGCTGTAATTTTCAGAAACACAGGGATAGGCCTTTACCTGAGCCAAGGATCTCTAATACCTTACTAGGAAATAAAACCAAACAAGTCTACTTGAGCTGAAGGCCCAGAACATTAGCAGCACCTTTCCTAAAATGGCCTATCCAAACGTGTACTCTTAGAAGTGACAACCACTATTTTTATCCAAGTTTACAATAAACAAATAATTTTATGAATGTTTCCATACTTAAAACACACGTATTTGGCTGAAAGACTTAAAACTATGGTGGAGGTTGTGTCACTATTTTAGCTAACTTAATGAATTAATGGGGATTGGGAGTTTACATTAATATTATGCTTTGACACTTGAATATAAAAATTGACCACTAACATTTGCTTCTTTTCACTGGTACCTTTTTAACATTACATAAAGTGTCACATTTGAGACTTGATCCAGACAGAAATAGACCCACTGATGAGAGAGAGCTGAAAGTCTCTTAAATACATAGGCTAGATCAAGATAACCCCAGGCAGTGACCACCTGTCCCCATTTATATGGCACTTCTCAGTTCACAAGCGAGGGCTTGGCTACAGGTCTGGCTGGAACTGCTGCTGGTGTAAAGCACGGGAGCAGGACCCCAGCCCGGCCCGGAGCACACAGCCACACCAAGTACACACCAGCTGGTCACTAGGAGGAGTGACGGGACTTCAGCCCACACAAGTCTGTCCAGCATCTCCTGTGGACATGTGTTTAAAGAAGTTCACTTAAGCTTTGAAATGAGTAAAAGCATAGTGACACAATGATGAGAACTTCTAAAGCAAGGAAAAGTGAAATAAGCAGGAAGGTTACAGACAGACTGCATGCGCATGTCCTGGAAATACAGACCTACTCCCATTTCAACTAAGATTGTAGCACTTCCTCGAATGCAGAAAAGTCAGTGGTAAAACTTATAAAATAATTTAGCTTAATTATTAAACATTATTAGTTCTGTGTTGCAGTCCAGTTGTGGCCTGCACCCCCAACAGTTCTGAAGGAGAAAATGTGGATTAATGAAACAGTTACTTGCACATATTTAATGAATTTTAATATTAACACTAAAATTGCTAAAAAAATCAAGAAAAAACCAGATTTTCCAATAAAATAGATAAGGAAGCTTTAACTTTTGTATGCCATTTGGAAACAGAAAAAAAAAACCAAACCAAAATCAAATACTTAAAAATGGGGAGGATTTGCCCTATTTCCCCAAAATTCACCCTATTTCCTACTAAAATTACCTCTTCTAATTTTATAAAGTCAGAGATCTGAAAAGACATTTGGGCATTACTCTGTTTACCATGTTCACATCAACTACTTTCCTCTATGTTAAAAAGGAAAAAACTACAACACATACAACTGAATAAAATGCCAAATAATTGAAAGTAATATATTATTTCTTCTTTATACTATTCTGAGATACCTGAACTACAACAGTTGAGATGTTTTCATGCAAATGCTGGGTTTCTATTTCATACATATTTCCAGTGAAATCAAACCACCTTCTCATCAACCCCTGCACAAATGAAGACTTCCACATACAGGAGAGTGTATGGAAAATATTACTAAACAAGTTGATCAAATTACAGTAGTTGAAATGCATCCACTTCAGTAATTTAAAAGTCTCTTTCAAATTCAGGATAAATAGGATATCAAAATCATACGGACAGAGCTAGAAGTCATCTGATAGCGGTTTCCTCCCATTATACAGTTTGTAGCAAACATCTGGCTAACGTATCCTGCACAACCTCCCCAGACTTCCAGTCAACCTGCCCTACTGTACCACTACTCTTACAGTGTTTCTTCTTGTGACTCACCCTTAATACAAGTTAAACCCCCTGCTTCTTCTTGCAACCACCCAGGACACAGGAAAAAATCTTGGGTAAAACCATTTTTCTCTACAGAGATTCAATCAAATGTCCCTTCACCCTCTCTACACTGAAGAAACCAAAAGCATGCAACAGAAACAACCTCAATTACGAACTACCATCACCATTACTATTAAACACTAGCTGTTACACAGTTGTCATACTAAAAAGGGGTGGGAGGTGAAGGAGAGGGAATTTTCAGTAGCAGATAGCAAGAAAAGCAGTGTTGTTTGAGGCTCAATAATATGCTCAAGTATCCATGACCAAACCAAATACCCAAATGCCACCAAACAAGAAGCTCTCCTACCTCTGCCAATCAGCAAAGCCTCGAAGAGTTATAACCTACGCAAGTTACGACTTGTATACAGTGATGGCTTTATTTCATGTCTGCAAAACTGTATCAAAATTTTATCAATAGAAAGAATAAAGACAGATCTTTCCCTATTTAAGTTATTAAGATGGATCGGATGTTATTCATTTATTAGCAAGAATGAGCAGGATCAGAGGCTGGACCCAAGTGCTCCCTCATGTTAAAGTGCCATTTAAATGCAAGAAGAGAAAGCAAAGGGGAATCTTAAGGAGCATGTCTGCATTGTAGAAAGGGCTGTCCTGGGAACCCAAGGCTGGACCCAGAAGTGCATTGCAGAGCTGTGCACCAGGCCTACAGCCATGCCTCCCTGTAACACCAGCTCCTAAGGGACATGGCTGCACCACACCAAGATACACACCTCCTTACTGACGTCTACCCTGATCCCTCCATCCGAGATGGCAGCGCCCCATTCCATGTAAACTCCTGTCTGCTCCCAGCAAGCCTGACTTATTACCACTCTCTCCATGGCATGATGTGTCCCAGATCTGCTGAAAGTCATCTACTGCTCTTTCAGATTACAGGTGCTTTTGTTCCCAGGTTAACACACTGAACTAGCATCTCTCCCATACCAGTTTCCCATTTGAGTACTGTCTTGATTTTTGCAATTCCTCTTTGTATTGTGTTAGATTAAAATCTAAATCACAGTGATGACAAGGAACATTGATGCTGTAAACAGACACCTCTTTAAATAAAGTTGTGATCAAAGCATTGAGAAACCCAATAAAACCCAGGTGGCTCTAGCTTATCATATGCCATACTCATTATTTCAAGTGTCCCATTTAATAGATTTCCAGGTGTCAACAAAAGGTTTGTGCCAGTTCTTTCATTTCTGGCTCTGTTTATGTATCTGGTGTCTTTTGATAAGAAGGTCTAATATTAAAGAAAAAAAAAGTTAAAAACCACTCATTTTAAAATCAGGCATTTCGCCACAGTTGGCAAAACCACAGAAACCAGTGTGTCTTTGTATTATTCATTTGTATTTGTATTATCTACATAAAGCTTAGCTGATTACAGCGGAATACCAAATGACTCATGTTTGCCATAGTTTTCTGTGGGCCAGTAAGTTTATCCAAAAAAGTCCAAAAAATTAAAAAATTCATGTCAACTTTAAGAGACCTAACCAGCAAGTTTCATGTAAAAACACAGTCAAAATTTTTAACTACTTATGGAAGTCTTTACCTTTAAAATTACTATAAGCTCTGACAGCAAGCAGACAAAGAGAAAAAAAAGCTGATTTGACATTTATTCTTCTTTTTAACTCTGTGCTTTATGCATCCGAATACATCAATTAATTTTTCACTTGAAACATCATCACAAGGAAAATGTCTTGGAAGACTTGGTCAAGTATCTTAAAATGGAGCACTGGGAATAGCAGGAACCTTTTTTCAAATGTCATTTTAAAAAGTAAAACCAAGAGCTCAAATTTCTACACTTGAGGATAGAAGGACATTTTGTTTTTAATTCTACACCATTGCATCAAAGCAGAATTTTACAAGGCGCTTCCTCATCACTTACCCTGTCATTCATCATTTCAAGTAGTGTCTTGCTTCCCCTCCAAGCACATTTTATTTTCTGACCCACTATTTCAATTTCTTTTCACACAAAAGAGACAAAATTTTTGCATGGAAATCAGGTTTAGAGGTCTAACATTTCTAAAATGCTATGGCATTTCGCCTTCCAAACCCCCACTTGCCTTTCAGCTACAACTGAAATTTCAGTTTCCAAATTAGCCAGGTAGGGATGCCAACAATATTCCACTGAAAGCCATTAAGAACTGGACACCTAAACTCCTGCGCTGTTTCTAAAATGTTTGAGCAAGTATGTGTTTGTATAATGTTCAGGACACCCAGAGCCAGCTGACGCCTCTGGGCATGAGCACAGTAAAGCATAAATCAGGTCACGCTTCCTAGTTTGAGAGCTACACAGCTTTCAGGGTGGGAGCACTAACCTCATTCCAATTTACATCTAAACATTTCTTACTCCCACTCCTTATTCCATCTCCTCAGCATTCCTCATATCTTCAACACTTGGTGCCTATTGGAAACCATCACTGCCTCCAAGTCTAGTAAATTGACCAATCCCAAACTCATCCTCAACTGTCCTTTTCGCTAGTCTTCCATCGGTAACACACCACCAAATGAACCTGACACTGAACTAACCTAAAAAGAAAGCATATGACAGAATGAAACTATATATAAAAAATTGTATATATACATATATCTGTATGTAGGTTTGCAGGTGGACATTTCATTAACATTTTTTGGTATTGCAATTAATTTTTCTATTTCTGAGGAGAATTGTTACATTTGGTCTAGTTCTTAAATAGCTGGTGTTGCAGCCCTGCCTTTCTTATAAATGATAGGAGGTATGTAACCAGACAGCAACATATCAAGTCTAGAAAACAATTTTCAGTAGAACTGAAATAACAAAACAAAACAANNNAAAAAAAAAAAAAAAAATCCTGCCTTTATATCTTTAGTTACTCCTTGTAGGACTGAGGAAAATGTTTCTCAACTACAAGAACCACTAGGCTCAGGGGACAAAGACCTTCAGAATTTCCTGAGTAACAAAGACCTCCATTTTTACAAGTGCCTGTTGTTCCACTGTGTGAGAATGGCTTTTGAGCCTCAGCGTGTACCAGGAGTGGCACCCAGTGTCCAGACTGCATCCTTACAACAGCATCTTCATTTCCTTTCTCAGTCTTTCCTTGTTCCTTTCTCCCAGGCTGCAGTTACAGAAAATCAGCAGTTCTCCGCTTAAACTGTACGTATACTTAAAGTAAAGTAGTTTACACACACTTTTTGCCAAACTGTTTTAATCAACTGTGCATAGATGAATTAAATTTTCAGCAATTGAATGTGGAGAACAAATATCAAGTCCAGTAAAATACTCCAATTAAGCCATACAGCTACAGATTTAAACTCTGAATGAAATCAACACTTGTGTAGACTACGGTCTTTCAACTGTACTCAACAACTGACTTCACAGTCACAGGCTGATTTATTCTCGATCACTGCCACTATTTTAATAGTCCAAACCAGTCTTCCTAAACATGTTTTGTTAGAACAGAAGTAAAAATCTCTAAAAGAATTGGAAAAAAAACCAAAACAAAACAACAAACCAACAACAAACAATTTTCATGTTTTGCAGCTATGCAGGATTTTAAAGATCATCTACTGTGCTTGGCTAAGACAACTGAGTAAAAATGAGACTAACAAATCTAGAAAATAAAACTGTTTCGTTCTTCCCAAAATTGATCAGAGGGATAACATTTACTTTTAAACAAGATTCGACACTTGGAGTAAGTTACAAAGAAAGCTTCCTCCAAACTGCTGCAAAAGCTACAATTTCTAGCTTTTTTTTCTTTCACTATCACGAACAGTTGAGAGTGGCAGAAAACAGATCAAGATAAAACAATTATTGTAACAGCTATGCTAAAGCATTAAACAGCTCTTATTCTATCAATAGGTAAGAGCACAACTATGGAGCAATACAAACTGGGGAACAGAAAAAAAAAAAACCCAACAAAAAATCCCAACACAGTCAGGGAAAGAAAAAAAAAAAGTATTTCCATCTACATGTGGAAGTCAAATAGCAAATACCCCTTTCAGTAGTTTTGCCAAACTTCATCTGGTCAGTTTTCCTGTTTCACTAATATCAAAACCCAATCCCCACCATAACATCTCTCCCTTCAAACAATGAAGCCTAGCACTATCCGCCTTGCATGTGCAAGCTGCAAGAACAATTCATGCACCGATTCAGGAGTCAAATGCCTTGCAGCTAAGTGAAATTTTGAGTTCATTAAAACCTAAAAGATTAGATCTCAGCTCTACTGCAAATATCTCTATATAAGCTTTTGTTTCTCAACCAAAGACACAAAACTGGCAAAATTTAACAGTTTACCGAGAACTTCCTGATGTTCAGTGTCTGTAGTTACTCCCTTACCCCTCCAATTTCTGTGGTGCATAAAAGAACACTATAAAATCTGCAAGACACACCACATGGATCAGATTTTTATATATAAATATATATATACACACACAGACACTGACTAGCATACTCAAGTCCTGTTGAATTACTTCCCTGGTAAGATTTATTTGTTTCAACAAGACTTCTACTTGCAAAAATATGCACACATTGCACAGCAAACAGATCTCTTGTTAGGTGCCTAATATGGCCAGGGAAACCATTTTGATTATTCTGTGCCCGCTTATGCATTGTCCTACAAAACAATAAGATAGAACAGCAAGAAACTAGCAATTAAGACAGTCTAAACGCACATCGGGAATCACTAAAATCCACACTAGCCAAGTCAGGAATAATATGACTGATGAATAGGCCATATTATATTAGGATTGTTAGCAAGTGTTAAAAAATTATCCTTAGCAGATGTCCCTTATGACCTAAATATATCACACAAAGAACATGCCTGTCTTGTTTCCTAAAAAAGTTTTAAGAAATCTTTCCATTTTTATTACTGACTGGAACTCCACACGGCTGCGTGCTGGCTATAAAAACGTACAGAGGATTTATCACACTTAAATGTTTATAAAAACATGTAAGTATTTTACTGTAAACAACCTATTTTTACGTATATTTTTCTACTGCATGAATTTATGCTGTACTGAAGCATGTAATCCAATAAAAGAAATCAAACTGTATTCAGCACAGTGAAACAAAAGACAAGCTGCCTACTACAGTAACTTATCGACCCACACACCACAAACCAAAACAGAGTAAATTTCTTCAGTTAGATGGGTGATTTATTTGCAATAAATACATTTTGTGGATACAGTCAATAAGGAATCATATAAATTTAAGCTACTATACAGTATTACATCTGCAGCTATGCACACCCTGCTTATCTTCAGTAGAGCTTTAAAGAAGTTTTTACTTTTTAAAATTTTGCTGATATTAAGATTCTATACACCAGCTTACCTTCAAACTACAGAGATAAGCAAGATTTGCTCAGTTTGAGCTTTCTCCATTTCCCTATATATTTTTGACTGCACCACTGGATTTCACAATGCATACTAATCATAAACAACTAATACTAAAATAAAGATACAAATGTAAACTCTACTAAGGTTTGTTTCTCTTTTCTGTCAATGACTAGCATTTTTCTAGAAGATCTTTAAAAGTTCTATAATTTTTATGAAAAAAATTCTTATATCTCTAACTCCACTGCTGCAGTAGGTTCCCCACCAGCAAAATGAATTTCGAGTCTGTTCCTCAAGTATTTAATTCCATATTCAGTTCTCAACCTTGGCCCAGTTTCTTGTCTCTGCCCTTCCATCAGTAAAACAAATGCAAACACTACGAACAAAAGAGGTTCAACTTAGGTTTCATGTGTACTCTACCTTGAGTATGGAACATTTTCTTAGAGAATAACGCTACATAATTTTTCTACATTATGCAGTTGATAAATCCATAAAACATCATTGAACAAGAAATAAGAATGAAAATGATTTTTCATAATTTACTGCTACTACTTATTTCAGTTTCTATTACCTTTCACACAGATGTATTGATTTGAACTGCTTTTCAATAGAACTATAGGCATTTCCTTAATTTTACTTCTCAGAAAAAAAAAATAGGGGATTTGCTCATTTTGCTGTGCTTTCCTTCAGCTCCCTCAAGTTTATTACAGCATTCTTTGGGAAAGGAAATGGCTAAATACTTGCATTAGCAAAAAAGGAAAGGAGGGAGAATGGAAAGAGGTAATAAGAAGGTGTTAAAAGAACTCTCTCTTCCTCTTGGTCCAGTCCCACTGGGAAAAGAACAGATGAGTGTAGAGTCCAAATGTATGGCCAAGGCTGAGGGGGACCACAAGGACCACAAACAACTAGTCCTTAAGAAAGGACATGCTACAGACTGAAGCATGACATGCAAAAAGCACAGAGAGTGTGATCCAGGCAGTCCAATGGAAACAGCCACTCCTGTACCACATTGCCCAAGACCAAGTTATAATAATCAAGGATGAAGAAGTTGAAAGTTTTTAGCAGAACTGACAATGCTGTCTTCACACGGTCTTCACTAAAGCTTCTGGATGAAGCTTTAGTTCCTCCAAACACAGAGGTAGCCAGAAGAACAGATGTTAAGTGTATACACACACATTTTCATTATTTAATTGGTTATATGCTTCTGCACACTTTTACGTCTTTAGTCAAAGTTGAGCTGATTATATTAGCACCAAAAAAATTAAATTCAGATGGCTCATTTGTAGTATTTACCAAAATTAAAGGCAAAAGAAACTGGGCTTTCATATTGCTGACTATATAAAAATTAATGAGTTTCTACAAGTCTTACAAAATTATATGAAATACCCATATAACAAACTAAATTATTGTATATCATGATTTTAATATAATGATTTTAAATAAAGAATATAGCTAAGATAGAACACGAGCTATCAAGTAAAAACGCCTGGCTTCAAGCTAAAATCTTCCATATAATGAAATGTTTAAATGCATAGCTGAGTCAGAGACAATCTCCCAGCTCATTCTAATGCTGCTAAAATATGGTTACATCTAACTACCTATCTCTTAAAACAGATGCTTCTTTAACTTCATTTTCTGACTAAGTAAGTTAATATTCTTAAATACATTTTTCAGTAAAGCACAGCATGGAAGCTTATTAAGTATGATAATAATATCCCTGCAATTGTGAATTATGAAAAAAAAAAAATCAAACAACCTAAGACAGATTTTAGGCTACGTTTTTCTGTTTAAAATTGCTCACGGAAAAATGCCATGAAATATGTTTTCTTAAAAAAAAAAAAGGGCTAAGAGCTAGTGGAATATTTTGCATTTAAAATCAAATTACACTAACTTCTTTTGCAGCTAAATTGCAACATTTCAATGGAACCTGATTTAAATAAAACTTTAATATGCGTGGTACTTTAAAGAACAAAATTATTTCTCTTTTTTGATACAAAACTAGATGTTCAACAAAAGGATTAACCTACCACTTTAAAGCATTGCCCCTACAGTAAAAATCAACTTGAAAATCCAGAAATGCAATAAACAAGGCATTTCAGGCAGTTTGTGCAATACTGTCAGAAGAGAATAGCTGATGCACAATTTTTAAGTCTGCACAGTCCAGTAGTGTAAATCCCCTTAGATAAGCCAAGGAGCTCCATCACAAGTGCTGTCTCCTCTTTCTTAGTTACGCCTGGTAGAATTAGGAGGTAAACACGCAATCCTGCAGAACAAGCAAGCTCCTGTCCTGCTTTTAGGATACACACACATAGGAAGTCTGAATCAAATTCTCCCCATCTACACTGAGCCTTAGAGCATACAGCACATTTAGGCTGATTTAAGAACCGAAAAAACCACTGAGTCAGGATAGTCAATGCATTTTGTAACATATTTTCTGAATTCATTTGTGTAAAGGAGTACGTGCACCTTATCAGGTGAAGGTACCGCGTACCCCTGTGCTGCCGCAGGCCCCAGCGCTCCCGGCCGGGAAGGCGGCGCGGGCTGGGGCCGTGCGCTGGGCACGGGCGCCCTCTGACGGCGGCTCCGCCCGGCGCCGCGGCCACACGGGCACGGCGGGGAGGGACACGCGGACAATTCACTTGCCCCAGGCAGGAGAATTATAAGCACTGTTTCGTAGCACTTGTGACTACAAAAACATACGCTGGCATACACTGCCGCATCTGATAGAGACAAGCACACGCATCCATACACCCAAGGCACACTTCAGCCTGCAACCAGTAAGCAGCCTTTTATTGGGATTTCTTCTTTCTTGCCCAATAAAGACAAAAACCTTCAGCCATTAGAGGTAAGTCTGCACAGTATGAAAACTTAGGCAAAATATTTAACATGCTGCATGCCTGCTACTCCACTGAATCATCACAATTACACAAACCATGTCAATACCAGCTTCCGTTCAGGAAACAAATCAAGGGCTTGCACCAGGGACAAGTCAAGTACAAAATAATTCAGGTGTGATTAGCAGATTTATTAAAGAACCTTGAATATCTGATACATCTTATTAGATGACAGTAAAGCACAATTAATAACTAATGTTTTGTCCATCATTATATTCCAATATCAGTTCTGGCAATCCACAAAAAAAAAAAGCCAAAGATCAAGATGAGATTATTTTGAGTGCTTAAAAACTGACCATCCACCCTCTGTCATAATCATCTGAATTCCTTATATAAATTAAACTTTATTGAGCCTACGGACTATTTCACACACTCATTACACCCAAATGATACAGAAAAAAAATATTCAACTTAAAATTCAATATCCTTTTTACATAGAGAACAAAGCAGAACTTCATAAATGCATGCACAAACCTGACAGGCTTTTGCCAGCACTCAGTAATTGAAAAGTCAACATTTACATAGTACGGCTTTCTTTCTGAATTACTACAGGCCTTATGAAAAACATGGACAAGGAATTCAGATAAATGGACTACAACTGGAACCAGAACCAAGAGTATGATTTAGGAGCCTTTGGGTCATCTGTCCCTGTCCTTAATGAAATAAATTTCATGTAACCTGATTTCTTCATTTCATAAACATTCCATTTTCTTAGAGTAGAAGACATGAGCTACAACCATTATACCTAAAGAGTATAAACCTATATTAAAAAAAA
>VYXC01006611.1:12086-35488 GCA_013397175.1 Platysteira castanea
AGGAAAAACCAGTCAGCTAAAATTGCATCTGCCTATTCAGAACATAGTTACAGTCACTGCATGTTCAAGGTCTGTCATGCAACAATACAAGAGAAATACAAGATATACCTACAATGACAAAACCTTTGATTTAGTGTTTAGGATTTTCTGACTCTTGGTCAGAAAAACTGACAAAATCTAGCCTGGACAGGAGATTGTCCTGTCAGACAATCACAGAAAGGAGACGAACCAAGACTGCTGGGGGGCTCTGATTTAATGACATCAGGACTTCCACAGCACCACTAGCAAAAGAAATCAACCCTCACAGAGTCCATTTGGACCCTATTGCAACAAGGCTTACAAAAGGTCTAGAAAACTCATCCTAAAGGAACAGCTGATGGACCTGCGTTTGTTCAGACTCAAAAAGAGGATGCTCAGGAGGGACCTCATTGCTCTCTACAACCATCTGAAAGAAGATTGTATTGAGGTGGGGGCCAGTCTGTTCTGCCATGCCTGCAGTGAGAGGACCAGAGGAAATGGCCTTAAACTGATACAGGGGACATGCAGATTAGGTATTAGAAATTTTTTTCAGTGTTAGGCTAGTCAGGCATTGGAATAGGTTGCCCAGGGAGGCAGGAGAGTCTCCATCCCTGGAAGTGTTTAAGAGACATCTGGATCTGGTCCTGGATGATGTGGTTCAGGGGTTTACAGTGGTAGTACTGGGCAATGGTTGGACTTGATGATCTTGTAGCTCCTTTCCAGCCTTGACAATTTCATGATTCCACGTGAAGCCCTCTGCTTCTGCAAGGACCACGTGTCACAGGTGAGCGAACGGGCAGCACTGCAGGTAAGGCTCAGCAACACAAACTGCTGCTGCCCTGGCCAAGTAAAACCCTGAATAAGCACTATTTATGAGCTACTCCACCTTTGTCCACATGCAACTGCACACATTTGAGGCTAAAAAAATGGTGGGTTTGTAGAAATGTTGCACTATGTTATTTCTAGTTGCTACTGAATGATTATACAACTAAATATAACCTAAAGCACAGAAAACTAAAGGTAATAGAACTTTTAATCATCTAGCAATTCTAACCTGAAAAAAATTAATGTTCTCAAGTAACAAAATAAAAATCATGTTGGGGGTAGGCTGAGAAGGCAGCATCAGCTTTCCTGCTGTAGCATTTCAGAGGGAATCTAATAAAAGAAGAAAAAGTTACGACCATACAGAATTCATTTTGATGTGTAATTATATAACCATCTCAAAGTTTCGATTGGCATATTTACCACAGGACTTAGCTTTGTAACTAAGTTTTAGTACATCAGTCTGATGTACTAAAATACATCAGACTGAAATAGATCTGTTTCAAAATAATGTCTCACAACATCTATAATGAGTGACAAGGTGTATACTTCATTCTTAACTGTTGGATTTCCAAGAATGGAATATAAATTTCCTTTAAATGGGGAGAAAAGCCACTCAGTGAAAAGGACTGAAGACAAAATCAACAAAGTGCAAAGGATTGAAGTTAACATGTTGCTTAGAAACAAAATTTATAGACACGAAAAATACATTTATTTCTCAGGAAGAACATATGGAAAATAAGGTTTTTAGTAAACCTTAACTGAAAGACAGCAAAACTGTGCTCAGAAAAAGGTTTGGAAGTACCCTGAAGTGAAAGCACTTCTCAGAAAACGATCCTTAATAAGACAAGCTTGAACTGCATAATTTCACAGAAGTACCTAAGCCGAAAATCCTTACAGCAGAAATATGATTTTCCCTAAACAAGAATTGAATCTGTGGGGTGGAGGACGTGGGGAAGGGAAGGCAGGAGCACAGGAATAGGGGTTGTATGTGTAAATCACTGAAAGTATCTTCATAAAATTAAAGATCAGTCCTTTGAAAAATAAAGTCAATGCCCATGAGGATTTAAGTGCACCAGCGACAAGGAAACACAACTATCTGAAAAGTAAATGCCTTACCAAAGCCCAAAGTGCAGCCCTAAAATATCAAACATTCACATTGAAGCATCTTTTGCTGAGGACTCAACAACAATTCTGCCATTTTCCTCCATTAGCTCACACATCATCAACTAAACTTCACATACAGATTTCTAACAGAGAGCTGGGTTGAACCCTCTCACCCCTACTAAAAATCTCATGCTGCAGCAGGCCAGCCTAAGTGTTTAAGACTTCCCTGACAGGGAATCTTACCAAAAAAATTACACTTTGTAAAAAGAATCATAGCGAGACAACACTGCAGGAGAAACTTTCTAAGATGAAAAACACCTGTGGATTCATAAATGGTGGACAGCCTGCTCAGATTTGCAATAAGAATTACTTGAAGCTAAAAAACCTCTCGTGTTTTCTGTAGTGTTAGAAATAGTTCAATTCAAGCTGCATTAAAGAATCTTCTTGTACTAAAAGAACAAGTTCATATATATATTTTGAAATAAAAATTTAATTTTTGAAGGAATTTGTAACAGCAAATAGTCAAAATTTGATATTATCTCAGGCATTAGCAGCAAGAGACAAAATGGCACCATAAAAGCATAACTAAGCATAGCTGAAGAAATGGTTGTTGCAAGCAAGTTTAAATACATCTTTATCAAACTGATTCTTAAATGTCATGCATGCCTATTTCAAGTTCAAATTAAGGATATTTTCTTAGCACCCTCAAAAACGTGTTTTATATTAGATTTGCACAGCTTAAAAGAGGAAAACGTTCACTTAAATGTGTCTTGCCAAAACTCCAACAGTTTGTTTGCTCAAATATCACCCTCCTGTACAAAAGCCCAATTCTCTTAACAATCATCTCAAGACCACTAAGGCCTATGCTAAGGCAGAAGACATTGCAACATCATCCTGACAAAACAGCACAACATTAAGTACTATTCTGTGTGATAGCAGCCCTGAAGTGCCAAGGCCCTTATATTTTCCCTCCATATCTCTGGGCCTGAATTTGTGCAAATATATAAAGCCAGACAGAGTACTGAAGTAACACACAAGCCTTAGGGGGAAGGAGGTGCCTTGTTTTCTTTGGTTTTTAGCATCCTGAATTTGAACATTCTGGCACATAACAAGAGATTTCTCTACCTGAACCATCTGCATCTAGAAGAAGAAAAACCGTTTGAAAATCTGGCAGGATGCTTGCATAGGGAAACACAGCTCCAGGAAAAACAAACAGCGGGTATTTATAAAACTGTTGTTTTTCACTTCAGCAAGACAGAAGACAACTCTGAGGAGCCTAGAAAGATACCAAAGGCTCAAGCTGGCAACCTCAACAGCCAGTTTGTTTAGGTTTTCATCTTCTCTAGGTTCTACCACATAGGTTAAAGGGCTGAACAGACCCCTAGTAAAGGGAATGCAGACTGAACATGAGCACTTTGCATTTCCTAAACAGTTCAGTCTCTTTAAGTGTATTTCACTGAGAAGAATACAGAGGCAATTATCTCTGTGATCCATGTAGTAGAAGCTAGGAAAGATGGAAGCCAACAGGAAATGTCTCCTGAATTGGCTTACAGGGCTCAGCAAGCTCCCCTGACCCGGCTGCAGATTCCCCACCACTGCTGGACGCAGCAGCATCAGCCTCACTGCCACAGGCTCCCTTCCTACTGGCTTCCTTTATATACTTCTGCTTTCTGTGCCCACAGCATGGAAACAGAAAGCTGAAAAGCTAAGGGGTCCAGGTGAGGAAGCTTTGCCTTTAGATCTTACTTAATGCCAGGATTATTGACTACTTGCTAAAAAAGGGAAAAAGAAAGATTGGTACTAAAAATTGCTTTCTTGGAATGAAGCTTCTCCCAAACAGGAATAGTTGAACCCTGCGTACCAGATCAGAGTCTTACAGCTCAGCAGGGGAGCCATCCTACAGGGAGCTGAATCCATCTCCAACACTGAGAAATTAGTTTCAATACTTGCTCTTCTACCAGATACATGGAAATAATTCAGCCATTTTCTACTGAAAAAAATGAAGCATGGGGTGCAATTAAGAATTTAGATTATTTCAACCCTTTGAAGACCTCCAGAAGAGAAGGAATCTTTACAACATTTTTTAAGCTTTAATAAAAGATAGTTCTGACTCAAGTGCCATATTAATGTAGGACAATTAAGATTCCTTTCTGTTTTGCATTTTTTCTCTTTGAACAAACTGTATAATCCCACAAAAGAAGCAATAAACAGCTACAAAACCTTACCAAGTTGCAAGGAATTCTTAAAATTATCTCTGCTATAAAAGCAGGGTCCAAGATTCTTTGGTTATAAGATAAAATACCAATTTAATAATACCTAATCTCATTATAAACAAGAAAAAGCAGTTTATACCTACAGATTAAGCAATCTTCCTCAAAATGAATTATCAAAATGGATATCAAAATCAACTGCAACTACTTTGACTATATTGCCTCTTTAGTTCCTCTTGAAGGTCAACTCTCTCTTCATACCCTAATAAAGTTTTCCTACTAGTACCATTAAATACACATGCACATACTTATCGTATCAAGATTAGAACTGTAAGCCTCTTAAGTTTCCTTTCTAAATTTGATGTCATTCTGTGCCAAGCCAATCATACTAACTTACAGTGTCAGTAACAAAACATCACTAGGACCAGCAAAAAACACTGAGACAGATAGAAACCACCCATGCTACTTTCTAGCTCACTTGGAAAAGCAAAACCATCACCCAGACTTCAAGTTAGCCAAAGCCTCTTAAAACTTACAAAGCTCTGCTCTCCAGGCTTTCAATGAATACTTAACACGTACAAATAAATCCACGGAGACGCAATCTATGTGCCGAGCTACATCCAGATGTGTGTATGTATGCATACACATACCCATGGCCATTTCTATAAAAAGCTTTGAAGTGATTATGAATTATAGACAGGAAACTAATGTAACTTCCTGTGTGGACAGTCTTATCCTAAAACAAATGTGTCCATATACTACAGTATTCATCCCCTATAACTTCCCTTATACAGACAAACTTTAAGTTGGATATTCAGGATGGCACTGCGATTAACCCACTGACACCTCAAGCCACATTAAAAAAATCTCTCTGAGTACATACAAGCTTCTGCTCACTGTGAGGGGAAAGAAGTCTTTTTTAGCACATATAAATTTTATTTTTAGTGTAAGTTTTACAAAACTGTAACCATTACCTTCATCAAAGTCTGCATCATCTTCTGTATGTTGAGGGAAAGGGAAGCAATTTGTGATTTCAAGTCTGTCATCCACCACAAGACCCAGCAACACTCCTTGGACCACTTCATTCCCCTGTCCTTCTTCTTGGTAATGTTTAATGATCTTTAACACAACCTAGAACACAAAACAACAAAATCTCAATATGCAATGCATTCTTTTTGTCCTCAAACTATCTGGAATTCTAAATCTGTTGCAGAGATTAGAACTGCAAACCAAGTGAGCTATTGGCTTAAGCACCAGCAATTTTAATACAGGCTGAGGAACAGACAGCCATCCTAGTATTATAGGAGAAAAAAAAGACCATTAAATGAATCATCAAAATGCAGTTCTAAACCAATTTTCTGAAACACCATTCTAAAATGAAATATTGATCTTTTTTACTTTTGCTTGTTGCTGTAACTGTGAGCTTTTAACAGTATCTTGCAGACCCAATAAGCCCCCTCTTGAGGGAAACAATGCACAAGAAACTAACAAAACATCTTCAAAAACTATGCAGAAACTGGTAGAAATTTTTTAAAAGGTGCAGACCACATCAATTTTCATTAATCTTCCCAAGTATATTTCATTGCTGTTTTACTTCAGATGATAGTTCAATTTATATGTTGTGAATGGCGTGTCATAGGGTATTTAGGAAAAATCAATGATGAAACAAAGAAATAAAAAGATCCACCAATTACTCATGATATGTTTAACAATAAAATTCCCACTTCCTTCCTTAAATCTGAACTCTACAATGAATAATTTTCAGGAGATGATACTGAAAATTGGAACGGTATGAACAAAACCACTCAAAAATAGTCAGTCACTTGCTAGCAACACTTCATACTTAAATAACATTTTATACTCAACAAATAGAACTACAATAAGGTAGGACACGAACCACAAACACAGACTTCAAAGAACTTTTGTCCAGCAGAAGTGGAGTTTATTTTATTAAATCCTAATCCATCCATTCAAAATTCAACAGAAAACGTCTGATGATTATGTCTTCATCAAAGCAATACTATTTTAATGTCTGCTGGCAAACAGGTTAGTTTAATAGATTTCAGCTCAACCACCCTTAGAACAGACTTTGTATAAGTACCGGCATTTAGTGAGCATTCTACAAGGGAGGGGGAGAAAAAGGAAGTTAAGCTCATACTTGCACATCAGGAACATATATTTGTCCCTAGCTCTCTCCTTGTTGATAAGCAGATGTCACTTTTTGTAAAACACCATTAATGTACTAACATATTAAAGTACCTCAATACAGGCTAAATGGAAGAAAAAGGAGACTAGAATAGAAATTATTTACAAATACACTGCCCTCTTGGGCTAAAATGGGAAAATGAGCTTCATACACAGTCTACTTGGAGGCAGGGCAGAGAGGGTAAAACTGAAAAGAAATACCTATTTCCAACTAAGTTGGATTTAAGTATCAAACTGGACTAACACCACTGATTCCTTGTTTATTTACAGTATCACTCACTCGTGCCTCCTCGTGCATCTAGATATACTTGCATTGAAGCTTCTCAATCATAGGTAGAATAAAACATTTCACTCCAATACACATTCACATCTGTCAATCAAGCCCTTTGCAGCCACACCTTTTTATCCAATTTGTTAAAACAGGTCTACAGAGCAGAGACACAAAGAGATACTTTGGTAATATACATCTCATTTAATGGGAAAGAGTAAGGAAATTAAGATCAGAGGGCAGTGAAGCAGTATTTAACAGTGATGGAAGCAGTACAGCAACCACCAGTTTGAGAACACTTGGATGTAGAAGACGAATGTACCACAGAGTCAGCACATAAATAATATTCAGCTTGTATTTAGTGTAAAGTTAAGGTTTATCATATATTTGCCATAAGGCCTGTCTTCCATAGTCACGGAATCCATAATTAACCAGCCAGATTATAGCACAGAGAGCTCTCTGTCTATTATACAACTATTCTCAACATCTTTAGTCTTGTAAGCTTCACCTTTTCCAGTATTTTTCCCATTTTCTCTTGAGCTCTCTATGCATACTGACTGTCCCTGTTCATGTGAATACTGTTCATCTGTTTGATTTCATTCCAGGAGCATTTGTGATACGATGCCAATTTGCTGCAGCGTTTCTGATGATAATTGCTCACAGAAAGCTGCCACAAATGAAACAAGCATGAGCTGTCACAGAGTATCAATGATTTTTCTGAGAAAGAAAACTAGGAGTTCAAAGCTCTTAAATATTAACCAAATACCCCAATACATGATGAAGTTATTACGTAGATCTGCAGTTTTCGATCTCCAGCCTGAAGACCAGAGCAGACATTATCCAGGGAGATACAGATCCCAGTGATTTAGGCCTGCAACCTTGTTTTCTAATAGAGTCTGGGAAAGGGAGCACAGACGGTCATGAACTCGTACTCCGTATTTCATAACCATTAGGGCACTGCAGAAATTTGTGTTTATGACTGACTGCACTGGAAAATACATTAGCTACTGAAATCACTTAAAAAAGATGCATCCCGTGACACAGGATTCTTGTTTTCATTTTGTTCTTCGTTCTGGGCAGTTTTATTTAGCACATAAGACACTGGTCTTTTGTACAGCAGACTCTTCAATTCAGATTGAAAAACCTGCCACCAAAATACTACCATATGACCAAGCAGGAAATGTGCTCTGACACTCTGAAACTTGTGTTTCAGTACTAAGAACACACCTTCAGGTGGAAAACAGAACTATTTCTCTACTAATAACATCAGCTACAACACTAAAACTGTCATTTCCATTTGTTTGCTAGTCTAGATACAACAGGAAGAGCTGACCACTATGCAAACACTAGTGTCATGACATTTCTGATTGAATGTACAAACCGGTGCTTCACACTGAATAAACCACATATATAAAAGAAAAATGAGCACTAACTTGTATCTAGACATTTCCTAAAAGAAAAATATGTTATGTTTGTGAAGTATCGTAACAGAATCAGAGTAGCTATACTGGTCTGAAAATAAATGTAAGAAATGTTAATATAAATAATGCAAGTAACACAGCACATCGAAAAAACCCCAACTTTTCCAAATAACACTTCAAAAAAATCCCAAAGAAATCTAAATGAACACCAGTATAAACATCTTTCAGTCAATGCCGATTCACTTTCCAAATACCATTTATAATTCCCATCCAACTATTCAATACCCTAATAGGAGATACTGCCCCTTTGTACAAGCTATGCTTTTTTTTAAACACCCATAGACCCTTCACTGCTATGCCATAGCTACACAAACTTAACAGTAACCAAACCAAACCACATTTGAGCTACTACTGTTATTTAAGTAATGCAGCTGGCCAGCTAGGAAAGGTTATGTTCTTAAGGAGAAAATGCATAAAGTAAAAAAGAACCCCTCAGACTTCTAAACTCTAATATACGGAACACAAGTCAATAATTATACGCAGCATGATTTAATAAATTAGCATGTAAGAAATATTCAGGTACATAACAAGTCTTTAGAAAAGGATATACAAGTAACTCCTAAATAAAACTCAGGAGTCCCCCAGCCTTGTAAATTTAGTGTTCAAAACACTAAATCACTTGGAATAGCCACTTGTTAGATTTTAATGACCATTAATCCTCAATTAAAAAAAAAAAACAAAACCCTTGCAGTTCTATTATGCTCCTGATCTCCAAATCTTCAAAGCACTGCTCAAACACTAAGAATGAAGTCATACTAAAAAAAAATTAAAAAAAAATATTTTGAAAGCCATTCTGAAACTATTAAGAACATCAAAGATACATATATTAACTGCATACTGCCAAATTTTAACTTTGGCTACATCCCAACATCACAGTTGTTGATTTCAAAAGTTTGTACCTAATTACAGAAAGACCTGTAACATGAACTCTCAGCTGAAGTATCATGAGCCTTTGGGGGGTTCTGGGAAGATCCCACTGTAGGGACATGAATACATCAAGATGCAGATTTCTGCATTTATCTGAGGAGAAACAACAGCAAATCACAGCACTTAGGATTCACCTGTGGCAGTGTTCCCTAGAGCTGCACATCACTATATTGAAACCACATTTCCAGTACCTGTGCCGTGTCTGACACATGTGAAATCAAACAAGAGAGAGCTTCTGTCAGCTCACTGGATACGTGATGTAGCACACTGATCCACAGTCTTAAATTAAGTATTTATATCTTTTTAAATGCTTAACATTTTTTGCCACCCAAGAAAGCTTTGTGGTCACAACCACTAGCATCAATTGCAGCATCTGGGGAAGAGGATGGGGAGAGAGTCTAAATAACTCTGTGTTAAGTAGCTGGTTTCAGCATCAGAGTGGAAGATGCCACGATGCTCTCATCCTCTCATTACTTAACACTATTGCAATGGTGATCGATATTTAGCTTGGCAAAAGGGTCTTGAAAGCTATGACTGCTAACAATGTGCAATATATTTTGAATACATCCATATCACGTATGGAGCCTTCTCCATTCGAATTCTTAAAACTCAAACCAAAAACTTTTATATTTGAGTGTTTCAGCATGAGCAATTTTACTTGAACTCCTAGCATAAACCAAATTCAAGAGAGAACTGATAATGCAGTTTTGTAAATGGATCAATCTCAATGTATGTCATTACTAACAATGACTTAGGCAATTGTGTTTAACTCAAAGATGCCTAGAATCAACATCTATTTGATACACATAAAATGCACATATGCCACCTCTGGATAAACAGTTGAACTGTTTAGCAATTAATATCACATGAAGACTTACCACATTTTACTCTAATTTAGTGGCCATGTCTCCTTCCCCAGGTCACCCTACACTAAAAGCAAATCTACAAGTGGTGTTGTGTTGAAACAAACAATTAGCTATGCAAAAATGAAATTTAATTAAACAGTTCTGAAATCCCCACGTAAGCATGGAATGGCTTTGTTTTTAAAGAAAGACTTGAAAAAAAATACAAAAAACCTAGATATCATGAAACATGAGCAAGGTTAACATTTTAATAGTTCCAGATGAGGTTTCTACACACAACAGATAAGTGCTTATCCTACACTTACAAAAGATAAGTTCTGGAAGCTGACCAAGCAAAAATTTGCCTTGAGCTTATTTGTCTCCTGGCTATAGCACCACTTGATAAGACAATAACAGAGACTCACAACTTTCCTGCCAGGACAAAAGGAACTCTGAAGTAAGTTAAAGATACCATTGCAACTAAGAGTAAGAAAACGTACATCTGATACGCATAACGCTCTCCTCCAGATGATTAAGGAGACAGATGTTTATAGACACACATTAAAAATTCCAACTTAATCAGTGCAGTCCACAGAAATGGGTTCTAGGAAGCACTGTGACAGATAACATGTCAGAAACACAAAATCAACAGGTTGATACCCTAGACTCATAGGTGCTGGATAAGAACCTTCATGGCACAAGACCCACCACCACATAAAGTCATGGCATGAGTTCAGCACCAAGCTGAGCTGTGTGGTTGACAATCCTGAAAGATGGGATGTCATCCAGAGGGACCCGGACAAGCTCGAGCAGTGGCCCGTGGGAACCCTATGAGGTTTAATAAGAGCAAGGGCAAGGTGCTGCACCTGGGTCAGGGCAACCCCCAGTATCAACACAGGCTGGGGGATGAACAGATCAAGAGCAGCCCTGCCAAGAAGGACTGGGGGGTGCTGGTGGATGGGAGGCTGGACATGAGCTGGCAATGTGCACCCACAGGCCAGAAAGCCAAGCGTATCCTGGGTTGCATCAAAAGCAGTGTGGGCAGCAGGTTGAGGAGGTGATTCTGCCCCTTCTAGTCCGCTCTGATGAGATCCCACCTGCAGTGCTGCATCTAGCCCTGGAGTCTCCAGCACAGGAAGGCCATGGATCTGTTGGAGTGAATCCATAGGAGGCCACCAAGATGATCAGAGGGATGGAATACCACTCCTGTGAGGAAAGGCTGAGAGATTTGGGCTTGTTCAGCTTGGAAAAGAAGGCTTTGGGGCCTTCCGGCATCTGAAAGGAGTCTACAAGGATAAGGGAGAGGATTTACAAGAGCATGTAGTGACAGAACAAGGGGGAATGGCTTCAAACTCAAAAGAGACTGGTTCTAGATCAGCTCTTAGAAAAAAATCCTTAACTGTGAGGGCGGTGAGGCACTGGCACAGCTTGCCCAAAGAAGGTGTGGATGCCCCCTCCTTGAAGATGTTCAAAGCAGAGTTGGATGGAGCTTTGAGCAACCTGGTCTTGTGAAAGGTGTCCCTGCCCATGACAGGGAAGCTGAAACTAGATGATTCCTGAGGTCCCTTCCAACCCAAACCATTCTGTGAAACTGAAGATTAGAAGTGAAACTGAATTTTACACATTACACTAATCTCAAGAAATATGACAATTTCTACTGATAAACACAGAATTCATTTAAATGCATATTCTAGCTCATCTGCAGAGATATTTGAATTTTTCTAGATTCTCTTATTGAACAGGACTGCATTTTTGACCATTCTTGACATGATGGATATCTAGACTTTTTTTTTTTTCTTCTTCATACTTAACTTTAGAATAAAAGCTCTTAAAGCTGTTAGACCAATTTTATCTCAGGAGAAGTAAAAGAAAAAAAATTTAAAACCAGTTTTCCATTAAGACCTTCAACATCTTAAAAGTAATTGTTTTGGCAGATATCTTCAGTTCTAACTATGTTTGGTGGCCAAAAAAAAAAGTATTTTAATTACCTGAGAAGTAATCAAAAAGATACTTAATCTAAACAATCTGTCAAAAAATCTAAGACCGAAAGGACAAGACTGAGTAGACTTCAAAAGCAAGGTAACTTCAGAAAAATGTTGTTTTGAACAGCAACTTCAGAAATAACATGCCTTAGCCCTCACTGTTTTATCTAGCAAGTGTAGCAGTTATCCTTTGGACAGAAGACCTCAAACGCCCCACAATAATTTACCTTTATCTTGACTTGCTAGAGCCTAAACACCAGCATTTATAAAGCCTTTGTAAACACAATTCTTGGAATAGAAAGCTTACATTTTATGTCACTCAACAGCTAATTCAACACCAGATGTTAAAAGCTTATTTCTGAACTTGACAGAAATTTGGGGCTTAAAAACAATAATTATATAGAAAGCGTAACAGAATGATGCATGCCACTTCATACCATCTCAATCGTGTGCAAGTATCAAAATCTCTTTTTGACACAAGTGGAAGTTTCTCGGAGCTGAGCCTAAATTCACCAACAATGAACAATGTGTATTGATCTGAGGTGGTCCTCAAGCAGAGGATGCCATATATATTTTCACACTGAAATTATAAATTATAGGAGTCTGTCGATTTTGTCTCATGTGAGTCCTCAGCATTAAACCATTCTGGAAATCCATGTTAAATTGCATGGAAAATAATCCATCTTGAACTATGGGGGAATGATGTTACATGCTTCTGTACTATATTAACATTTTTAGGTATTAGGAAGCACATGAGAAGCATCCAAAGCTTTTTGTTCCCTGGGTGTCTTATTATATCACTTGGTAGCATAACACTTGCTTACTTTGTAAACCTCAAGACTTCAGATAACTTAACTGCAAGAGGGAACATCAGTAACCTTTCTGCTCCACAATATGTACATGAGGCTAAGGAAAACTACCCAAATCATAACAGATTATTGATTTAGTAAGTCTTTTCTGTCACTTCTGCTTACTTTAGGAACCATTTCACTCTGTAATTATAGGAATCTAGATGGTTTTCCATATTACCTCCTGCTTATAGCCATCTCACTTTCCTTTAGCATTTGGTTGGGGTTTTTTTCCAATAGGACAGAGGTGGTGATAATACCCATACACAGCCATAAGCCAGATATATCCCGTGCCACTTTATCTCACTAAGTGGCTGACTCAAAGCACAACTTTGAGACAGTGACAGGCCAAGAAGCATTTTATCATTCCTTCCTGAACATTAACTGCTTATGTGCACTGCTTGGGGCATGGCTGGAAAAGCTGCACCTTGCTTACCCTGAAGCTTAGTCTAGAAAAAGTAGACATTCAGTTCATTTTTCACTTTCTGAACACTCTTACACAGATTATGTGTAGCTCAGCAGCATGTTCAACGCAAACTCAAAGAAAAGCTTTAACCACCACTAAAAATGCCCCACAGAAAATACTTCTAGAGTACCCGCTCTTTCAGTTGCTTTATTTCTCTTTTAAAGAACTACTTCCAAACTGCTGTGATTTAAGAGCTCTAGAATTTCCCTAAAAGCAAGAGGGATAGCCAACCTAACAAGAAGGGGGCCTCCTTACAGTGACACAGCCTAGCTGCACCTTCCAACAGCCCCAGCTTCCAGCCAAGGTGATCGTTCCCACAGTGCAAGCCCAGATTCCTACAGACACTGCCAAGTGATTGACACATAAACTATTCACTGGAAGCAAGCTCGGCTGCTGTAAACAGGGGTTAGCTGCTCACTCATTCTATTGCTGAGATACTTTCAAAGTTACCAAGATTTAAAAAAAAAAACAAAGCCTATAAAAAAAGCTATGTCAAATTACAAAAATCACTCATTTCATATAAAACCAGATGCAGAACATGAAAGAGACCATTTCTCAATACCTAGAACTAAAACTGGTTAATACCTAAAATATAAGATGGGAAAGACAAACTGAGACAAGACTCCACAGGTAGGTGGAGTTCAGACTGAAGAACTGAAATAGTACAGACACTGAGCCTGTTTCTGCACAAGTACAACATTAGAAGGTAAGATTACTGGGTTTTGGTTAGAGGCATGTTGGTTTTTCATAGGCTGTGGTTTTCCTTGACTGTGCCAGGAATTTATGTTCATTAGCTAATGTCTTGTAGGTACCATGAAATATCTGTTTAAGTCATTTATTTACTGATGTTCAAGTGAGCTGCTTGTTCTTGCAAAAGGAAGAAGTTAAACACAAACTGCAGCACATCAAAGGCAAATTTAATTTAACAGTGGAGAAAAGCAAAGGTTATTAAAACACAGAAAAACACTGAATTTTAATCAAGATGTGTGTTACCAAATAGACCAATCTCTTCTTCATTTTTGTACCTCTACATTTGAATTTTATATCAGTTCTGGTTAACAACCATCTCCAACCAGTAGCACACTTTAATATTGCCTCAATGTAAGCAAAAATGCACCATTACACGTGTGTATTGAAACTCCCCACTGCTGTGTTCACACACTGGTCTAATGTAGCTCTCTGCAATACAAAGTTTCATAACACATTTCACAGTACATGGATTCATGCCCATTCCCATGGAAACCACCAAGGCCACTGGCACTGCAGGATCACTTCCTCGTAGAAACATTTCTGTAAGACAGCCCCAGGACCTCAATCGTGCGAGCGGCAGGGCATTAGATGTTATTAGCACACTGTCAGGAGGCAGTGATAGGGATGCAATGAGATTAACATTCAATATTCTGCTTGTTACAAGTGGGATGGAGCACTTCCCCAAGACTACTTCGTTTATTATTTCTTTTATTTCCCAAATCTCACTGAACAAAAAACTCTTGAAAACATTCAGTATTTCAGGCAGTTTTTGCAAATTGCCAATACAATTCATACTTATTATTTGTAATGAATTCAATATCTAGCCATCATTTCAAGAATGAAAGCCGATGAATATACTCCTTCAGAGCACAACATATGGAAATTATATAGAAGTGGTAGAGGCAGGCACAGTTTCAACATTTTCTGCTCAAAACACCAGAGCTTTACATTTATACTTCAACATACAGTCGATACATATGTTCTGTGTATTAGTGAATCACCATCGTTCAAAATCAGTGGTGCGCACCAAGCGAGGAGTGTATTGCAAGTATAAGGTTTTCCTCAGCATCAACTTCTAACAGCTTCCTAGAAAAAGATTTAAAGATGACAGCCAAAAGCAGCAGGAGCAACTTTATTTAACAGCCTATTCTTTAATCAGATTGTGCCAGACTGTTACCATTTTGAAGCTGAAGAAAAACTACAAGACAGTTACCCTTATCAATTGTGACCTTCAAAAATTAGCAAAGGAGGGCAGACTTTGATGGGGAGGAGGGAGTGGGAGCTCATCTGAGACTACTGATCTATTTCAAAAAACATACCCTGTACCACAAAACTGGAATATACTATTTAAGGGTGTGTCTTTAAAGCATGAATTCCATATGCATTCAACAGATGCTTCCAAGTAACCAGTAAAATCCCTACCGGACATGACTTCCATATCATTTTAATAATTTATATCATTTTGCATAACAATTTTTTCCACATTGAAACACTTAGCCTTTCTGGCAAACACTTGGTTATGTGCTAAGCGGCTGCAACAGAGACAGATCCTCCTAGCAACAGCTAGTCCAATCCAGAGAACCAAGCCTGGATGGAGTCTCAGTTTTCCTGCTGACTTAAAAGTATAAAATTGAGGGGGGGGAAAAAAAAAACAACAAACCATGAACATCAGTTATTGCTTCAGCTTTCCCATCTTTCAAACAGAGATTTGCCTTTGTATCATCATCTGAACACTGCCACATGAAAATCACTTCCAGAAGAGTTCCATTTCAGCAACAGCTACTGTGACAATAAAATAAAAAAAAAAAACATTCTAATTTTATCACTGAGAGTGCCAATGAAGAAGACAGTATGGCTTTCAAATTGTTCCCAAGGAGAGATGACAGCTGCAGTAAATATCCTATGTCTCATCTAAAGTTTAAAAAGCTTTAAAACAGTAATTTTTTTTTTGCATTGATAATAAAGTGATAGTAAAAAACCCTGAGTCCTAAGTGCTCAAAACTCAGCCCTACACTGATGAAGAATTTTGTCAGAGACTGCATACTTTTCTCAGGTATGCATAAAAAAATCCCCAAATATTGATACGTGATTTACACCTCCAAGTTCCTAAACACCAAAGAGTACTTGCTTAACAGGAAGGGGTGTGCACGTTGCTTATTGCACAGATATGGGCTCCAAGGAACAGGATGTGCAGCAAACACACTGCAAAGCAGGGTACAACGTGTAAGCAGAACAAAGGCGAAGACCAACAACTCTTACATGCTTGAAGCAACATCCTAACCTTCACTTTCCAGAAAAAACCCAAATATTTATAAAAGAGAATTGGCCTGTTACTGCAGGCATAAAGCAAAATTCAGGTGTATCTTCAAACTCCAGTGAGTAAATAAATCTATTAATTTCAAAATTTGATTAAGCCAAAAGAAATTAATATAATGCTTATCTGAAATAGATATTCACATACAAGTCATTCAAAAATATTCCCACCTTATGCTTAAGTAACTTTGTGTATGCACATTACAAAAGACATTATCAAAGTTAAGCTCTATTGTCTTGGGTTTAGATCATTGAATAATCATACAAAATACTAACAGGAATATTTATTATACGAGCCTGAATTTTTTTCCATTTGGTACATTAAGAATTTATTTACTTTCCATTAAGCTGATATTATTCTGTTGTGTGGTAACCTAATTAAACTGCTATGCACTGTTGGTAAAGCCAGAATCACATGTCCACAATCTTAATGCTGCTGGGAAGACTAAAAATAATAGGAAGGAACAGCATGTTCTAAACTGTACCACCACTGAGAAGGTATTTTGAGCTTGTGCGTAAATAAGGAAAAACAACAACCAAAGTAACCATATCCAAAAAATATCGCTGGCAAAGAAATATTAATGATAAAATACCGTAGTGACAATAAGGTGAAGATACATGATCCTTTTTCAAAGACTGGGGTTGGGGGGGGGAAAGGGGCTGCTCCTCTTCCTACAAGGCCTTTCATATGGTCTGTAAGATTTATTTAAAAGGTGGAAGAAAAAGTCCTAAGAGTGAATAGAGTGTAGGAGTTGTTCATTTCATAAACCACCAAGGGCCTTTCAGTACTGTACCTGCTGGGTTTCTCCCCAGGGCCTGCAGTTCCATGTACACTTCCCTCATCTACATCACATTGAACATCAACTGCAAAGCTCTAATTCTCTTCCAATAAACTTAAAATAAAACTAAAGGAGAACATCTAGCAATGTTCAGTGTGCAAGCAGACATAATACACTGCCTCAGCAACAAAGTCATTATTTGTCACCTCCCAATGCACAGAGTCAAAGTTAACAGCAAACAAGACACAAAGGTAATGATTATTATCTGCTGCATTTTACATGTAACATTTTCATCACTAAAAGTTAGGAAGTTATTTGAAAGATATCTGGTGGAAATACTCATGTCCTCAGTATCAACACAACTAAATAGGAATCACAAGACCACGATCTACTATTTTCACAGGAGCTATGAATACAGAATTACCACGCCAGAGACCAGTTCAATATGCACATAAGAGGGATAAAAAATAACAAGAACTTTAACTGCTAATGACAGCAGTGTAGAGGGCAACACATTATTTCTCTTTGCACGCAGCAAAAGAAACAAAAGCCTGTTTTGATACAAAGTTTTCCCCTAAAGTTTTGAAGTATAACACTGCTCAACACATTTAAGCCACCTCCACATATAGATTAACTCCTTTTGTCAGCACACTGGTTTCACAGCATGAAGCGATACCAGATGTTCCAGTTCTAAATGCCTCACTAGGGTACACTTTCCATGACACTTAGGAGATGCTGAGTGCACTAATGCACTCTTACAAATCATTTAAAGTTAATGCTCTGTTAGCAAGTATCCACTGCTATCCACTGACAAAACACACTGAAATTTGCATTCTCAGACCATCACAATGTGGGTACTTTACCCAGTGCCGTTCAAGAAATTTCACTAAGCCTGGAAAGTGTTATAATCCAAGGAAGTTCTCGCCCTTTCAACTTACCAGCACACATTAATGCTTTCTCTTCTGAATTTAAGCACAGATTATATGTCAGAAGCTCCCTTCTGAGTTGGATTCATGCAACTCATTACTAACACATGAAGATTAATAGAATATAAAACAAAGCTCTTCTGTCTTCTCCATGATTCAAGGTATCCCTGAATACATCAAGCCAGTATTCAATTCACACACTAACTCTCAGAGCCAGCATAATTTGATCTAATTTTTTAGGGAAACAGGTCAAAGAAAAATCAACAAGATTAAACTTCAACTTAAAATTCCATTTTAACTCCTTTGGGAGATACACAAAATACAATACAGCCTGAAGGATGTTATATCCTAAAATATTCTTCTACAGCTCTGCAATGTCACGAAACTCTAGAATAGCAGAATAGCAGGCAGAACCCACCACCTGTGCATTCCTGCAAAGTCTTCAAAAAGGGTAAAGAAGAAAAAAATAACCCACGAGAAATCCTAGGAAAAGCACAATACTCACAACTTAAGAAATGTCAGAGATTTCAGCCAGTTCAATGTAGGCTTCACCAGTACTACAAAATTACTCAAATACTATGGAAATTGACTGTTTTCTTTCAAGAGTGTCAAAAGTTGTCATTTTAAAAAGTGATTGAACAAACGTTTGCAAGAAAAGTCTGAGAAACTGATTTTCAGTAACCATGGCACCTTATTTCATTTTCTGTGATCAAACACATCATCCTGAAGGGCTCCTCACCCAAGAAGCTAACTGGGCTTTCCTTATTAACAGCTGGGGATACAGTCCAATCTATCCAAACCCTTTAGGGCAAAAATGGATGGCAGTAAGAAAACAAGGCACAAGCAACTTAAATATCACTCCACAATTATGAACAGCGAGAATACTGAAAAAGAATTCAAGAACAATGTGAGGGTTTTTTTAAAAATGTAGACTTACATATTCTTATCTATGTTTTTGTAAATAAATAAATAAATCGTCTACATACCATAGATAAGAATACAAAGCACCAGGCACACTACATCAGCACCAAATCAGGGATGATGTAATGAAGCTTAAAGTAACTGTCTTTAATTAAATGAGTCTCATCTGACACAAGAGAATGTGACACTATAGCCACCCTGGTGATGGTGATGCACAACTGCAGACAAGGCCTACAACTTCTAACCATCTTTTTGACATATTTATGTTTTGGTCAATGTATGTTTGCATTTAATATAAATAAACTTACAAAGATATCTTAAGGTTAAAAGGCAATTTGTTACTAGTATTAAGGCTTTGCACATTAGCAGCTATGAAGATATATGAATAGAAACCTACAGGCATTTTGAGAAGCCTACAGAACTTTTGCTGCTTCCTACAATATGTAAAAATTTTGCGCAATGGATGTAAGTGTAAAAAGAAATCATATGCAGTGGTTGAGTAAAAAAGGAACCATCATTTCCATTAATGAAATGATAAAAGCAATGCACATACTAATGTTTTGGCATGAAGTTAAGGATCCAGTTACATTGCTACGCAACAGCCACGTATAAGCAAACCTTCTTCAGTCAACCAACACTGTTCTCCAAAACCATTACTTGGTGTAATTTTTCGAATGCATAAATAAATGCAAGGGTAAGATTTAAAAAGAAAAAGTAATTTTGGTGCTTAACAATTTAGTTAGATGAAGAATTATTTTCCTTTACTTTTACCTCCCTTCCTAGAATAACCTCATGCAGAAGATTTGCAGAGAATAAAACACCTTCCCAGTAACACAGTGCCTTGTAACTACTCTGAAGGCAAACGTGATTAATAAAAACATTTATCTGGCCTAGCAGCACACTTGCCTTGCTAAGAGTTCCCCATCTCCCATCCCACAGCTGTTATTTTCCAGAAGAAAGTTTCCATATATCCATTATCTGCATACTCGTGGGTCTGACACAACCCACAATCCACCACATGGAGTATCAGGTTTTAGGATATTAGTTCAATTTCTGCATTACACAGACTGATGCTCATCTTGTAAAAATGCTACTTACCCTACCAGATCTTAGGCCTTTGAATGATACACTAGTTCACTTCTGCCTTCACAGTTTTCTATGTTGCGTGATATCACTACTAAAAGAAGGAGAAATGCACTAATATGCAAGGAAGCCCTCCATAAGTGCAATTTTAGACAGTGGAGTAGGTCTAGAAGTTTCACTAGGAAAGCATTTTAGAAAAGTCTTCAAGATTTGACAGAAATTTAGAATCTTCAGTTAACCTAAAAATTTCTCTCCATTCACAGGAATAATTATTTCTTATGTCCTAAAATCCATCAGCTTATAGTTTGAAATGTATTGCACCTTACTGAAAGAAAAGACTATAATATCAGTGAACCAAATCTGATTAATTTCAGCAGCTGAATTACAAAAAATTTGGTTCTCACTGAAGAATTTCTAGAATACAACAAACCTGAGGCCATCAACACCTCTTGCAAAAAAAAAAAAAAAAGCAGTAAGCAAATTATGGCACTGTTTTACAATTATTTCAGGCAGCTTGTGATAATCATAGAATCAGAGAATTGTTCAGGTTGGAAAAGACCTCTAAGATCATCAAGTCCCACCATCAATCCAACCCCACCACAGTATTCACCATCAAACCATGTCCTTAAGTGTCACATCTGCATGTTTTTTCAAACACTTTTGAGGAATGATGATTCCACCACTTCCCTGGGAAGCCTGTTCCAATATTTAACCACCCTTTTGGTAAAGAATTTTTTCCTAATATCCACTCTAAACCTCCCCTGTACCAACCTGAGGCGATTTCCTCTTGTCACTTTTTACCTTGGAGAAGAGACCAACCCCACTTTGCTACAGCGTCTGTTCAGAGCATTGTAGAGACTGATCAGGTCTCCCCTGAGCCTCCAGGCCAAACACCCCCAGCTCCCAGAGCTGCTCCTCATCTGACTTGTGCTCCACACCCTTCCCCAGCTCTATTCCCCGTCTCTGGACTCACTCCAGCCCCTCAATGTCTTTCTTGTAGTGAGGGGCCCAGAACTGAACAAGGGATCCGAGGTGCAGCCTCACCAGCGTTGCGTACAGGGGAACAATCATCGCGCTCTCCTGCTGGTCACATTATTTCTGATACAGGCCAGGATGCCATTGGTCTTTTTGGATACCTGGGCACACACTGGCTCATGTTCAGTTGATGTCAACCAGCATCCCCAGGTTCTTTTCCACCAGTCACTCTTTCCCAAGCCTGTTCACTACTGTGAACACAAGCTTTCTTTGGGCTACTTCACTGGAGAAAACATGATGGAATCTCTATTCAAATTTCTACAACAGGAAGCAAAGACAACAGGATGTAATATATGGCATTAATCATCTGATCTTCTTGTCATGATGACCAAAATCAAATACATGCATTCTTACATTTCATCTGAAAGAAAAAGCACATTATAAATGTGAGCTTCTGGAGCATTATTTTTTACCATGCATTTTCTAATTTCTTCAAAAACCTAGACCATGTACACTGGAACCCATTTTCAATCTATGTTTATTCATTAAGAAATTAAACAGATTAAAATAAGAAACAAGTTAACTACAGGACATTCTAACTGTATCAGATTTTAAAAGGAGGCCTGAAAAGTAGATATTGCTGCATCATTATGTATTATAAGGTAACATCCTGACATTTAGAACTTCTCCTCTTTGTTACAAATACTGGGGTTTTTTTTAGTTTATTATTCCTCTGAAATACCAAGCTTTCTAAATATACTTTCACATTCTCACCTACAGAGATAACTGATGCAACTTCTATTTTGCACTCAGAGACCCAAAAGCAACCTACTTAAATATGCCTTTGCTTTCAAAGCAGCTCCATTTGAAAGATTAATTGGGCCACTGCCAAGAGATGAGAAACCAGTGAAGAGAAAGAGACCACCAACTTTCCTGATGCCCACCAGAATTTAGAACTCTTGCCATGTAATCACCATGGTCATCACCAACACGACTGATGAAGTCTTGTTACTTTGTGAGAGCACAGAGAAGACATTTAAATCAGTGAGGTATTAGAAACACATCAGGAGAATTTCAGTAAGACATTTGAAGGACTTGTGACAGAAGCCACTTTGTTTACAAAGCAAGCAAATTTATGCCAACATTTTTCTCCATCCCAGATGTCATGGAAGTTTATGAACCAGTGCTAATGACCTGAGAACACTTCGTCTAAGAGACATTTTCAGGACATGGAAAGTTGAAAGCCTTCAAAGTTTTCAGTAAATCACCTCCCTCTGAACTGACTCCACGCAAGAGGCACCACCGAGCTGTACCAGAACAAAACACAAGGAGAAGGAAAAAAAAGGCATGCAACAAAAAAAAAATCATAAGCATTTGCTGGATTGTCAGAAGCAGACCATCAGGGCCACTCACAGTTGACCTCAATCAACAGCAGTTCACAAAGCAGATTACATGCCTGAGAGAGAAAAATCAGGAGAAAAATAAATCAAATTTACCAGTTGTCATCAAAGTGCATGGCACCAGCCTGCAGCAGGAACAGTCTGCTATCCACTGCTGGGTTTTTAGGAATATTTCACAACTGGTGAGTTTTCACCACTCCTTGAAAATGCTCTGTGCACCAAAGCCACAGACAGACAGACAGTTGGACAGAACAGGGCAGAAAAAACGTGATTCAAATTTTCTCTTTCATAAGACCTACTATACACAAATATATTTTTTTTCTCTTCCCAAATATTTACTATATAACTCCAGGGTAATGACTGAGGACTACCGTTAACAATGCCAAGCAGGCTTCAAAACTATAATTTTCTCTACTTGTCTCAAAACTATGATCTTCTTTCTCATAACCAACTCTCTCCTTCACACTTCAGCTGTACAGTGTTTCACTGACACTTGGCAAAGATAATGAAGTAACAATGTTTCTATCCTTAAAAAGTAACTTTTTTCTTGTGTCGTTAATAGTATTACCAACTCTCTAAGACAGAATCACAGAATCACTAGGTTGGAAGAGACCTCCAAGATCATCGAGTCCAACCCATGCCCTAACACCTCAACTAGACTATGGCACTGAGTGCCCTGTCCAATCTTTTTTTAAACACATCCAGGGACAGTGACTCCACCACCTCCCCAGGCAGTCTGTTCCAGTACTTTATTATTCTTTCTGTGAGAAATTTTTTCCTAATATCCAAACTATACCTCCCTTGGCACAGCTTGAGACTGTGTCCTCTCATTCTGTCAGTTGCTGCTTGGTGGAAGAGACCAACCCCACCTGACTACAACCTCCATTCAGGAAGTTGTAGAGAGTGATAAGGTCACCTCTGAGTCTCCTTTTCTCCAGGCTAAACAACCCCAGCTCCCTCAGCCGTTCCTCACAGGGCTTGTGTTCCAAGCCCCTCAGCCTCGTTGCCCTCCTCTGGACACGCTCAAGCATCTCAACGTCCTTCCTGAACTGAGGGGCCCCGAACTGGACACAGCACTC
>VYXC01006613.1:9653-30549 GCA_013397175.1 Platysteira castanea
CGTCTCGAGTTCCGAAACTGCCTGGTGGGGCTCCAAACCCCCCTGGACAGTCAGATGGACACTCTGGGCTGCCACACTGGGACAGGCTGGAGCCTTGGCTGGTCACACCCTGGGGCGCAGGGTCCTGGTTTGTCACCCACACGGGCTGAGTGCCACTGGTGCCACCTGGGAACAGCCAGACAAAGCAGCTTGAGGGAGATGGGTGCTTACCTCAGAACTTTAATGGTTTAAAGTCCGCAGTTTACCCGGGTCTGCCTCTCCTGACATCAATGCCCAAATTCTTGTGGGTTGTCACGGAGCTGCGTTTCATCCACACGCTCCCGGTTCCTTTTCCTCCTGTGCTTCACCTGAGTTTCAGAAAATGAATCAATATTTCATTTTTCTCCCTAAAGTTTTTCCTTTCTTAATTATTATAAAGCCAGTAAGAAGAGAAGCTGGCTCCTGGTGGCCTCATGCCCATCTCACCAGGTTAATCACTTTTAGTCCTAATTTATTGTATTTTTTAGTCTACACCTGGCTGTCATTTTTTGTGTGGGCAGAATAAAATCTCTGTTTATTTGAATCAGAGAGTCCCTAAGGCTGGAGAAGACCTCTGAGATCAATGAGTCCACCCATTAACCCAGCACTGCAGGTCCACCACTAAGCCCTGTTCCTAAGCACCACATCTACACGGGGGTTTCATTAAGGCCTTTGAAATTTGGAAATAACTAATGAGCCAAAATAATATAAGCCCTTATTATAGGTGTTCTTTTTCTCTCATTATTTTATGGAAGGAAAATAACTAAAAGGTCAGAAAAATTTCGCCTGTCCTAGGCTCATGTTAGATGGTTTATTTTTTGAGTTACAGTATTTAAATGTCAAGCGTCCACGGCAGAAATAAATTATTCATTATAATTAGAAAAATGGAATTTAAAAAAAAATCATTTATTGGTGACTAAGCAGCATATTCAGTGAGAATGTTTCTTCTTTTGTACAATACCTGTGTACTTTGAGTTAATGCTCTAATTAACCCAATTGCAGCTATTGTATTGAACTGTAGGTTGAGATCCAAAGTGTCATGGCAACATGGAGAAAAGCTCTGCAAGCCTCTGCTTTCTCAGTAGAGCCTCAAAAATAGCTCTTTATTCTAGGAAATAAGGAGGTAAATCTTCTTAACAAGATAAAGCTTGAACCAAGAAAGAATTTTCCCCTTTGCACTTGATGGTAAAGCATAAATTAAGGATTTCTGCTTCAATTTAATTAGCATAAGCCATCATAATAATGTACCCCATAAGTGTTTGCTTTTCCTGTCTTGAGCAAACCTCCTGTGCTCAAGAGATTTACTGTAAATCATTGAATATTAATTTCTTGGATTTTATTGAAGAACATTTTACACAGTGGGCTTAGGAGAGAGAACAATCATTTTCTTTCCTGTGCAGGAAAGATCTTATTTAATGCAGTGATATTAACTAGAAGGGACTCCATGAAACGCTGCTCCCGTTTTATGATCTGGCTAAACCCTGGAGACTTCTGGGAGGGGGAATTTCAGAAAATAGGAAGAGGATGTTTGAGCTGTGTCTGACTCAAATGCCCGATGATATTGGGTCTCTCTGTTCCCTGCAGCTCATGTGATCTCTCATTTCATTAACACTTGTAATGCTAATTAGCAAACTGCTTCTCAGTTTAACTCATAGAAATATATGATTCCATACAGGCTGAGTAATGATTGCACGAGTGCCATAAATTCAGAAGAGAGCTTGGCATGAATAAAGATCACAGTTTGGGGCTAATAAATTTTATAAGTTTAAAACATAATGCATTAGAGTTTATTTGCACTCTGGTGCTCTGGTAATATCATCAAAGCAAAGGTTTTTACTGCATGTGCTGTTTCCCATAAATTAAAAACCTTGACTAATATCTGCAGCTCATCCTCCACATCTGGGGTTTTGTTTGGGTTTTTGGGGGGCTTTTTTTTGTTTGTTTGGGGTTTTATTTGTTCATTTGTGCGTTTGCTTGTTTGTTTTCTCCCTGAGGAGCAAAGTTCTGTGCTGGACTCCACTTCCACGGGCTCCTCGTGTCTGTGCTTTCTGGAGAGCTCAGAATAACGTCCCATCAAACTAAAATTTCATGATCTTTGCTGTAGCCTGTCACTAACTGATTTTGGAAACAAATATTCACGAGGTCCATTTGGCTCCCATATGTTTGTCTGGGAACTTGGGCAGCTGGGAGAGACCTTTTGCCAGGACCACTTGTGCTGTCCAGAGCCCTGGTGGGACACTGGGGCCTGACCTCAACAGATCACTGGAATTTTCTGCTTCCAAGCATCCCTTTCCCATGCATTCCCCTTCCCAGTGTAGCTAACATTCTTCTTTTCACAGAGAAAAGCCTCCAGGAAAATACATCCTCAACCCAGGAGTTTGCATCGAGTGGCTGGAAAACACAGATCTGAAAAAGAAATGTGAAAATCCGGATTTTTTTTCTTCCCTCCTCTAAAATCCAGCCCAAACAGCAACTTATGAGGATGTGGAGCACATATTGGCTTCCTAGGAAACACAAAATGATAAAATTATGGGGGATTTTTCCCTGGAATTCTGGAAATATCCTTAGTTCTGTAAGCAGGAAGAGGCGACGCCTCTTATTGTGGTAGATTTTGGTAAAATAAAGGCCAAATATTTATCCTGGTGTTACAACAGTTATTCACAAATCTTTGCCAAGCTTCTGGTGATGGCATTTCACACCCAACTGTTTGATTTGTGGAAACAAGGACGGGCACAAATGAGTTGGGAGAGCTGGATTTCCATCTCTGCCAGCGCTGAGCACGAGGGTAACTTTTCCAAGGGATTTTGTAGGCACAAACTTTTCTATTTGCCAAGGAAAGCTGGTCAGGAGGCAAATGCAGCTGAAATACGAGTGCAGAAGTGGTGACCAAAGCAGCACTGTCTGCTCCACTGCACTTAATTTCCTTTGTGAGGCTTTAGGCACTTAAAGTAAATCCCAAACCGAGGAGTCGCTGCTTCTCCCCGGCTGTTGGAAAAGCTGGAACACTGGTTCTGGCTTTTATGAGCTCCAGTATAAATCTCAACGAGTCCTCCATGAATAAAATGAATTGCAGTCTCCAAAGTTCTCTCTTTTTGCTTTAAATTGAACCGGTACCTATTTCTAAACTTTTTTTCTTTTTTTCCCTTCTGTGCCTAAGTGAAAATGTTTTCTCTAAATAGTTTTAAATGCTTAAAAGAATATGTAATTTTATACTTCCTAAGCCCCTTTCTGTCAGAATGTAAGAGGTCCACAGAGATTAAGGATTCAATTTAAAAGTAATCAAATACTCATTTTTCCTATGAATATTTAGACCAGTGACTTGCTAGAACTCACACCTGAGTCTGTCAGATTCTGGGGTTTTTTCCATCCTTTTCCCTCCGTCTCTGCTCATGCACAGGATGTTCTTGCCAAGCTCTGACTGCCCAGTATATCCCAGAAACACACGGGCAGAACCAAACCTCTCCAAGAACAGCAGGAAAACCCATCCCGGCCCTGAACTTCTCCATCCCTCTGCAGCCACCAAAGGCAAACGTGAATTCCGAGAGCCACAGGAACAGCATTTACTGCCTGGAAAAGGCTCTGGAGGCTCCAAACCAAGCTGTAGTGCAGAGCTGATGCTGCAGTTTGTCACCCGCGATGCCCCTAAGCCACACTCAGCCTGCTCTGCTTTGACTGGAGACTTCCCTTTGTTTCTCCCTCAGACACATTGCACAAGTAACAACAAATGGCAAAACCTGACCGGGTGAAATTTGAAATTCATCACTGTAACACTGCAACAGAAAACTCTTCTTTTTTTTGAGATCCTCACCTTTTTTTCTGCCGGTGGGGGTTAGCAGACCCTCAGCTCCTGTGGTGTGCTGGGGGCTCTTGTCTCCCTCAGAGGTGTCCAGAGCAGTTTTGCTGATTCCTCTCCTGCACCTCAGCCCTCCCCATCCACTGTCCCAGTGACAGTGACATCCTTCCCCTCCTGCCCAGAGACACTGCCCCCCGAGCTGGCCCCTTATTTATTTCTTCCTCTGTCTTGCCTTGAGGAGCAGGATAAACATGAAGACACTGCAGAAGGTTTCTCAATTCTGTTTTAATTTCCTTAAGCTGCTTGGTAGAGTTGTCTCGAGTTTTGTCTGGCAAAAGCAGGTATCAATCTCTCTATCATTATTACAATTATTTTTTTAAAATAAAATTATTTNGGTCTCACCCCTAAATAGCACAACCAACACTTTTGGTGCAACACTGCAGAGTTAAACTTGATCTTTCATGGAAATGCCTGGTGTTAACTTAGAGAATTCAAGGAACAAAATTCCTTTAAGACCCCCAAACAAATTAACAACCAACAAATGCTGCTGGGGAGGCTGCAAACCTTTAAATTCCCCTCCCTCCAAAATATTTTCAGCTTCTTGGAGAGTTTTGCAGAGATATTCTTGTTAGCTTTTCCCACCAAATTTATGCTGAGCTGAACATTTCTTCTCTTCCTAGACCTCATCCTGCAATAATTCCTACTGCTCTGAGAATTTCTGCTGCTGCTCTTTTTAATCTTTTCTGTTGCTCTTTTCCCTCAGAGGAAACCTTCTCTGCCCTGTTGCTCTCCTGCTCGCTCACCTTCCTCTAAATAAACATTTGATTTCCACTTCTTGCCTTGCTGGCCGCGATGGTTGTCGTGAGAGTAATGCTCTCAAAGCAAGAAAATAAAATTTAATTCATGCTCAAGTTTCTTCAAAGGTCAGGAAGGATCCAAGGAAAGCTGATGGGAGCCGGGGGTGTAATTTACCTGTCTTGCCAGTCCTGGCCACAGGCAATATTATTATTATTATCTATGGAGGAGCAGGAACATGAGTCAGATCCTTTCCACCACACAGGAAGATTTCTTTTTCCCACCCAAAGACCACAATAAAAAAAGAAACGAGTAAAAGAAAAAAACCCAGAAATATCTCAGATCTTATCTTGGCATATGTGAGTCAGAGACAACAAAAGCTCTGAAAATATAACAATTTTTTAGCAGATGAGAAATAATTCAGGTTAATGGAACATCAAAAAAAGAGGAAGGAGGTATGGACTTTATAATGCTGGAATAGATGATACTTTTAAAAGGAATAAAATTTATCCAGTACAAGGAAAAGTGAGAGCGATTAGGAGGAAACGGCAGCTGGAAGAACAAAGAAAGAATGGTTAAAGATGAGAAAGCATGAAAATAAATACCCAGACGTATTCTACACAGGTGTGCCAAGGTTTAATGTGTGTCCTCACCTCCTCCATTAGTACCAGAAATATTGCCAAACCTTCAGAAAGAGAAATCTTCATTAAAATAGTAACTTTTAAAAAGGTGTTGGTTTGCACATAGAGTGAAATCAGTTTGCAGTATTTTTGCAAACAGGTGTTTAACCGTAAGATACTTAATATTTAATGATTTTTTCAAGAGGTGCTTGTTCCTGTTTCACTCAATCAAAGACCAGGCCAGCCAATAAAGCATTTCTTTAAATCCTTGATGTTTGCAATGAGGAAATGGCCTCCAGTTGTGCCAGGGGAGGTTTAGATTAAATATTAGGAAGAATTTCTTCCTGGAAAGGGTTGCAAAGCATTGGAACAGGGCGCCCAGGGAAGCCCTGGAGTCACAGCCCTGGATTTGTTTGAAAAACAGGTGGATGTGGCACTCGAGGGCTTGGTTTAGTGCTGAACACGGTGGTGGTAGCAGTTGATGGTTGGACTTGATTTGAAGGCCTTTTCCAGCCTCAGTGGCTCCGTGGTTGGGTTTGAAGGTGCTGGTGAGGACTGGCAGCAGCGCCAGGGACCCTCTGAGTATTTCTGTGAAGTTTTCGTGTGGATCCATCAGCTGGGTGAGGGATTTGATCTGTTTGGCACCAGCTTTGCTGCACCTCTGAGTTTACCTCGCAGCCTCCAGAGCTCTCAGGGAGCCTGGAAGCTGCACATTGCCCAAACTCACCCAGTGCCTCCCCTGCAGCATTAATTCAGGTTTCTCACAAAGGTGCTGAGCAGGTGGTTTCTGCCTCCCATAAAATAAACAGTGTGCCATGAAAATGTATTTCCACACCGCATGGAAAACCAGCCTGATGTTGTAAAGTGCCTCTGCAAGGGCTGGGGAGGCACTGCAAAGCCTCTGTCCCTGGTGGAAGTGCGAGGAAAATCAAACTGCTGAGCATTACAGATCAGCTTCAGAGAGGGAATTCATGCCTCTGCTCACAGATGAAGTTGTCCTAAACAGAGATTCCAAGATTCAAAGCCTATTCCCCAGTGAGGCATCCTGCCCACACCTGCTGTCTCAAGGATTAAATGGAGCTCTGGCTTAGGGAAAAAAAAAAAAGAACAGAATTTTTCCATTTGCTTGAAAAACTTCTCCATGGTGGCTGTGGAAAAATATACATTTATAATTATAATGGGGTTGTGTTGCTTCCATACAGCTGGGTTTATATTTCTTATTCAAGGAAGCACAACCTGTTTCACTTCCAACCAACAGCCTAGCTGATTGCATTTATCCAGCAAAAAATTCAAATGAAAATCAGCATTTTCATCCTTCTCCCCAGAATAGCACCTGAGTCTGCCTGCCCAGCTTAGAAAAAAGGTTTCAAAGTTAAAGACCCTTCAAGGACATCCAGAAATGAACTTGGTGTCATTAAAGTGTTTGTGTGGTTTTCCAGCTGATTCGCAGTCACCGTAATTCAAAGGCAGTCGGTCCATGAAGGTTCAGCAGGGAAAGATTCCCTCCTCCAGGACTCTGAAATGTTTTGTTCTGGTGTATTCTAAAAAAGACTCTGTGGAAATCTGAGCTTTTACTTAAAGAAAGAAAAAAATCCAACTGCAAGACCAAGCATAGACACAAAAAACCCAAAAACACTTCAAGAAAAAAAAATTTCCTTTGTATTTATATATTATAAAAGGTCAGCTACCTCTGTTCAGCAAGATAACTCAATCAGATTTTCGATCCTGCATCTATTTTGCTTATCTATCCATTTATCAATATTTAGAAATGGCATCTATTTGGGGGAAAAAGAAAAAGAGTCTCAGATTTGGGATGATCTTTAAGAACTTCAGCAGAGCAGCTAAAGGCATTATTATAGCACTGTTTGAAATGTGCCCTCACCCATATTAACTTTCCCAAAACAGCATTTTGGGGGCAAATCTCAAGAAATTTCTGCAGTTTTCCAGCCGTGTGTGAATTATGTCCCTCAGATTCACAAGGAAGCTTTGCCCTGTGTCAACCTGTGCAAGTTCTGAGTGCAGCTCTGTCACATTTGCAAAATAACACAATCTCCAACACATTTGGAGGAGAGCAGAGAGTCTTTCCTGCCTTTTAAACAGCTGGGGAAGATGAGAACCAGCCCGTCCATGGGAATATGAGGTGCTGAAATACACAATTAGGAGAGGTGTCTGAAATTTTAATTGAACAATGCCACGCTGCCACCAGCAGCTTCCACGCAGTCCCGCGATGACATTTTCTGCAAACCACGTCAAAATGAAAAATAGGTGTGAGCTGACGTGGAGAGCCCGAGGTCTCTGTGCTGCTGATGGATTTTCCCTCACAGGGAAAGACACGGGCAGGAACATAAACTACAGAGGTGATTACCCCGTAATTAAGTGGAAGCAATGAAGGATCGGGGTGACAAAACCTGGGGCAGGACCTGTGGAAATGGGAGCAAGTGTTGGCTGGGTGATCCTGCTGGAGGAGTTCAGGTGTAATACCTGCTGTGGCTGCTTCTCTCTGGTGCCAGGTTTGTGTTTCCTGGCAGACAAAGCAGCCCATTCCCCTTTCCCCCACATTTTCCCCCTCACTGTGTCACATCACACGGGTTTAGGGCTCCCTGGGAATTGTGAGGGACCCTGGCAGTGCTTCTCCCAAAGAAACCCCCTCTCCATCCCCCAGCAGCTTCACCTCCAGCAGGATTTCTCTAGGAACAGACACTCCTTTTCTCCCAAAGAAACCCCCTCTCCATCCCCCAGCAGCTTCACCTCCAGCAGGATTTCTCTAGGAACAGACACTCCTTTTCTCCCAAAGAAACCCCCTCTCCATCCCCCAGCAGCTTCACCTCCAGCAGGATTTCTCTAGGAACAGACACTTCTTTTCTCCCAGCTGCCAGACCCCAGCCTGATTTCCAGTTCAACAGACCCCACATTATTTTAGGAGAGCTCTCTCTGGTTTAATTTTAGTCCACCCAACACAGCCAACCAAGTGCTGCCTCCCCAGCTCGGGATCCCAGGATCAAAAGTATTTCTTCTCTCCCATACCCTTCATCTTGCATGGGTTTAATTTCAAACAAATCTGAACAGAGGTAGAAAAAGAAATAATGATGAAACCCAAAAAAACCATCCATCTGCTTCAAATGCTTCAAGGTTTGAACATGAGGTATTGAATGTTCCCTCCTGTTTATTAGGAGATAATAGCAAATGGAATGTGTTAAATAACTTCGAGTAACATTCTTAGTTTAAAAATTAGCATTTCTTTCATCAAGCACATTTTCTATTATTTACCAACCCACGGAGTTAATTTTAATAAGCTGGAATCAGGTAATACTAACAGTAAATAGTTAAATTCTGGCTGGAATGCAGCAGACCTTTACTAATTCACATTTTGCTAATCCTCACTCTTTATAACACACAAGAGCCTCTCCCTTCATCTCCTGTTTCTTTGCAAAGATTTAATATCATAATGTTTCAGTGACTTCTCAGACTGTTGGAATCTCATTATTTATACAGCATAAATAATTAAATGAGACCCTCTTTTTAAAATTGAATGAGCCACGGTTCCTGAAGTGGTTACCTTCGTTAGAAATTGTGCCAGGAGCTGATCACCTCTTACAGGAAATTCAATGTTCCCTGACCTCTGGCCCCAGGACTCAGAATTAGGAAGGTCACCACAGGCTGAGTGGGATGAATATGGGCAGAAGGGTTCTTAGGATTTTTTTCCCCCCCATCCCCATTTTCTTGGAAGCCAAAAGTCATTTCTTTGGGTTAATATGTGTCCGGGTGGTTGTGCTGCTCAGCAGCCATTCCCATGTCACACACTGGGGCTGTTCTCACCCAGCGCTCCTTGTGGAAACCTCAAATTTATCAGGATCAGATTTATAAATATCAATTGGTCACTTTTCCCCTTGCTCCTACTTCCCACTGCCAGCCCACCCCTCAGCAGAGCCCACAGCCAGGGCTGATGTGGGAATATTTCCAATGGTCCCCTATGATTGCTGCCCTTTTAGGTAATTTGCTACAGTTTTATTTTTAATTTGTCACAAATGCCATTTCCATGCCTATTTAAAACTATGAAAAAGTAAATCTGCACTCCAACCAAGTCCTTTGCCCACGGCAGCACACGGGTAGGGAGGGCCTTTAGCTATGCAGGGCAAGTTGGAAAATTTAAATGCATGGCTTGTTTTACAGCTCACAGAGTAATATTTGTGTCGAGTTACCTGAATAAATCTCTGCTTAATCCCCTGGCGATGACAGTCAGGATTTCTCGACTCTAAGCTTTCTGTGCTAACACACAGAAATCCTGACTGGCCACACAGACACTTGGAGGGGCAGATCCGAACAACAGGCCAGGCTTGGGAAAGCAGTTTGTAGGGAACACAGCTAAATAAATAAATAAATAAATAAATAAATAAATAAATAAATAAATAAATAAACAAACCATGCAGCTTTCAGCCCGCCCTGCAGCCACTTGGGCTGGGGGTTTGGGACTGAAAACACGTCTAAAATAAAAATACCTGTCCTAAAGGTGCTTAATGTCTCACAGCCAGCACTCAGCTGTACCCATTACTGACTGCTGAAGGTGTGAATACGCTTCAGTCGTGCAGACAAAACTCCAAATTAATTCAGCTTGGATTACACGCGTGTAATTACAATGGCCTGGCCTCTCTGTGCATGTGTTAGCTGCAAACAAATGGGATTTGTTTGATGTTTCACACCGCACCACGGATAAAAGATCTGTAGCAAACACCAAACCTACGGCTTTGATCCCGTGTTGAAACACAGGAATGTAGATTAAGGTCTAAATCCAATTCTCAGGCTCGAGGAAACTCTTCTGATCATAGCACTGGCTGAACGAAGGGTTTATATCTTGGGGTTTTTAATTAATATTAAAAAAACAAAAGAGTGAGAAGAATCTATTTTTTCTTGTTCTCAGTAATTACTTCCCTGCGTCGTGGTCAGCAGTGCAGATTCAGAGATAAAAACAACCTCACAAACCTCAAACACAGGGGCTGCTACGTTTGGAGAGAAAGAAAATCACTCTTCTCACAGTCTCTGTTACAGAGGGTGGGTTGCTGTTAATTAAACACTGCCACATCTCAAATTCAACAGAACAGAAATACAAACTGAGGCTTTATTAACCACTGGGATGGAATTTTTGATTGTCACAGCAATAGCTGCACACCTTAGAGCGCAGGGAGTGAGAGGAAGATCAGCTTATCAAAAGTGTAGAAGCTGTAGCAAATTGGAAGAGCACAGATAGGAAAAAAAACCCAAACCAAACATACCCCGAATCCTACTGCTTTTCTTTTTTTTAATGAAAATAAGATTAAGCTTGAGAGGATGTAAATTTACACTCTTTGAGAAGTGGGTAAACTTGATAAAGAGCAAATGGTATCTGAATGAGGTTGCTAGACCACCTTAGAGTTTCAGAAATAACACCTAAGTTAAATGTATAAAACAATTAGAGAATGAATGTTTTTCTTACCTTCAGTTCATTTCAGGATGAGTTACTAAAATACATCCAAAATAGAATAACGTGATTACTCTGGGAGATCAAAGGAAAATTTTTCCATTTGAGAGCTAATTGTTTTTACCTTCTGGATGGTCAAATTAAACAAGGAATAAATCAGCAAAGTAGATTTTTTGGATTTAAAGATCCCCAGGGAAAGAGAGGAAGTGTTAAAGAAATTAATACCAGATTTTGTATTAGTCTTTCAGTTCAAAGGAGAATGAAGGCTGGAAAGGTGACTCAGGTGGAGGTGTGGCATCAAATTTTTACAAGGTTTCAATTTATCCTGTTTTAACTTTTGTTTCTCACTCTCCATTCCTAAGAAATTACACTTCATCCTTCATAAAACCTGAAGAAGCAGGAAGTATCAATACGGTGAAATAATAATGATTTTTCTTGGCTGGGCTCTTTATGCCTGTGAAAATCTGACATTTTAGCTATTAAGATGAATTATCATCGTCATGAAAGTATCACGCACATGAAAATTACAGTTATTCAACAGTTTATATCCAGACTGATGGCAGAGCAAAGTGCTTGTGTGAGCATGGCAGAGAGCTGAACCCTGTTGCCCTGGTTTGTAAGCCTTCTGTTTTCAACCTTGGAGTCAGATTCTTTCACGCAGTTTCATGTAAATAATGGCCAGTGTTTACTTAACGGTATTTTCTGTTTTTCATTCCTTTTGTGATAAGAGAACTTTGATGAGCACCTTTCTTCTCCAGTGGGATGGAGAAGGAAGTGACATGTCCTCCAATCCCTTGTGGAGTTGGGATGTGTATAAGAATGAAATAATGTCAATAAATCGATGTCATTTCCTCCTTTCTGCTGAACCTGGCAAGTGTAAAAGCGTCTTTATTGTGTCTCCCCAGACACAGAACCCAAGGCTGAAATCTCTTCAGGAAGGGCTGGGGTTGTGGTGTGTTGTCCTGTTTTTTGCTAAGCCTTCTGTTTTAACCTTGGAGCCAGAGATTTTCACACAGTTTTATGTAAACAATAACCAATGTTTATTTAACCGTATTTTCTGTTTTTCATTCCTTTTGTGATAAGAGAACTTTGATGAGCACCTTTCTTCTCCAGTGGGATTGAGAAGGAAGTGACATGTCCTCCAATCCCTGGTGGAATTGAGAATCTCATAAAACATGTCAAATGTAAATAAAGTCTCTCTTTTCCCTCCTTTCTGCTGAACCTAGCAGGTGTGAGAGTGTCCTTTATTGTGCTTTCACTGGCACAGTGGTGGCAAATTCTTGTGAAAATAAGAAAATCTTCAGTTCACTCAGGGCTTGGGGAGCTCTTCATAAAATCTCAGACTGGTTTGGGTTGGATGGGACATCAAAGCCCACCCAGAGCCACCCCTGCCATGCCCAGGGACACCTCCCACTGTCCCAGGCTGCTCCAAGGCCTGTCCAGCCTGGTCTTGGACACTGCCAGGGATCCAGGGGCAGCCCCAGCTGCTCTGGGCACCTATGCCAGGGCCTGCCCACCCTCCCAGGGAGGAATTTCTCCCTAATATCTGATCCTTCATCTTTCCTTCTTCCTTTGTTCTCCCGTGCACCTTCAGCTTTCTGAGAAGTGCTTTACCCTGCTCTTCCCTCTCTTAACATGGGCCAATAGAAAGCAAAAAGAGTGGCAGAATGTTGGGCTCAGATCGCCTTTTAAAACAATTATCATTATTTTGGTATTTATGCTGCCTTCAGTCTCACACCCAGCTGTCCCATAAGTCTGAGAAATCAACTCCCATAAGCAAAAAACTTCCTGATCTGTAGGAATGAGAATTTTGGAGAACATGAACAGTATAGAAAAGAAAATATGCAAGTGCTGCTGTGAGGACATTAGAGCATTTTAGGACCTTCACCACACCACGTTTTGCATTTCCCAGAGAGCTCCTGCGTCCCAGCAGGTCCGTTCTCCAAAGGAAAGCACCAGGTGGGAATAAGCACAATATCAATTTTTCTGAAATAAAAATCCAACATACACCTTGTGCAAGGACTACTTTAGGACTGAGTTCATAAAGAGCAGGAATTTGTTCGGTCCTCTCCAGGAATATTTTATAGTTTCAAAGGATCTACGTTTTCCTTACAAGTTACTCAGCTGTTCCCTCACTCATTTACAGCCATATTTTTTTTGTTCACTTGGTCACCAAAAACCACAGAATTGTTTTCTCTTTGCAGTGCCATGTCAGCCCTCGTTTATTCCTCCTGATAATTTATTTTGAAGTAAACCTGCGAATCTCTAATTAAAAAAGTCGGAACGCGTGATTAATTACAAACCAAGAGTATTTTGAAAGCAGGAAAGAAAACAAACAACTGTAAAGTGAACAGATGGGATTACAAACTGAATTGCCATCATTAGCATTGGGAGTCTGATAATTAGGTATTAGAATAACAATACTTGTCTAATATTAATATGAGATAACACAAATGTGGTTATAGGGACAGAAGAAGGAAGTAAAATTGGAAGGGTCTAGTAAGGATAACTTGAGCTGGACTTTCTGCTGATATTTAGGTTTGGCTTGTGGAGATAAATTCTGATTTTTGTGGACAGAATCCTGATTTCCCAGGTTTTAAAGCAGAAAATGCCCTACAAATTATTGATTGAAGACTTCTAATGATCCCGTACAATTTCAGAGATCTAAAGTTTTCTGTCTAACAGCACATGGCTTTCTGGTTTATTTGATGAGTCTAAACCTGGCCTTATGGGGGGATTTGGGTCTAAGAACTAAGAGCAGCTATAAAGCAGGAGATGCTCAGAACTATGCGTATGTTGAAGACTGAGATAACTGGCTCTGAAACGGGCTGTGAGCAAGTGGAATGGCTTTTAAATGTTGAGAAGGGCATTGATCTCCTCAATTCCCAGTAAGTACAGTGCAGATGAGGGTGTTGAAATGATAAATAAATCTGTATGAGGGGTAAATCAGTGTTTTTCCCCAGTTCTACTAAATGGCAGTTTATAGGAGTTAATTATGATGGGTGGCTTTACAAAGCAAAGCCTGAGCCTAAACCAGGAACACTGAGATATTTAATAGAAAGCTGGAGTCAGTGTTATTTTATTCTGCTAACTTTAAGCGGTTTTCCTTGGATTGGAGAACGAGGAAACCTTGATGAAACAATTGTACAGTGACTTCCATTTAATGGCTGTTTTACAGTCAAATACACATTAAGAAGAAAAATGTTAATTGCCCATGTGCTGAATATACTGTATGGGCAACACTTAATTACAAAAAAGATATCATTTTGAACGACTGCTATTTCCCTGTCTTCCCCAAACGAACCCACTGACAGAATAATCCAGAGCGTAAGCAAAACTGAAGCTCAAAGATCTAATTTCTAATTCAGGGAAGCATTAAACATATGCTTAACTTTGACCAAATGTGTAAAGCCATTAACTCCAGGCCCATAAAGAAGTGCTTAAAGCTAAATGGGTACTTAGGTTATTATTCACACAGGGTTGCCTTCTTGAATCCTACTCCCCTACCAGTATTAGCACTCTCTTTAGCAGCTGGTCCCATTAATTACCCAAAAAAAAAAAAAAAATCCCCAAAAACCTGTTACTGACCATTAAAATGTAGCACAACCTGATTTGCATATGTACATATGGGTTTCATGTTATATTCTATTTATACCTTCTTTTTTTACCTGTATAAAACATGAGCAGGGGAAAGCAGGGGTTAGTTTATTCTTTTGCTGGGTCTGATTGTTAAAGGCAGGCAGGCAGCTGAATATTTGTGTCTGTAGTTAATTGTGAATGCAAATGAGAAGCTGCCTGTAAAAATCATGACTTGGGTTTTGGAGTCTCCAAGAAAGAAGTTTGGGCAGAAATTTCAAATAACCTAATCCAAAGTAAAATTTCTTAATTTTCTTTTTTTCCCATAGAGTAAAAATAAAGGAAATCCAGACTTAAAAGAATATTTTTCAGCCCTAGAGATTTCTCTACTGACCTGGATTGAGGAGAACACTGGTAAATCTAAATTTCTTAGAGAAAAGACATAGAACAACTCTCGTGGTGGTTAATAAATGGGCTTCTAACCTAAACCAGCCCTGAAAGAGCAGAGCAGAAAACACACTTGTCGTTTTCACTTCTTCGTTACTAATTGAAGGAGATGAGAGTTCGAGTTAATTATTTTCTCTCTAAACGTCTCAAAATCAGACCCTACATCTTGTGTTTTGCCATATTTTGATTTCTCCTACACCACAGACCAAAATCTTCCCCTTGACTTCGCCTTTCTTCACACAAACCCAGAATCAATTCTGGCTTATCAGTAGCAGACAAACCAGGTCTTGTCGGGGAAGTGAAAAATCAAGATAAGGTGTAACAATTTTAGCAAGTTTTGAGACATCCAGCTATTTTAGTCAAGTCCACTCCGTTGCCATTAAATTATTCTTCAGTGGGGAGGAATTTTAGTTAGAAATTTCCCACAGGGATATTGGTTATGGGCTGTCCTTTGGGTTTTGTATCAAACCATGCTACAACCACAGGGTTTCCTAACAAAGCCCCCTCTGTGAAAAGCTGTGCCCTCTCTCCTTGAGAAAACAAGGATATTGCCCAGATTTCATGGATTTCACGTTCTCTGTAATGGTTACAGGTATTGCTTCAGTCTCTTCTTGGAGAATAGGAAAACAAAAGGTGGAAAGAAGGAGCTGAAATGTCAAATTTTGTGTTGAATTTTGCATTCCGTACACTCCCCTCCTGGGATTTATCATGAATTACTTAACCACAGAACCACAAATCCTCCAACCCCACGTTAAAAGCCAGCGGAGATGAGATTGCCCTGATTTTTCCCTCTCTCTGCCTCGCTCAGCTTTAATTGCCCATGGCCAGGCCTCCCTCCCTCCTTTTCCACGTGTAGGGAGAGGAAATCCCCAGCAAGGACCGAGTCCCCCCATCCTTGGTCACACCCCGAGTGACCTCCGTGACTTCTCCAACCTGAGGATCACCAAAATCAATTCTACATTCTACAGGATGAAATTCCTTTAAAACAAGGCTTTTTTGAAGGAAAAAGTGCCCCTAACTCTCCACAAACCTTCAGTAAATTGGGCAAGTTCTCAAATCAAACTCAAATCAAACATCAGGTGATGGCGTGCAAAGAAGTTCCCCCATCCTTTGCCTTTCTAAACTCCTAGGAAATCTGCAGTCAAGGCTGAAACCTGATATAATATGCAGCGTTTTTTTACAAGAATAAATATTTGCTTGAAGTCCAGGAAAATCTGCATATTGAGCCTGGGATAATCCTCTTGGGTGCCTGGCAAACCCGCTCGAGTTTGAGTCTTTTACCCATTTTGGAAGGGACTTCTGGAAAGATTAGGAAAAAAGCACATTTTGCCTCAAACAAATCTCGGTATGGATTGTCTCGTTCTCTGGAAATATACCTTGCACTTGAACCCTCCTGCGCAGTGCTTGGTACTATTTATTTTCACTGAAGTCTTTATTAGAGCCAACATTTAAGGTTTTAACAGAATTGACTTTAACTGGAATTTATTGGCCATACTTCCCCTACACAAACACTTTTTAATTTAAAAGAACATGTTTCTTACAACGAGGTTTCAGCCCAACTGCTTTTTTTACTTAGTGGAAACCCTTTGAAATGCTGTTGTACTTCTTATTTAAGAAGTTATTCATGTGAGGAATGGCAGCAGGTCTAAGTCCATAATCCTAAATAAAAGGTTAACTTTTGCAACAAATTATAAAGTGGTTGTTTGTCTGGTTTTACTTCTCCAAAGCAATACCCAGAGATATATTTACTTTGAATATGCCCTGCTCCCCAAGAGATGACTTTTCCTTCATGGGAAGCGTTATTTAAATGAGAGTGAGACATGAATATTTGGGAGGCTTCAAATATTTCTGAGACATTTCTCTTGCAGGTTGTAGATGATTCACTGCAAAGAAATCTTTTGATGTCTTGCCAGAACACAAAATGCCAGGTCCTCGTGTGGTGCCAGGGAAAGGAGCTCCACTTCCTTCAGCTCACATTTGGAGCAGCAGTTGGGCTTAAATTTGCTTTTGTAGATATCGCTCCCCCAACTGCCTTCGTTTGGAGCAGGCTCTGCTCAAAGAACACAAACAGCAGCTGAAGGGCCTGACACTGGGCAGGGAAAACTCTGGAACTGCAGAAATTTGGGTAGGGAGAGAGGCTGATGATGTTTGAGCTGAGTGCAGGAGTGAGGTGTTTGTATAAATAGACCATAACGTGAATATTTGAGACAGAGTCTCAGATCACAAACTGCTCTTCTTCAGTGAAGTTTGCTTTTAAATGCTGTTTTTGGGAGGTAGACTATTTTCCTGGCAGGCATTGTAACACTTTTGTATTACAGATTTTATGTGATCCAGGTGCTAAAATCGTGATTTAAGTATTATTACATTTATTATTAATGCACACTGTCATTTGCTGCCTGACAACGCAACGCTGACTCATGAATAAAGTATCCTGCCAAGATACCACCACAATGATAAATAATTCCTAGGTGATAAGAGCACAACAATTAGTACCAAATAATAGCATCATTAAGTATGGATTCTGGTCCTTACAGGCAGCATTAAATTAGATATTTCCCAGTTAAAGCATAAGAAACATAACTATTCCAATTACAGATGAAAGGGAAGCCACGAATCCCTTCAAAGCTCCATAGCAAAGGGTTCCCAGTGCTTTTAATAAATAAGTGGTTTTTACCTGGAGGAATTGAAGAATAAATCTGACCTAGAACTGTGAAATAAATACCACAAGCACCCCCTGACTGCTCACAGGATAAGAACTTAGCTTTGTCTGGGAAGGATTAACAGCAGGGAGTTATTTTGATGAGGAGAATTGAGGATTAGATATTCAAACTGGAAAAGTGGAATTTAACATTCCCTTTTTTCCCAGTCTTGCACTTGTGACGAAGCCTCAGCCAGTGCCATGGGATGTGTCCCCGGTTCCCCTTTCATCTGAAGAGAAGACGTGCTCAGAGGTGTCAGGGTGTGGATGTATCTCCCACCCATCTCCTTAATGTCTCCTCTTCAGCAGCGAGAAGGATGTGGAGCATTCAGCTTTAACAGCCTGGATTTCCTCAGAAATGATTCTGTCGAGATTAATTTCCTCCAGCACGGTGTTTATCTACATATTTTCCTACTGAGCTGCTTTTTTTTCCTCCTCTCTGTGACTTCTGGCTCACAGTAATTGCTGAATGTGCTCATCAGAAACGTGTGTGTCCCTCTAAAAGGAGACAAGTGCCTCTCTGCAGGACACCACCACCACTGCCAGGCTTATCTGCAGCCTGGAACGCTCAGATTTCCTCCTTTGTCACCGGATATCTTGGTTTGCAGCCTCGATTTTTTCCCTTCAAATCAATTCTCAGATACAGAAGACAAAATCCTCCTGTAGTAGACGGCAACGGATGCCTTGAATTTTTCCATTGTGAGAACAAATAATCAAATTAGAGTTTTCCTAGGACATTAATTCAAGCTAGGAAGTGAGACATATTCATCCCAGTGCTGAAAAAAGCCATTTTTATTTAAGTTACTTTGGTAGACTTGCAGGTTAACCTTTAAAGAAGGGAACAATGCTCATTTCTGCAGCTTCCCTTTTCAAAATTACCCCTTTCCTGTGAGTGACATGCAGAGAGAACTCGACTGTCAGGAATGCCCCAGACAATAACTTTTAGTCATTCCCAGTTATTTTTATATCTCTTGATTTCTTTAAATAAAGGATAAAAATTGGCTTTCCATGCACTGGTGTTTATACACTTAGTGCTGGAAAGGGTAAAAGGGAGAGGAAAAAAATATCCTGGTATTGAGCTGTGGGCAGTTTCACTCCCAATTAAATGGGTGTTGTTGTGGAGAGATTAATTCAGGAGATATCCCATAATTTTTGCCAAGCTTTTCTTGCCACTGGCTCATCTGAAGCCCAGGACCTCACCTTCCAAATTCTCCAGAGAGACTCAAAGAACCAGAACTGTTTAAAAAAAACCCCAGCATCTTCTGAGCTGTTTTCCCTGCCTGAATCCCAATACCAGAATTAGCTCATGATAGGCTTTCATCATTTATGCTTACAGGCATCTAAAATTAGGAAATGTGTACCTGGAGATAGATTTGGCCGCGTGCTGCAGAGCCCTGCAAGAAGTGCAAAATGAGGAATAATTGAGGATAAAACCCTCAGCAGCGAAACACCCGATGGGTCTGTGGGGGCACAGAGTGTAATAAAAGTGAATTTACAGTGGGGGAAGTCAGAGGCCACGTGAATTTCGACTGTGTAGTAAATAAGGGTGGATGCTGAGAGCTGGGTGTGGTTTGTGAATATGCAGATGAGCATTAGCATTCGGCGTGCAGGGAGGGTCTGGGTGGTGCAGGAAGGGCTGATTTGGGGACAGGGCTGTGAATATGGCCTGGCCTTGTCTCCTTGACTGGAGTTTGTGGCTCAGCATTTTATTTTTATTTTTATTTTTATTTTTATTTTTATTTTTATTTTTATTTTTATTTTTATTTTTANCTATTATTTTTATTTTTATTTTTTTTATTTTTTTTATTTTTACATTTTCCACGGTGAAAAAGAGGCTGGCCACAGGATCAGCAGTCCCCCTCAGAGCCTGCTGTCCTGGATTTCCTAGCAGGACACAGATGGACCTTTGCCCTGCTGATGCCACCAGCGAGGCAGATTTTGGTGCATCCCCTGTGTGAAATGTTGTGCTCCGTGCTCTGAGCGCCTGCAGCTCCTCCCTGGGCCAGAATTTGCTCCCTGGGAACGTTTTATTTATTTTATTCCTTCTGCTGTCCCACCTGAACTCATCTCCCCTGCATCCCAGACCGAAACAGGAGGGACCTGAAAGACCTGATGGATCCAATGAGGCCATTAAACCGAGATAATTGAATGACTCAACTCATTTATAACTTTCAAACTTAAGTGTGTGAACCTCTGTTTGATGATTTAAGTGAAATCTGCCCATTTCCAAACCTGCTTCAAGGGAAAATTAAACATTCAGCGTTCCTAACAACTTTGCCAATCTGGAGACAGATATGGATTACTTCATATCCTTATATTGTTAAAACCTTCCATTTCAATATAAACCTGGCTCAGACTTCATTCTAGGCATTGATTCAGTCTGCATTAATTTAAAAAAATGAATAAACAAATTGTATATCTTTAGTGAATAGCAGCTACTATAAAAATAAGGTGTAAAATAAGTAATCCTATGCTTTATACTAATTTATGAGTCATTATGTCTTAAATTTACCTAAAACAATCAGGATTTAAGAGATATTGATAATGTTTTGATTTAGTTTTTGTATTTGCTTCTTTTTTACCAGTATTTCCTTATTTCAACAAGTGCCTCGACACAGAAAAAAAGTCTGTTGGTCATCAAACAGAAGAAAAAATAGTGGGAACCTTGATTTCCTTGAATAAATTATGGTTATGTGTGACATTTACATATTTTTATTATTGAAATTACCTCCAAAAATACCTATTGCAGATCCCAACAATTAGAGATAATGATTACGCAGTTTAAATTTCAGCATTAATTTCAGTTTAATTTTCTTTCTCCCTTTATCTTTTATTTCCTCAGTGAATCCTCATTCCCCTGATAAGTAGCCCATGGCTGTTCCAGGGATTTTTTTCCTGTAAGGTATTACAGGTGATGAGTCAGAATTATCTGCTAAAATTAATTCTATTAGGAATACACTCGTTGGTTTGTTCTAAAGCAGCAATTTATCACGTTTGAGCATAACACACTGATAAATCTCCCAGCTCCGACCAAACAGCTTCCCGGGATTTATTCCTCCGTGTTCCAACAGCCCAATTTATATTTCCCACACATTCTGGGGTGCAGAGAAATACGCCAGGGCCGATGTGGGATGGCAGACGCCGAAGTCCCGCAGCACAATTAAGAGATAATGGTGCTATCTGCCTGTTTTATGAGGCTCTAACACAGTCCTGAGTGAATAAACCAAGAATAAACTCACTCCAGCCAGGGAACTGGAGCCCTGCCAGGAGCCTTGCTCCAGCAGCGCCGTTCCATCGGCCTGCTGGCGGGGTTTAATTAAAGAAAATTGGGTGTGCGCTGCTGCAAATGGGATGGAAAATAGCGCCGTGGTTGGAGGATGGGGAGATCTTGGTGGGGTCGGGGAATGAGCTCTGCTCCACGCCTGCCTGGGAGTCCGGGGGATTTCTGAGGTGCAAAAGACACTGAATGTAGAAATGAGGGCAGGTACGGTGGGAGA